>CM065592.1:17337528-17807528 GCA_033119425.1 Bufotes viridis | reverse complement strand
CTCCTTATATTCCTCTTCCCCCTCTCTACTCTCCTCACATTCCTCCTCCCCCTCAATACACTCTTCACATTCCTCCTCTCCCTCTCTACTCTCCCTACATGCTTCTTCCCTCTCTACTCCCTCCTCACATTCCTCATCCCTCTCTCTACCCTCTCCTCACATTCATCCGCCCCTTCACTACTTTCTCCTCACATTCTTCCTCCCCTCTGTATTCTCTCTTCATACTCCCCCTCTCTACTCTCTTTACATACATCCTCTCTCTCTAATTTCTTCACAAACCTTCTCTTTCTGTAATCTCTCCTCACATTCCTCCTCCTCTCTCCTTACATTCCTCCTCCCCTTCTCTACTCTCTCCTCACATACCTCCTCTCTCTCGAATCTCTCCACACACTCCTCCTTCCCCTCTCTACTATCTCCTTATATTCCTCCTCCCCCTCTCTACTCTCTCCTTATATTCCTCCCCCTCGACTCTCTCTTTATATTCCTCCTCCCCCTCTCTCCTCTCTCCTTATGTTCCTCCCCCCTCTCTACTCTCCTCACATTTCTCCTCCCCTTCTCTACTCTTTATTCACATACCTCCTCTCCCTCTCTAATCTCTCCTCACACTCCTCCTCCCCCTCTCTACTCTCTCCTTATATTCCTCCTCCCCCTCTCTACTCCTCCTCTCCCTCAATACTCTCCTCACATTCCTCCTCCCTATCTCTACTCTCCTTACATTCCTCCTCCCCCTCTCTACTCTCTCCTTATATTCCTCCTCCCCCTCTCAACTCTCTTCACATTCCTCCTCCCCCTCTCTACTCTCCTCACATTCCTCCTCCCCCTCTCTACTCTCCTCACATTCCTCCTCCCCCTCTCTACTCTCCTCACATTCCTCCTCCCCTTCTCTACTCCCCTCACATTCCTCCTCCCCCACTCCACTCTGTCCTCACATTCCTCCTCCCCCTCTCTACTGATATTCCTCCTCCCCCTCTCTACTCTCCTCACATTCCTCCTCTCTCTCTACTCTCTCCTCACATTCCCCCTCCCCTCTATACTCTCTCCTCACATTCCCCCTCCCCCTCTATACTCTCTCCTCACATTCCCCCTCCCCCTCTATACTCTCTCCTCACATTCCCCCTCCCTCTCTATACTCTCTCCTCACATTCCCCCTCCCCTTCTATACTCTCTCCTCACATTCCTCCTCCCTCTCTACTCTCATCACATTCCCCCTCCCCTTCTATACTCTCTCCTCACATTCCCCCTCCCCTTCTATACTCTCTCCTCACATTCCCCCTCCCTCTATACTCTCTCCTCACATTCCCCCTCCCCTCTATACTCTCTCCTCACATCCCCCTCCCTCTATACTCTCTCCTCACATCCCTCCTCTATACTCTCTCCTCACATCCCCCTCCCCTCCATACTCTCTCCTCACATCCCCCTCCCTCTATACTCTCTCCTCACATTCCCCCTCCCCTCTATACTCTCTCCTCACATTCCTCCTCCCCCTCTCTACTCTCATCACATTCCCCCTCCCCTTCTATACTCTCCTCACATTCCCCCTCCCCTTCTGTACGCTCTGTTCACACTCCCCATCCCCTTCTATACTCTCTCCTCACATTCTTCCTCCCCTTCTGTACGCTCTGTTCACACTCCCCATCCCCTTCTATACTCTCTCCTCACATTCTTCCTCCCCTTCTGTACGCTCTGTTCACACTCGCCATCTCTTCTCATCTCCTTTCTCTTGATTGTATAATATCTGTATTCACATTACAAGTATGCACTGACAGTACTGTGCGGTAAATGATAAAAAGCCACCTCGCCTGTGATCACGGTATTATTATTCATATAATATAGTACATAACCTCTCTCCCTTATGCAGAAAATGATCCACTAGGCCCCAGGTGCAATCACGACCTCCAAACACCCTATAGCTATGTCCCTCATAAGAACGCTTCACCTTTATGTTTTCCCGAGCAGGGGGTAGGTTATGCTGTGGCTCTGAGAATCTGATTTATTATTTATTTTGTCCTTTTTTTTTTTTACCTTCCTTGCATAGTTTTTCAATTTTACTTTATAATATCAAGGAAAAAGGGAGGAAAAAAAAAAATCAACTTCCCATACCGGGAGTCGAACCCGGGCCGCCTGGGTGAAAACCAGGAATCCTAACCGCTAGACCATATGGGAGAGGTGTGAGACACTTGCTGTCTGCAGCCTGACAACAGTGCACATGCTGGATAAGTTGCTGAACCATTAACTCTTTCTCTTCCTGCTGTTAAGTGGAGCTGTAGGGTGTGTCCCTTGGATGAAGGTCGGTGCCTAATCTAACTGCACAGAAAACCTGAATCTTCCTAAGAGACATTCCACCTAAAAACTAAAAGTTGTCACTCTGAATCACCAAAGGACATTCTACACAGCGAAATCTTAATGTTCTCAGTATTTAGGTTTTAGCTGCACAAAGGAGAAAATATAATCAAAAAGTCCTTCGAACCGGAATCGAACCAGTGACCTAAGGATGTCTGCATTTCCTCTACAGTCCTCCGCTCTACCATCTGAGCTATCGAAGGCGCTGGTTGTTGTGAACTCTACAGGGGATTATCTACATAATGAGACGGAGCGCCTTTCCCGGCCTAGCAAAAAAAGATAGGACATGTGATTCTTGCAGGGCTGGACAGTCCATTCTGTATCCCTGTATCCGTGTTTTGTGGATCTGCAATTTGCGGACATGACCGAAAAGATTTTACCAAAAGACAGGCTGACAATTTTTCCCAAGTGCCTGCCAAGGGATCCGTAAAAAAACGGACACGGAACGCGGATGACACACGGATGGCCATCCGTATTTTTTTACGGACCCATTGACTTGAATGGGTCCGTGAACCGTTTTTCACGGACAAGAATAGGACAGGTTATATTTTTTTGACGGGCTGGAATCACGGACCACGGACGCGGAGGACAAACGGTGCATTTGCCGAGGTTTTCACGGACTCATTAAAAACCAATGGGTCCGCAGAAAATCACGAAAAACGGAGCAACGGACACGGAATCAAACAACGGTCGTATTCTCACGTCAGTGCTCCACGGACAGTTTCATGCCTGTATTCACACATCAGTGTTTTAGCACGGTCTGGTTTTTTTTTTTAGCACGGATGCGTGCTATATTTTGTCCATCATGCCCAGTATAGTCCATGAGTCCGTGAAAACCTCGGATGCCATACGTGTTTCACGGATCATTAGGAAGAGCTGCTTTGAAAATTATTTTTCAGCTGTTCAGTGTAACACAGATGGTACATGGACCCAACACGGATCTATCACGGACGTCTTCACTGACCACCTTTTCACGGATTTAAAAATGGACACGGACGTTAACAAACGCTCGTTGCTAATCATCTTGCAGTGTAAGGCCCCTTGCAGACGAGCGTGAGCGGATTAGGTCCGGATGCGTTCAGTGAAAACTGCGCGATTTCACAAGCAAGTCCATTCAGTTTTGCCTGCGATTGCGTTTAGTTGTTTAGTTTTTATCAGGCGGGTGCAATGCGATTTAATGCGTTTTGCACGCGCGTGCTAAAAAACTGAATGTTTACAATCATCTCTTAGCATCCATCCGTGAAAGACGCTTTGCAACGGCACTTGCTTGCGGATGTGATGTGATTTTCACGCAGCCCCATTCACTTCTTGCATGAAAATCGCAGCATGTTCTATATTCTGCGATTTTCACAGTGATGCGTGAAAACCAACGCTCATGTACACAGCCCCATTGAAATGAATGGGTCCGGATTCCGTGCGTTCGCATCGCGCATTGCACCCGCAATACTCAGTCGTCTGCAAGGGGCCTTATACTGCCGCCAATTTCCTGATGAACGAGCTCGCTCATAGGGCAATTCGGATTTTTAAGCATGCTCCTTCAAGATGTCGGGTGCCGACCCATTCAACTTGAAAGGGTCCAAGATCTGTCTGCACCACAAAAAATAGAGCATGTTCTATTTTTTGGGTGGTACAGAGGCACAGAACAAAAGGACACGGAAGCGTTCCGTAGTGCTTCCAAGGCACCCGCTCTGTAGGTTCTGGATCGCATCCGTGAAACGATGCACACACGGCCAGTGCCCACTGTTTGTGGGCCGCAATCCAGTTACGTCTGTGTGCATGAGCTCTTAGATGAATTATATATTTCTGAAATTTCTGAAAAAATTTCTGTGCAGGAAATATGTAAATTTCAACACTTTGCATCGTGGTGACTAGCGTTGAGCACGAATATTCGAATTGCGAATTATAATCGCGATATCGCCGCTTTGAGAGTTCGCAAATATTTAGAATATAGTGCTATATATTGGTATTCGTGAATAGTATTGATCGCGAATATTCTAATCGCGAATTTACAGCAAATTTATTATGAATATCGGCACTTTGCAAGATCCCTAGCAACCAACAGGCAAGTTGCCTATCCCTTAGTGTTGATCTCGAATATTCTAATCGCTAATTTTTATCGCCAATAAAATAAAATTGGCAATTTTTGCAATCAAGTAAATAATAACTGGAGATCACGAATTCTTGAATTTGCAAATTTATGGTGAATATCCAGCCAAAAATTTGCGAAATATCGCAAATTCAAATATTGCCTAAGCCGCTCATCACTACTGGTGACTATGGTGCTCGCCAGTGGGCGCCATCTTTAAATACCCAACCACTGATGTACATTTACCCTAGGCTGTCGGAAAGGGGCTAATGAAAGCTTCCACAAAAAATAAAATCCATTCAAATGGGCTGTTTTTTTATACTGGTACCTTAGGCCAGTGTTCCTCAACTCCAGTCCCTAGGACCCAACTGAGAAGATCCCACAGAATGAGAACCTGAGGTAAGTCCTGATGCATGGACACTGTCACCTGCTCAATACTGAGGAAATCCTGAAGACATGACCGGCAGGTGGGTCCTGAGAACCGCAGTAGAGGAACACTGCCTTAGGGTAACTGCACAGGGTGGGGGTTGACAAACAGAAATCCCGCACAGATTTTTGTGTGGGCTTCTCTGTTGGATTCTGCACCAGATTCACATGTGACTTGAAGCAGATCTCACCTTTTGACGGGATGAATTTCTGAATCTGCGCGGCAGGTCAATATCTGCATAAAGGAAAGCAACGTGCACGTAGATTTGTCAAATCTCATTCACTTTAAAGTGCTTTATTGAACCGTATTTTTTCCGCACAAAAATGCACAATGTGCAGGAACCTTCAAGATTTTGAGCTGGACTCGTGTGTTTTGTTTCATTCACATTTACAAAATGATATGCGTTGGCCGGGAATCGAACCCGGGTCAACTGCTTGGAAGGCAGCTATGCTCACCACTATACCACCAACGCTCCATGAGAGCCTTCTCCTGACTACATGGAGGTTATCGGTTGGTAATTAACCTCTGAGCTGTTTGGAATCTACAACTCCCAGCATGCCCTAATAGGCACAGGTTATGCTGCATGTCCGTTTCAAAATACAGCCCGCGATGACACCAAAGGCTGTTAGTGGAAGGAATAGTTGGGCCAGGAGGGAGTCTATCTTTTGGCCCCTTGTGGTTGCATCTTTAGACAATACACTTGTATAAGGTTTGTGGATTCTCCTCAGACTCGATGAAGAAATTTCAAAAACATTTGCTCGACTGCTTGGAAAGCTGCTCTGTTCATTACTATACCACCAACAGCCACAAGCATGGCCAGATGTCCTTCAGGACTGTTCACTTAGGATGTAAAGCAAGGTAGACCTATATGCTTGTATTTTACTATATGGACATACGTTTGGTAACTGTACGTAAAGAAGCTGACCACAGAGCATCCTTCTCGAGTGGTGAGCTGACGACTGGAGACTCTAGCTCAAAAGAAGACACATCACTCCAACCCTTGACCAAAATCAAACTGGTGGAAGCTCAGAACAAGGAAAGGATGTTGGGGCGTGTATATCATGCGAGTGCAGTTACGCACCTGTTTCAGGTTTAAAGTTTCCGTTTCTCCTATTTATCACGTGTTTCCGTCGTGTTGATAAATCAGTTTGTTGCTTTTCTTTTGTGATTGTTTTAAGGTTGTATTTAAAAGGGTTGTCCGTGTTCAGAGCTGAACCCGAACATACCTCCATTTTCACCCAGGCAGCCCCCCTGACTTGAGCATTGGAACAGTTTATCCTGCTAAATTGAGCAGGGCAAAGGCATTTTTCGGAGTTCCAGTAATGAACTGGGCTCTTCATGGTCTCAGAGGTTCTCCCGGTTAGACCTTCGAGGGGGTGGTCGATGGTGCACGTAGGCAGCGAACAACCGACTACAAAGGATGTCTCAATACCAGTTCACTTTTTCATCCCTCTCAGAAGGTATAAAAAGGCCCCTATTTAGCAAGGGTCTAAGGGCTCTTGTAGACGAGAGGATCTCCTACGTGTTATCTGCAGCGAAAATGAGAGCCAAGCTACGCGGTGGGCATCAGAGGCACGAAACAGTAACATGACAGATAATGCTCCGTGCCTCTCTGTGATGCTTTCACTACAAAATCACTGTGAGATACAGTTGTCACAGTGATTTTATACTGGAGCAGTATATATCATGTTACTGCTTGGTGCCTCTGATGTCCACCGCGTAGCTTGGCTCTCATTCTAGCTGCGGATAACACGGAGTGCATCCGCTCGTCTGCAAGAGCCCTAACATTGAGGAGAGCCAGTAGTCATCCCTCTGCCAAGTGGTGATATTACGGCTGTCACTACGCAAGCAACGCAGCATGCATCTGGCCATTTGCGCAAGGGACTCCCTGCCTCCATCTCCACTGCATACTTGACAACATCTTGACAACATCCCCAGCCCCACACAGTATATAGTATAACACCCCCAGCCCCACACAGTATATAGTATAACACCCCCAGCCCCATACAGTATATAGTATAACACCCCCAGCCCCATACAGTATATAGTATAACACCCCCAGCACCACACAGTATATAGTATAACACCCCCAGCACCACACAGTATATAGTATAACACCCCCAGCCCCACACAGTATATAGTATAACACCCCCAGCCCCACACAGTATATAGTATAACACCCCCAGCCCCACACAGTATATAGTATAACACATCCAGCCCCACACAGTATATAGTATAACATCCCCAGCCCCATACAGTATATAGCATAACGTCCCCCAGTCCAACACAGTATATAGTATAATACCCTCAGTCCCACACAGTATATAGTATAACATCTCCAGCCCCACACAGTATATAGTATAACACCCCCAGCCCCATACAGTATATAGTATAACACCCCCAGCACCACACAGTATATAGTATAACACCCCCAGCACCACACAGTATATAGTATAACACCCCCAGCCCCACACAGTATATAGTATAATACCCTCAGTCCCACACAGTATATAGTATAACACCCCAGCCCCACACAGTATATAGTATAACACCCCCAGCCCCACACAGTATATAGTATAACACCCCCAGCCCCACACAGTATATAGTATAACATCCCCAGCCCAACACATTATATAGTATAACACCCTCAGTCCCACACAGTATAGTATAACATCCCCAGCCCCACACAGTATAGTATAACATCCCCAGCCCCACACAGTATATAGTATAACACCCCCAGCCCCACACAGTATGTAGTATAACACCCCCAGCCCCACACAGTATATAGTATAACATCCCCCATTCCAACACTGTATATAGTATAACACCCCCAGCCCCACACAGTATATAGTAGAACATCCCAATCCCCACACAGTATATAGTATAACACCCCCAGCTCCACACAGTATATAGTATAACACATCCAGCCCCACACAGTATATAGTATAACACATCCAGCCCCACACAGTATATAGCATAACGTCCCCCAGTCCAACACAGTATATAGTATAATACCCTCAGTCCCACACAGTATATAGTATAACATCCCCAGCCCCACACAGTATATAGTATAACACCCCCAGCCCCACACAGTATATAGTATAACACCTACAGCCCCACACAGTATATAGTATAACACCCCCAGCCCCACACAGTATATAGTATAACACCCCCAGCCCCACACAGTATATAGTATAACACCCCCAGCTCCACACAGTATATAGTATAACACATCCAGCCCCACACAGTATATAGTATAACATCCCCAGCCCCATACAGTATATAGCATAACGTCCCCCAGTCCAACACAGTATATAGTATAATACCCTCAGTCCCACACAGTAAATAGTATAACATCCCGAGCCCCACACAGTATATAGTATAACACCCCCAGCCCCACACAGTATATAGTATAACACCCCCAGCCACACACAGTATATAGTATAACACATCCAGCCCCACACAGTATATAGTATAACACCCCCAGCCCCACACAGTATATAGTATAACACCTACAGCCCCACACAGTATATAGTATAACACCCCCAGCCCCACACAGTATATAGTATAACACCCCCAGCCCCACACAGTATATAGTATAACACCCCCAGCTCCACACAGTATATAGTATAACACATCCAGCCCCACACAGTATATAGTATAACATCCCCAGCCCCATACAGTATATAGCATAACGTCCCCCAGTCCAACACAGTATATAATATAATACCCTCAGTCCCACACAGTATATAGTATAACATCCCCAGCCCCACACAGTATATAGTATAACACCCCCAGCCCCACACAGTATATAGTATAACACCCCCAGCCCCTCACAGTAGAACACCCCCAGCCCCTTACAGTATATTGTATAACATCCCCAGCCCCACACAGTATATAGTATAACAGCCCAGCCCCACACAGTATATAGTATAACACCCCCAGCCCCACACAGAAAATAGTATAACACCCCCAGCCCCACACAGTATATAGTATAAAATCCCCAGCCCCACACAGTATATAGTATAACACCCCCAGCCCCACACAGTATATAGTATAACATCCCCAGCCCCACACAGTATATAGTATAACACCCCCAGCCCCACACAGTATATAGTATAACACCCCCAGCCCCACACAGTATATAGTATAACACCCCCAGCCCCACACAGTATATAGTATAACACCCCCAGCTCCACACAGTATATAGTATAACACATCCAGCCCCACACAGTATATAGTATAACATCCCCAGCCCCATACAGTATATAGCATAACGTCCCCCAGTCCCACACAGTATATAGTATAACATCCCCAGCCCCACACAGTATATAGTATAACAGCCCAGCCCCACACAGTATATAGTATAACACCCCCAGCCCCACACAGTATATAGTATAACATCCCCAGTCCCATACTGTATATAGTCTAACACCCTCAGTCCCACACGGTATATAGTATAACACCCCCAGCCCCACACAGTATATAGTATAACACACTCAGCCCCACACAGTATATAGTATAACACCCCCAGCCACACACAGTATATAGTATAACACCCCCAGCTCCACACAGTATATAGTATAACACATCCAGCCCCACACAGTATATAGTATAACATCCCCAGCCCCATACAGTATATAGCATAACGTTCCCCAGCCCCACACAGTATATAGTATAACACACCCAGCCCCACACAGTATATAGTATAACATCCCCAGCCCCACACAGTATATAGTATAACACCCCCAGCCCCACACAGTATATAGTATAACATCCCCAGTCCCATACTGTATATAGTCTAACACCCTCAGTCCCACACGGTATATAGAATAACACCCCCAGCCCCACACAGTATATAATATAACACCCCCAGCCCCACACAGTATATAGTATAACATCCCCCATTCCAACACAGTATATAGAATAACACCCCCAGCCCCACACAGTATATAGTATAACACCTCCAGCCCCACACAGTATATAGAATAACACCCCCAGCCCCACACAGTATATAGTATAACACCCCCAGCCCCACACAGTATATAGTATAACACCGCCAGCCTCATACAGTATATAGTATAACACCCTCAGTCCCACACAGTATATAGTATAACACCCCCAGACCCACACAGTATATAGTATAACACCCCCAGCACTATACAGAATATAGTATAACACCCCCAGCCCCACACAGTATATAGTATAACATCCCTAGCCCCACACAGTATATAGAATAACAACCCCAGCCCCACACAGTATATAGAATAACAACCCCAGCCCCACACAGTATATAGTATAACACCCCCAGCCCCACACAGTATATAGCATAACACCGCCAGCCCCATACAGTATATAGTATAACACCCTCAGTCCCACACAGTATATAGTATAACACCCTCAGATCCAAACAGTATATAGTATAACACCCCCAGCCCCACATAGTATATAGTATAACAACCCAGCCCCACACAGAATATAGTATAACACCCCTGGCCCCACACAGTATATAGTATAACCCCCCAAGCCCCACACAGTACATAGGATAACACAGCCAACATTACACAGTATATAGTATAACCCCCTCCCAGCCCCACACAGTATATAGTATAACACCCTCAGTCCCACACAGTATATAGTATAACACCCCCAGCCCCACACAGTATATAGAATAACACCCCCAGCCCCAAACAGTATATAGTATAACACCCTCAGTCCCACACAGTATATAGTATAACATCCCCAGCCACACACAGTATATAGTATAACACCCCCAGCCCCACACAGAATATAGTATAACACCCCCAGCCCCACACAGTATATGGTATAACACCTCCAGACCCAAACAGTATAGAGTATAACACCCCCAGCCCCACACAGTATATAGTATAATACCTCCAGCCCCATACAGTATATAGTATAACACCCCCAGCTCCACACAGTATATAGTATAACACATCCAGCCATACACAGTATATAGTATAACATCCCCAGCCCCATACGGTATATAGCATAACGTCCCCCAGTCCCACACAGTATATAGTATAACATCCCCAGACCCAAACAGTATATAGTATAACACCCTCAGTTCCACACAGTATATAGATATAACACCCCCAGTCGCAAACAGTATATAGTATAACACCCCCAGCCCCACACAGTATATAGTATAACACCCCTGGCCCCACACAGTATATAGTATAACATCCCCAGCCCCAAACAGTATATAGTATAACACCCTCAGTCCCACACAGTATATAGTATAACATCCCCAGCCCCACACAGTATATAGTATAACACCCCCAGCCCCACACAGAATATAGTATAACACCTGCAGCCCCACACAGAATATAGTATAACACCCCCAGCACCATACAGTATATAGTATAACACCCTCAGTCCCCCACTGTATATAGTATAACACCCCCAGCCCCACACAGTATATAGTAGAACACCACCAGACCGACACAGTATAGAGTATAACACCACCAGCCCCACACAGTATATAGTAGAACATCCCAATCCCCACACAGTATATAGTATAACACCACCAGCCCCACACAGTATATAGTAAAACACCTCCAGCCCCATACAGTATATAGTATAACACCCCCAGCTCCACACAGTATATAGTATAACACATCCAGCCCCACACAGTATAGAGTATAACATCCCCAGCCCCATACAGTATATAGCATAACGTCCCCCAGTCCCACACAGTATATAGTATAACATCCCCAGCCCCACACAGTATATAGTATAACACCCCCAGCCCCACACAGTATATAGTATAACACCTCCAGCCCCATACAGTATATAGTATAACACCCCCAGCTCCACACAGTATATAGTATAACACATCCAGCCCCACACAGTATAGAGTATAACATCCCCAGCCCCATACAGTATATAGCATAACGTCCCCCAGTCCCACACAGTATATAGTATAACATCCCCAGCCCCACACAGTATATAGTATAACACCCCCAGCCCCACACAGAAAATAGTATGACACCCCCAGCCCCACACAGTATATCGTATAACACCCTCAATCCCACACAGTATATAGTATAACCCCCCTAGCCCCACACAGTATATAGTATAACACCCTCAGTCCCACACAGTATATACTTTAACCCACCCTGCCCCACACAGTATATAGTATAACACCCCCAGCACCACACAGTATATAGTATAACACCCCCAGCCCCACACAGTATATAGTATAACACCCCCAGCCCCACACAGTATATAGTATAACATCCCTAGCCCCACACAGTATATAGTATAACACCCCCAGCCCCACACAGTATATAGTATAACACTTCCAGCCCCACACAGTATATACTTTAAACCCCCCAGCCCCACACAGTATATAGTATAACACCCCAGCCCCACACAGAAAATAGTATAACACCCCCAGCCCCACACAGTATATAGTATAACACCCCCAGCCCCACACAGTATATAGTATAACACCCCCAGCCCCACACAGTATATAGTATAACACACTCAATCCCACAGAGTATATAGTCTAACACCCGCAGCACAACACAGTAAATAGTATAACACCCCCAGCCCCACACAGTATATAGTATAACACCCTCAATCCCACACAGTATATAGTATAACACCCCCAGCCCCACACAGTATATAGTATAACACCCCCATTCCCACACAGTATATAGTATAACACCCCTAGCCCCACACAGTAAATAGTATAACACCCCCAGCCCCACACAGTATATAGTATAACACCCTCAATCCCACACAGTATATAGTATAATACCCCCAGCCCCACACAGGATCAAGTATAAAACCCTCAGTCCCACACAGTAGATACTTTAACCCCCCTAGCCCCACACAGTATATAGTATGACACCCCCATTCCACACAGTATATAGTATAACACCCCCAGCCCCACACAGTATATAGTATAACACTTCCAGCCCCACACAGTATATAGTATAACACCCCCAGCCACACACAGAAAATAGTATAACACCCCCAGCCCCACACAGTATATAGTATAACACCCCCATTCCCACACAGTATATAGTATAACACCCCCAGCCCCACACAGTATATAGAATAACACCCCTAGCCCCAAACAGTATATAGAATAACACCCTCAGTCCCACACAGTATATAGTATAACACCTCCAGCCCCATACAGTATATAGTATAACACCCCCAGCCCCACACAGAAAATAGTATAACACCCCCAGCCCCACACAGTATATAGTATAACATCCCCAGCCCCATACAGTATATAGCATAACGTCCCCCAGTCCCACACAGTATATAGTATAACATCCCCAGCCCCACACAGTATATAGTATAACACCCCCAGCCCCACACAGAAAATAGTATAACACCCCCAGCCCCACACAGGATATCGTATAACACCCTCAATCCCACACAGTATATAGTATAACACCCCCAGCCCCACACAGTATATAGTATAACACCCTCAGTCCCACACAGTATATACTTTAACCCACCCAGCCCCACACAGTATATAGTATAACACCCCCAGCCCCACACAGTATATAGTATAACACCCCCAGCCCCACACAGTATATAGTATAACACCCTCAGTCCCACACAGTATATACTTTAACCCACCCAGCCCCACACAGTATATAGTATAACACCCCAGCCCCACACAGTATATAGTATAACACCCCAGCCCCACACAGTATATAGTATAACACCCCCAGCCCCACACAGTATATAGTATAACACCCCAGCCCCACACAGTATATAGTATAACACCCCAGCCCCACACAGTATATAGTATAACACTCCAGCCCACACAGTATATAGTATAACACCCCCAGCCCACACAGTATATAGTATAACACCCCCATTCCCACACAGTATATAGTATAACACCCCCAGCCCCACACAGTATATAGTATAACACCCCCAGCCCCACACAGTATATAGTATAACACTTCCAGCCCCACACAGTATATAGTATAACACCCCCAGCCCCACACAGTATATAGTATAATACCCCCAGCCCCACACAGTATATACTTTAACCCCCCCAGCCCCATACAGTATATAGTATAACACCCCCAGCCCAACACAGTATATAGTATAACACCCTCAGCCCCACACAGTATATAGTATAACCCCCAGCCCCACACAGTATATAGTATAACACCCCAGCCCCACACAGTATATAGTATAACACCCCCAGCCCCACACAGTATATAGTATAACACCCTCAGCCCCACACAGTATATAGTATAACACCCCAGCCCCACACAGTATATAGTATAACACCCCCAGCCCCACACAGTATATAGTATAACACCCCCAGCCCCACACAGTATATAGTATAACACCCCCAGCCCCACACAGTATATAGTATAACACCCCTAGCCCCACACAATATACAGTATAACCGCCCAGCCATACACAGCCTAATAATTGGCGCTACTTCTTGGTGTCTCTTTAGTGTAGTTATCTGCTTATCTGTAGACAGAGTTGATTTAATTACAGATAGGATTAGAAGGAGAAATGGCCCATGCGGCTGGTGTAAAGCAATTTTCTTAATGTTTTCAAGATGCTGCTAAGAACAGCTTGGGCAAGATGGCCGCCATCGTAATCATGGTCAGGAAATAGAATAAATACATTTGTAGTCAGAAAATAAAAAGAGATTAGAAAAAAAGGATATGTGCTGCTATCTGGTATTAACATGCGGTAAACATTTGGTGTAAAGCGCGGTAGAAGTATCCGCTCTCAGTCTATAGTATGGACACACCTTTGGTAACGGTACGTAGAGAAGCTGACCACAAAGCTGATCTTGCACGGTGAGCTGATAGGTGGAGACTCTAGGTCAGAAGAAGACACATCAATCCAGCCATTGACCAAAAATTAACCCATAGAAGCTCAGAACAAGGAAATAATTTAGTTTTTTACTCCCTTCGATGTGGGCACAATATGGGCATTACTACTGAAAAGGCCACAATGTGGGCATAACTACTGAAAGGGGGCACAATGTGGGCATTACTACTGAAAGGGGGGCACAATGTGGGCATTACTAATGATGGCGGGGCACAATGTCGGCATAACTACGTAAAGGGGACAAAATGTGGGCATAACTACTGAAAGGGGGCACAATGTGGGCATAACTACTGAAAGGAGGCACAATGTGGGCATTACTACTGAAAGGGGGGGCACAATGTTGGCATTACTAATGATGGCAGGGCACAATGTGGGCATAACTACGGAAAGGGGACAAAATGTGGGCATAACTGCTGAAAGCGGGCACAATGTGGGCATTACTAATGATGGCGGGGCACAATGTGGGCATTACTACTGAAAGTGGGCACAATGTGGGCATTACTACTGAAAGGGGGGCACAATGTGGGCATTACTAATGATTTTTAGACATCTGCTATACACTGAGAGATCACCGTGGTAACGTGCAATGTTTACATGTGTGTGTATTGGCTGTTTGTATTTGCTGACGCGGGATAGCGTCTGACGTCATGTTAATTAGTTTGTCTATTTAAACTGTGTATGCCTTGATATCCCATGACCCGCTGATGAAGGCTTAGTGCCGCAACGCGTCTGGGTAATACTTCCGACTGTGAAGATAATAAAGAAGCAAGTTCAACATACACGTTGCTGGGAGATTCCATTTATTTGTACTTGGAGGTTGCTCCTTCCCGCGCAACGTGGATCGAAGGTGGAAGTGCCGACTGGTCTTTTCTCAGTTGTGTTGTGAGTACGTGCACCCACCGAGCTTACTGATGACTACTACATCGAGTATTCTGAGCTTCAATGACGCAGACGCTACAAGAATATTATCGCAAGTGACTACATCAACGGAGTTTTTAAATATCCCGACCAGCGATTACAAAAGAAGGGACTGGGAAAGGGAATTGAGGAGACTGACCTCCTATGAGCTACACGTAACCACCTTAGCAGAGTATCACAAATTGAATCGGATCCCTAGAGGATTAAGGGTACATCTACGTCCAACCTTTTTTTCAGGAGATGCCGAATATTGCAAAAACTTTGAGAAGATTATTAACAAATGCTCTCTGGACTGGATGCTATTAACAATTGACCGGATACAAAAGGCTATTGTGGACCTAAAGGAACAAACGATCAATATTGAACAACAGCTCCGGGACTCTCTTACTTCAGAGGAGTTTCTGAAACTGAAAGAAACATTGGAGATACAAATTGCCACATATAAGAAAGATTGAGACAAAGAAGCGCTCCAAGTTCCTACGTGACAACGAAGATTATTTACAGAATCGGGTATATAAATGGCAGGATACCTCCTCACGTGGATTTACCGGCTACAGAAGGACCCCAAGATCTGGACAATATTCTTCAAGCTCTGGAAACGAATCCTCTGGATCGCAAATGTATACAGCTTATTCTTTTCGGCGGGGTGGCCGGCGTCCACGAGGAGGAGGCGCAGGGCGGGCCACAAGCACCGGCGGCGCTCTGGAGACAGGATCGCATCCGACCATACTAACCCGATCGCAGGTAGGAGCACTTCGTTAGTCATAAACGTATCTTCTAAGTCATTGAGCCCTGATCAATACAATGTACTACAGAAAGGACTTACCTTTAGTCCAACTACCTCCTTTAACAGTTTCCAGTTTGATATAGATTTGCAGCAATTTTTTCGCAAGTTACGTTTAAAGGCACACTTCTCTACTCAGAGAGATACGATTGGTAGAACAGAGAGAAATAGTGGTGAAGAGACTCCTCCACAATTATTAACATTGGAGAAGTTGGGCCTCAAAACAAAAAGTAACTTTTTGCCACCTAAGGTATACCACCCTGTGGAGACTTATGTACATTTAGTACAAAAAGAGGTACGAGACCGTATGGACTTGATCAAGAGGGGAGAACTGTTAATGACACATAACACAACAGAGAGTGAAAGGCGTGCCATCAGATCACTAGCAGAGGACAAAACCTTGGTGGTAAAACCCGCTGATAAAGGGGGCTCAATTGTCATAATGGACAAAAAGAACTATGTGAAGGAAGTTATGCGACAGTTATCGGATTCTGAAACCTATAAAGCACTACAGGGCAATCCTGTATCTTCGATCAGAGGGAAAATTACAGAAGTGGTGCGCCGCTTTGCTTGCTTGGGGGTTATTGATGAGAAATTGCAAAGGTTTTTGATTAATTATGAACCTATTACTCCTGTGTTTTATATACTCCCGAAAGTGCATAAAACACTTGTGGATCCACCAGGCCGCCCGATTGTAGCCTCGGTGGATTCAATTCTTTCACCATTATCTATTGTATTAGAGAAAATATTGACGCCGCTAGTAAAGAACACCAGGTCATTCCTATTAGATACGTCTGAATTCCTTGGCGTGATCAAGGAGATGGATAGAGTCCCTATTGAGAGCTGGTTGGTAACCATAGATGTGACGAGCTTGTACACATCCATTGATCACGCTAAGGGTTTATCAGCAGTCAATGATCTGTTACAAACTAGTAACTACACCATGCAGCAAAAGGAATTTTTATTGGAGTTGCTAAAACTAGTGCTTTATGAGAACTATTTCTTGTTCGAGGACACCTATTATGCGCAGCAACGAGGTACCGCGATGGGAAGTAATGTGGCCCCGCCCTACGCAAATGCGTTTATGTCGTCCTTTGAAAATACCTTTGTATATAATACCGAAAACTACTCAAACATTTTGGTTTGGAAAAGATTCATCGACGACATTTTTTGCATCTGGGCGGGGCCACATGAAACCCTGTTGGGCTTCTTTCATGATTTAAACTGTGCATGTGATGGTCTAGAATTCACTATGTCCTGTAGCAAGGACAGTGTGAATTTTTTAGACACGGTGGTAATAAAAAATGAGGAAGGTTTTTTGACTACGGATCTATACCGCAAGGAGACTGATAGGAACAGTACTTTGTTCTTTACAAGTGCTCATCCTACATCTTTAAAAAAAGCTATACCTAAGTCTCAATTTCAAAGGGTACAGCGGATCGTTACTGACAGAACGAGATTGGCATTCAGAATGGAGGAAATGACAACTAGATTTGAGGAAAGGGGGTATCCAGAGACAATATTAAATGATATAAAGTCAGATCTAAGTAATCCCTCACGAGCCATACAGCCTAGACAGAAAGATATCCAGAGGGTAGCATTTATTCATAAATTCCATCCTTATAATACAGGTTTTGACAATATAATTCGTAAACACTGGCATCTTCTAAAAAAGGCATATCCCTTGTGGGGAGTCGCTCTGGTAGACAGCGGTGCGGGTGCAGTACCGAGGCAAAAACAAAGAGTCCAGGATGTGCAATAAACAGTGTTTTATTCACACTGACACAAAAATAAACAGCAAACAGTCTTTTGGTGGTAATTCACACATGTCAGAAACAAGGAGGCAAAACAAAACAGGAGCACAGGTTCAGTCACCTGGGAGGTTTAGGTGCAGGTTCGCACCAGGCTGTCGGCCCAGCCGCAGGAGAATCCACCTTCAGGGTGCCAGGAACAACAACACCTCCTTGCTGAGCTCTTTCCTCTAAGTCAGAGAACTCCACAGCCCTGTTTGCAGCTCCAGGACAATCACACCCCAGCTGCTAAGGAGGCTGCCTTTTTAAAGGCCTGGATAAAGTCCGGCCTGGACCGTGGGGAGTAGGCACCCACCCAGCTCTTTGCCTACTCCCAGTAAGAGCCGGCCCGGATTAGCTTTGCAGCCAAACTAGGTAACAAAGTCAAACAGCACTAGCTGCTGCAGACACATAAAACCCGGCTCTCACCTCACCGAGGCCAGGAACCTCGGTGACACGTACCTGCCATCGACTATGATACCTTGCACCCTCTTACACCCTCCATTGAGGAATTTAAACATCCACCCCTCATTTGCAATAAAAAGAACTCCAATTATAGAGATCAATTGGTACATGCTGATCTGGGCAGTGAAAAAACACTGCTCAGACAGACACGATTGGCTAGTCAGAGAATGGGCATATCATTAAGGGCTCACAGGTATTTCACCCACATACAGGCAAGGCCTTTAATATAACTGGCTTTTTTACCTGTGAGTCCTCAAATGTAATATACATGATAAAATGCCCATGTGGCCTATTATACATTGGTGAGACTGTACAAGCAATCAGGGACAGAGTGTGTAAACACAAATCAACCATTAGAACCAAAAACTTACTGCTACCACTTCCGTATCATTTTGAAAAATTCAAACACAGTATTGCACAGCTTAGATTTCAAGTCTTAGAGCAGGTAAAATTACCTAGGAGGGGTGGAGACATCAAAAGGCTTCTACTACGGAGAGAAGCCTTTTGGATACATACCCTGGATACATTGGAACCACGCGGTCTAAACCGCGAATATGAAATAGCACGTTTATAAAATGTTCATTTGTGATACTTTGTTCTAATTATTGATTTATGATTGTTTTATTTTTATGTTTATTTTTAGACATCTGCTATACACTGAGAGATCACCGTGGTAACGTGCAATGTTTACATGTGTGTGTATTGGCTGTTTGTATTTGCTGACGCGGGATAGCGTCTGACGTCATGTTAATTAGTTTGTCTATTTAAACTGTGTATGCCTTGATATCCCATGACCCGCTGATGAAGGCTTAGTGCCGCAACGCGTCTGGGTAATACTTCCGACTGTGAAGATAATAAAGAAGCAAGTTCAACATACACGTTGCTGGGAGATTCCATTTATTTGGGCATTACTAATGATGGCGGGGCACAATGTGGGTATAACTACTGAAAGTGGGCACAATGTGGGCATTACTACTGAAAGTGGGCACAATGTGGGCATTACTACTGAAAGTGGGCACAATGTGGGCATAACTACTGATAGTGGAGCACAATATGGGCATAACTACTGATAGTGGAGCACAATATGGGCATAACTACTGATAGTGGAGCACAATATTGGCATACCTGCTAAAAGTGGGGCACAATGTGGGCATAACTACTAATCTCTGAGCTCTGCCACTGATCCCATGATGGTGACATCCTCACAGGTCCTTCAACACCACTGAGCTCTGCCTCTAGCACTGATCACATGACTGTGATGTCATCACGGTTCTTTACCAACACTGTGCTCTGCCTCTGCACTGATCACATGACGGTGACATCATCACAGGTCCTTCAGCTCAGGCATTGCATGTCCTGGTCCATAGTGGCTGCTCTTGTTGTTGCAGCCCACCCACAACATTCACTGTGTGCAGTGGATGCCATGTTCCCAGTGGAGCTGCCCCTCCCTCTGTTGGTCTGGGCTAGCGAGTAGAGATGAGCAAACTTTAAAAAAAAGTTCGGCGTTCGGGTTGTGGTAAGTCGCGCATCCCGTTATGGATTCCACTATCGCGGCATATGGAATCCATAAGGGGCGGCTGCCACCAACCCGAACTGTTGAACAGCCGAAGGACCTGGGGTGACGTCACCGTCATGTGATCAGTGCAGGGGGCGTGGCTCAGCACTGGATTTGATCCCGTGCTGAGCCACGCCCCCTACTACTAGTAGTAGGTTTTTTTGCGGACCCAGAAGTGAATGGTTCTATATACGGTCTGCAAAAAAAACAGAACGGACAAGGAAAGAAAATACGAATATGAATTTGTAGTAAAAAGATCACAGAGAGGCACGGAGCATTATCAGTCATGCTAGTGCTCCGTGTCTCTGCTGCTTGACCAGGCCAGGAAGGAGTCTGAAGGTATATGAATGCTTTAACAGGGTTGTCCCATCTCGCTAGGATATGCCCCCAGTGCTAGGATATTCCCTCTGGCCTATACTTACAACAGATCCCGCAAAGTCTCGGAGAGCGCACTGCACATGCACGGCTGCCCCCTTCATTCATTCCTATGGGAGCACCAAAAATAGCAAAGAGCTGGCCTGGCGATTTCCGTCAGATCCATCAAAGTCAATGGAGCGGTGGTCGCACTTCCCATTCCGGTTCCTCCGCTGTCGGCTCTCAAAGCTGCGCAGAAATCCACAGTCCGGACTGCTGTGCTGACATAATGGAGAGGGATCATGAGCGCATGAACAGCAGTCCTGACAATGTATGTCAGTGCAGCTCTGAGCGCTGACAGCAGGGGAGGCAGCAGGAACATAACAACTAGTGATCTGCAGGACTTCTCATGGATCTCTGAAGATAACGGTCCAGAATCGGGGAAACAGCTTCCCTTTAAGGGATTGAGCAGCGGTTTAATATTAATGACCTGTCCTCTGCCTACAGGCACCCCCGCCGATCCGCTGTATGAAGGAGGAGTGCTGCTTCCTCGCCATGATTACCTGCGTCTCATCTCTTTTGCAGCGGCTACGCAGTGTAATTACAGTGCAGTCGCTTAAACAGGAAGGAGTCAACCGGACACATACACATATATATATGTAATCGCTGGTAAATTACCAGACAGGTGGCAACCCTAGTTCAGTCCCATGTAAATAACATCACTCCCTCCAGACCCCCCAACATACAGTCCCAGGCAAGTAACATTGTTCCCTAAACCAAGTAGGGAGCAGGTGTAAGAGGTGAGAACTACAACTCCCAGCATTACTCTGGCTCTCACAATGAATCCATCCCTTCACTTACCTCTCCTCAGGTCACATGATGTATTCACTGCTGAGCTCCGTCCTCTCCCACACTGATCACATGACGGTGACATCATCACAGGTCCTTCTCCACCCCTGAGCTCTGCCTCCTGCACTGATCACATGACTGTGAGGTCATCACAGGTCCTTCTCCACCCCTGAGCTCTGCCTCCTGCACTGATCACATGACTGTGAGGTCATCACAGGTCCTTCTCCACCACTGAGCTCTGCCTCCTGCACTGATCACATGACTGTGAGGTCATCACAGGTCCTTCTCCACCACTGAGCTCTGCCTCCTGCACTGATCACATGACTGTGAGGTCATCACAGGTCCTTCTCCACCACTGAGCTCTGCCTCCTGCACTGATCACATGACAGTGACATCATCACAGGTCCTTCTCCACCCCTAAGCTCTGCCTCCTGCACTGATCACATGACTGTGAGGTCATCACAGGTCCTTCTCCACCACTCAGCTCTGCCTCCTGCACTGATCACATGACTGTGAGGTCATCACAGGTCCTTCTCCACCACTCAGCTCTGCCTCCTGCACTGATCACATGACTGTGAGGTCATCACAGGTCCTTCTCCACCCCTGAGCTCTGCCTCCTGCACTGATCACATGACTGTGAGGTCATCACAGGTCCTTCTCCACCCCTGAGCTCTGCCTCCTACACTGATCACATAACTGTGAGGTCATCACAGGTCCTTCTCCACCACTGAGCTCTGCCTCCTGCACTGATCACATGACTGTGAGGTCATCACAGGTCCTTCTCCACCCCTGAGCTCTGCCTCCTGCACTGATCACATGACTGTGAGGTCATCACAGGTCCTTCTCCACCCCTGAGCTCTGCCTCCTGCACTGATCACATGACTGTGAGGTCATCACAGGTCCTTCTCAACCACTGAGCTCTGCCTCCTGCACTGATCACATGACTGTGAGGTCATCACAGGTCCTTCTCAACCACTGAGCTCTGCCTCTTAGCTCTTTGCCTAAAGCCTCGTATTTCAGGAGCTCCGTACAGTATTAGAATGAATTGGCTTGGAACCCGAGTTCGGGAAATGTTTTTTACAGTACAAATTAATTTATAAAGTTATTATGCGAAGCAATAACTACAGCTCATCTGAGCCAATACATTCTAATACTGTACGGAGCTCAATATTGTGGACTGCAATATACGGGCAGTGAATCCCATATCACGGATGCGGACTCATTGATTTGAGTGGGTCCGCAACCCTCAAGATACGGCGCAGTGTGGAGGCATGGATCGGAAGCGCTTCCGTGGGACCATAATCTGCTTTCTGCAGCATGGGCGGCTTACGTTTGTGTGAATGTATGATATCAGGAGAGATAATGAACCCGCTATCAGGAGAAATAATGAACCCGCTATCAGGAGAGATAATGAACCCGCTATCAGGAGAGATAATGAACCCGCTATCAGGAGAGATAATGAAACCGCTATCAGGAGAGATAATGAACCCGCTATCAGGAGAGATAATGAAACCGCTATCAGGAGAGATAATGAACCCGCTATCAGGAGAGATAATGAACCCGCTATCAGGAGAGATAATGAACCCACTATCAGGAGAGATAATGAACCCGCTATGTGGAAAGATAATAAATCCGCTATGTGGAGACTAGAGATAATGAACTCGCTATGAGGAGAGATAATGAACCCGCTATCGGGAGAGTGTCACGGCGGGAAGTAAGGGAAGCCCCCCACCGTGCATCGTCCGCGGCTGCTGGGACAGATAGCAGGAAAAGGGAGCTGGTGACCTCCTGAAGCATCCCTATAGATCCCTGGCCTCCTAACTGTATGGGCCGACCTTCAAGGTAGGAGGGCCCATACCACAGGAACCTGGAGCCCTGACAATCCCTGCTTAACCCTGGATATAAGGACAGGGCAGAGACCATGGTTCCTGTGGTATGGGCTCTCCTACCTTGAAGGTCGGCCCATACAGTTAGGAGGCCAGGGCTCTTTGGGGATGCTTCAGGAAGTCACCAGCTCCCTTTTCCTGCTATCTGTCCCAGCCGCCGCGGACGATGCACGGTGGGGGGTTTCCCCCACTTCCCGCCGTGACATTATAACGAATAAGGGTGACTTACGCAGACATAACAGTGTGAACACACAACAAGCTCCAGCACACACTCTCACTGAGGCTAAACACAGACACATAAGGAGGCCTGAGGTCACACCCACTACACACCCATAAACTCTGTGCACACCACACCTAGCACAAAGACATTAAACCCATGTGCACCACACACAGGGAAAAGCACACCACACAGATGTGAGTGTCTCGCATGCTCTAGACACAAAGTTGACAGCGGCAACCGCACATGAGGCTACAAGATATAGCCCCACGCGCGGGAACAGAAAACCATGCCGCTGGCAAGAGCATGCAAGACAGAGGAACACAACCTCAAAACAGGTTGTGACATACCAGTTGCCAACGGCAACCGCATGTAAAACAGAGTCGCAACCCACCGCGGGTAGTGACAGAGAGATAATGAACCCGCTATGAGGAGAGATAATGAACCCGCTATGAGGAGAGATAATGAACCCGCTATGTGGAGAGATAATGAACCCGCTATAAGGAGAGATAATGAACCCGCTATGTGGAGAGATAATAAACCGGCTATGTGGAGAGATAATGAACCCGCTATGAGGAGAGATAATAAACCCGCTATGAGGAGAGATAATGAACCCGCTATGAGGAGAGATAATGAACCCGCTATGAGGAGAGATAATGAACCGGCTATGAGGAGAGATAATGAACCCGCTATGTGGAGAGATGATGAACCCGCTATGTGGAGAGATAATGAACCCGCTATGTGGAGAGATAATAAACCCGCTATGAGGAGAGATAATAAACCCGCTATGAGGAGAGATAATGAACCCGCTATGAGGAGAGATAATGAACCCGCTATGAGGAGAGATAATGAACCCGCTATGAGGAGAGATAATGAACCCGCTATGAGGAGAGATGATGAACCGGCTATGAGAAGAGATAATGAACCCGCTATGAGGAGAGATAATGAACCCGCTATCAGGAGAGATAATGAACCGGCTATGAGGAGAGATAATGAACCCGCTATGTGGAGAGATGATGAACCCGCTATGAGGAGAGATAATGAACCCGCTATGAGGAGAGATAATGAACCCGCTATGTGGAGAGATAATGAACCCGCTATGAGGAGAGATAATGAACCCGCTATGAGGAGAGATAATGAACCCGCTATGAGGAGAGATAATGAACCCGCTATGAGGAGAGATAATGAACCCGCTATGTGGAGAGATAATGAACCCGCTATGAGGAGAGATAATGAACCCGCTATGAGGAGAGATAATGAACCCGCTATGAGGAGAGATAATGAACCCGCTATGTGGAGAGATAATGAACCCGCTATGAGGAGAGATAATGAACCCGCTATGAGGAGAGATAATGAACCCGCTATGAGGAGAGATAATGAACCCGCTATGTGGAGAGATAATGAACCCGCTATGAGGAGAGATAATGAACCCGCTATGAGGAGAGATAATGAACCCGCTATGAGGAGAGATAATGAACCCGCTATGAGGAGAGATAATGAACCCGCTATGTGGAGAGATAATGAACCCGCTATGTGGAGAGATAATGAACCCGCTATGTGGAGAGATAATGAACCCGCTATGAGGAGAGATAATGAACCCGCTATGAGGAGAGATAATGAACCCGCTATCAGGAGAGATAATGAACCGGCTATGAGGAGAGATAATGAACCTGCTATGAGGAGAGATAATGAACCTGCTATGAGGAGAGATAATGAACCCGCTATGTGGAGAGATAATGAACCCGCTATGAGGAGAGATAATGAACCCGCTATGAGGAGAGATAATGAACCCGCTATGAGGAGAGATAATGAACCCGCTATGAGGAGAGATAATGAACCCGCTATGTGGAGAGATAATGAACCCGCTATGAGGAGAGATAATGAACCCGCTATGAGGAGAGATAATGAACCCGCTATGTGGAGAGATAATGATCCTGCTATGAGGAGAGATAATGAACCCGCTATGTGGAGAGATAATGAACCCGCTATGTGGAGAGATAATGAACCCGCTATGAGGAGAGATAATGAACCCGCTATCAGGAGAGATAATGAACCCGCTATGAGGAGAGATAATGAACCTGCTATGAGGAGAGATAATGAACCCGCTATGAGGAGAGATAATGAACCCGCTATGTGGAGAGATAATGAACCCGCTATGTGGAGAGATAATGAACCCGCTTTGTGGAGAGATAAATAATGAACCGGCTATGTGGAGAGATAATGAACCTGCTATGTGGAGAGATAATGAACCCGCTATGAGGAGAGATAATGAACCGGCTATGAGGAGAGATAATGAACCCGCTATGAGGAGAGATAATAAACCCGCTATCAGGAGAGATAATGAACCCGCTATGTGGAGAGATAATGAACCCGATATGAGGAGAGATAATAAACCCGCTATGAGGAGAGATGATGAACCCGCTATCAGGAGAGATAATGAACCCGCTATGTGGAGAGATAATGAACCCGCTATCAGGAGAGATAATGAACCCGCTATCAGGAGAGATAATGAACCCGCTATGTGGAGAGATAATGAACCCGCTATGTGGAGAGATGATGAACCCGCTATGAGGAGAGATAATGAAACCGCTATGTGGAGAGATGATGAACCCGCTATGTGGAGAGATAATGAACCCGCTATGAGGAGAGATAATGAACCGGCTATGAGGAGAGATAATGAACCCGCTATGTGGAGAAATAATGAACCCGCTATGTGGAGAAATAATGAACCCGCTATGTGGAGAGATAATGAACCCGCTATGAGGAGAGATAATGAACCGGCTATGAGGAGAGATAATGAACCCGCTATGAGGAGAGATAATGAACCTGCTATGAGGAGAGATAATGAACCGGCTATGAGGAGAGATAATGAACCTGCTATGAGGAGAGATAATGAACCTGCTATGAGGAGAGATAATGAACCCGCTATGAGGAGAGATAATGAACCTGCTATGAGGAGAGATAATGAACCCGCTATGAGGAGAGATAATGAACCGGCTATGAGGAGAGATAATGAGCCCGCTATTAGGACAGATAATGAACCCGCTATGAGGAGAGATAATGAACCGGCTATGAGGAGAGATAATGAACCGGCTATGAGGAGAGATAATGAACCGGCTATGAGGAGAGATAATGAACCGGCTATGAGGAGAGATAATGAACCGGCTATGAGGAGAGATAATGAACCCGCTATGTGGAGAAATAATGAACCCGCTATGTGGAGAAATAATGAACCCGCTATGTGGAGAGATAATGAACCGGCTATGAGGAGAGATAATGAACCTGCTATGAGGAGAGATAATGAACCCGCTATGAGGAGAGATAATGAACCGGCTATGTGGAGAAATAATGAACCCGCTATGAGGAGAGATAATGAACCCGCTATGAGGAGAGATAATGAACCCGCTATGAGGAGAGATAATGAACCCGCTATGTGGAGAGATAATGAACCCGCTATGAGGAGAGATAATGAACCCGCTATAAGGAGAGATAATGAACCTGCTATTAGGAGAGATAATGAACCCGCTATGTGGAGAGATAATGAACCCGCTATGAGGAGAGATAATGAACCCGCTATGAGGAGAGATAATGAACCCGCTATGTGGAGAGATAATGAACCCGCTATGTGGAGAGATAATGAACCCGCTATGAGGAGAGATAATGAACCGGCTATCAGGAGAGATAATGAACCCGCTTTGTGGAGAGATAATGAACCCGCTATGAGGAGAGATAATGAACCCGCTATGAGGAGAGATAATGAACCCGCTATGTGGGGAGATAATGAACCCGCTTTGTGGAGAGATAATGAACCCGCTATGTGGAGAGATGATGAACCCGCTATGAGGAGAGATAATGAACCCGCTATGAGGAGAGATAATGAACCCGCTTTGTGGAGAGATAATGAACCCACTATGTGGAGAGATGATGAACCCGCTATGAGGAGAGATAATGAACCGGCTATGTGGAGAGATGATGAACCCGCTATGAGGAGAGATAATGAACCCGCTATGAGGAGAGATAATGAACCCGCTATGTGGAGAGATAATGAACCCGCTATGTGGAGAGATAATGAACCCGCTATGAGAAGAGATAATGAACCGGCTATCAGGAGAGATAATGAACCCGCTATGTGGAGAGATAATGAACCCGCTATGTGGAGAGATAATGAACCCGCTATGAGGAGAGATAATGAACCCGCTATGTGGAGAGATAATGAACCCGCTATGTGGAGAGATAATGAACCCGCTATGTGGAGAGATGATGAACCCGCTATGAGGAGAGATAATGAACCCGCTATGTGGGGAGATAATGAACCCGCTTTGTGGAGAGATAATGAACCCACTATGTGGAGAGATGATGAACCCGCTATGTGGAGAGATAATGAACCCGCTATGTGGAGAGATAATGAACCGGCTATGAGGAGAGATAATGAACCCGCTATGTGGAGAGATAATGAACCTGCTATGAGGAGAGATAATAAACCCGCTATGTGGAGAGATGATGAACCCGCTATGAGGAGAGATAATGAACCCGCTATGAGGAGAGATAATGAACCCGCTATGTGGAGAGATAATGAACCCGCTATGAGGAGAGATAATGAACCGGCTATCAGGAGAGATAATGAACCCGCTATGAGGAGATATAATAAACCCGCTTTGTGGAGAGATAATGAACCCGCTATAAGGAGAGATAATGAACCCGCTATGAGGAGAGATAATGAACCCGCTATGTGGAGAGATGATGAACCCGCTATGAGGAGAGATAATGAACCCGCTATGTGGAGAGATAATGAACCCGCTATGAGGAGAGATAATGAACCCGCTATAAGGACATATAATGAACATACTATGTGGAGAGATAATGATCCCTCTATGTGGAGAGATAATAATGATCCCTCTATGTGGAGAGATAATGATCCCTCTATGTGGAGAGATAATAATGATCCCTCTATGTGGAGAGATAATGAACCCGCTATGAGGAGAGATAATGATCCCGCTTTGTGGAGAGATAATGAACCGCTATGTGGAGAGATAATGAACCCGCTATGAGGAGAGATAATGAACCCGCTATGAGGAGAGATAATGAACCCGCTATGAGGAGATATAATAAACCCGCTATGAGGAGAAATTATAAACCTGCTATAAAGAGAGATAATGAACTCCAATATAATAATATCAGTTATTTTATCTATAGGGAGGTCATTATAATGTTATAATATTCTGTGACATTTTACAATATTTTTCCTTTCAGAAAAAAAAAATGTCCTTCGAACCGGAATCGAACCAGTGACCTAAGGATGTCTGCATTCCCTCTACAGTCCTCCGCTCTACCATCTGAGCTATCGAAGGCGCTGAGTGCAGAGCGCTCCACCCGTCCTCCAGTTTGTCACCTCACAGGCACCGCCCAGGTCACGCATCCCCTGCCGTTACTGGTTTAGTCTCCATGGAAACAGGTCTTTAGTCCCCGCCCTTTACTCACAGCGAGGCGAGGAACGCAACTGCTGCCTTCAAAAGCGAATCAACAAGCGCGTTACACTGAGCTGGTAAAGCGGACCAATCAGAGCCTGGTTTGTTGCCTGACTGTCCGGAATGATAATCAGGGGGTTTGTTTGGGTTACGGAGCTCAGCTGTGAGAGGAGAGGTGTGAACGGAGGCGAAGACTAAGGTGCGCGAGACGTACCGGGACACGGGGCACTGACGGCTGAGCCGTCACCTGCTGCAGGTACTTACCGGAGCGGGCTGCCTGTATGTCATCATATACTGGTATATGGAATACCTACAAGAGACTGAAAAGATATATGTCATACATACAGGAGACTGATCAGATACATATAGAATACATACAGGAGACTGATCAGATACATATATAGAATACATACAGGAGACTGATCAGATACACATATAGAATACATACAGGAGACTGGTCAGATACACATATAGAATACATACAGGAGACTGATCAGATACACATATAGAATACATACAGGAGACTGATCAGAGACATATAGAATACATACAGGAGACTGATCAGATACATATAGAATACATACAGGAGACTGATCAGAGACATATAGAATACATACAGGAGACTGATCAGATACATATAGAATACATACAGGAGACTGATCAGATACATATAGAATACATACAGGAGACTGATCAGATACAGATAGAATACATACAGGAGATTGATCAGATACATATAGAATACATACAGGAGACTGGTCAGATACATATAGAATACATACAGGAGACTGATCAGAGACATATAGAATACATACAGGAGACTGATCAGAGACATATAGAATACATACAGGAGACTGATCAGATACATATAGAATACATACAGGAGACTGATCAGATACATATAGAATACATACAGGAGTCTGATCAGATACATATAGAATACATACAGGAGACTGGTCAGATACATATAGAATACATACAGGAGACTGGTCAGATACATATAGAATACATACAGGAGACTGGTCAGATACATATAGAATACATACAGGAGTCTGATCAGATACATATAGAATACATACAGGAGACTGATCAGATACATATAGAATACATACAGGAGACTGGTCAGATACAGATAGAATACATACAGGAGACTGGTCAGATACAGATAGAATACATACAGGAGACTGGTCAGATACAGATAGAATACATACAGGAGACTGGTCAGATACAGATAGAATACATACAGGAGACTGATCAGATACATATATAGAATACATACAGGAGACTGGTCAGATACAGATAGAATACATACAGGAGACTGATCAGATACATATATAGAATACATACAGGAGACTGATCAGATACATATATAGAATACATACAGGAGACTGATCAGATACATATATAGAATACATACAGGAGACTGATCAGATACATATATAGAATACATACAGGAGACTGATCAGATACATATATAGAATACATACAGGAGACTGATCAGATACATATAGAATACATACAGGAGACTGGTCAGATACATATAGAATACATACAGGAGACTGATCAGATACATATAGAATACATACAGGAGACTGATCAGATACATATAGAATACATACAGGAGACTGATCAGAGACATATAGAATACATACAGGAGACTGATCAGATACATATAGAATACATACAGGAGACTGATCAGATACATATAGAATACATACAGGAGACTGGTCAGATACATATAGAATACATACAGGAGACTGATCAGAGACATATAGAATACATACAGGAGACTGATCAGAGACATATAGAATACATACAGGAGACTGATCAGATACATATAGAATACGTACAGGAGACTGATCAGATACAGATAGAATACATACAGGAGACTGATCAGATAGATATAGAATACGTACAGGAGACTGATCAGATACAGATAGAATACATACAGGAGACCGATCAGATACATATAGAATACGTACAGGAGACTGGTCAGATATATATATAGAATACATACAGGAGACCGATCAGATACAGATAGAATACATACAGGAGACTGATCAGATACAGATAGAATACATACAGGAGACTGATCAGATACATATAGAATACGTACAGGAGACCGATCAGATACATATATAGAATACATACAGGAGACTGATCAGATACATATAGAATACATACAGGAGACTGATCAGATACATATAGAATACATACAGGAGACTGATCAGATACATATAGAATACGTACAGGAGACTGATCAGATACATATAGAATAAATACAGGAGACCGATCAGATACATATAGAATACATACAGGAGACTGATCAGATACATATATAGAATACATACAGGAGACTGATCAGATACATATAGAATACATACAGGAGACTGATCAGAGACATATAGAATACATACAGGAGACTGATCAGATACATATAGAATACATACAGGAGACTGATCAGATACATATATAGAATACATACAGGAGAGTGATCAGATACATATAGAATACATACAGGAGACTGATCAGATACAGATAGAATACATACAGGAGTCTGATCAGATACATATAGAATACATACAGGAGTCTGATCAGATACATATAGAATACATACAGGAGTCTGATCAGATACATATAGAATACATACAGGAGACTGGTCAGATACATATAGAATACATACAGGAGTCTGATCAGATACATATATAGAATACATACAGGAGTCTGATCAGATACATATAGAATACATACAGGAGACTGATCAGATACATATAGAATACATACAGGAGAAGGGTCAGATACAGATAGAATACATACAGGAGACTGGTCAGATACATATAGAATACATACAGGAGACTGGTCAGATACATATAGAATACATACAGGAGACTGGTCAGATACATATAGAATACATACAGGAGACTGGTCAGATACATATAGAATACATACAGGAGACTGGTCAGATACATATAGAATACATACAGTAGACTGGTCAGATACATATAGAATACATACAGGAGACTGGTCAGAGACATATATAGAATACATACAGGAGACTGATCAGATACATATATAGAATACATACAGGAGACTGATCAGATACATATAGAATACATACAGGAGAAGGGTCAGATACAGATAGAATACATACAGGAGACTGATCAGATACATATAGAATACATACAGGAGACTGGTCAGATACATATAGAATACATACAGGAGTCTGATCAGATACATATAGAATACATACAGGAGACTGGTCAGATACATATAGAATACATACAGGAGACTGATCAGATACATATATAGAATACATACAGGAGACTGATCAGATACATATAGAATACATACAGGAGACTGGTCAGATACAGATAGAATACATACAGGAGAAGGGTCAGATACAGATATAATACATACAGGAGACTGATCAGATACATATAGAATACATACAGGAGACTGGTCAGATACATATAGAATACATACAGGAGTCTGATCAGATACATATAGAATACATACAGGAGACTGGTCAGATACATATAGAATACATACAGGAGTCTGATCAGATACATATATAGAATACATACAGGAGTCTGATCAGATACATATAGAATACATACAGGAGACTGATCAGATACATATAGAATACATACAGGAGACTGATCAGATACATATAGAATACATACAGGAGACTGATCAGATACATATATAGAATACATACAGGAGACTGGTCAGATACATATAGAATACATACAGGAGACTGGTCAGATACATATAGAATACATACAGGAGACTGGTCAGATACATATAGAATACATACAGGAGACTGGTCAGATACATATAGAATACATACAGGAGACTGGTCAGAGACATATATAGAATACATACAGGAGACTGATCAGATACATATATAGAATACATACAGGAGACTGATCAGATACATATAGAATACATACAGGAGAAGGGTCAGATACAGATAGAATACATACAGGAGACTGATCAGATACATATAGAATACATACAGGAGACTGGTCAGATACATATAGAATACATACAGGAGTCTGATCAGATACATATAGAATACATACAGGAGACTGGTCAGATACATATAGAATACATACAGGAGACTGATCAGATACATATATAGAATACATACAGGAGACTGATCAGATACATATAGAATACATACAGGAGACTGGTCAGATACATATAGAATACATACAGGAGTCTGATCAGATACATATAGAATACATACAGGAGACTGGTCAGATACATATAGAATACATACAGGAGTCTGATCAGATACATATATAGAATACATACAGGAGTCTGATCAGATACATATAGAATACATACAGGAGACTGATCAGATACATATAGAATACATACAGGAGACTGATCAGAGACATATAGAATACATACAGGAGACTGGTCAGAGACATATAGAATACATACAGGAGACTGGTCAGAGACATATAGAATACGTACAGGAGACCGGTCAGATACATATAGAATACATACAGGAGACTGGTCAGATACATATATAGAATACATACAGGAGACTGGTCAGAGACATATAGAATACATACAGGAGACTGGTCAGATACATATAGAATACATACAGGAGACTGATCAGATACAGATAGAATACATACAGGAGACTGATCAGATACATATAGAATACATACAGGAGACTGGTCAGATAGATATAGAATACATACAGGAGAAGGGTCAGATACAGATAGAATATATATAATACAGATGCTGGATATCCTCCTGTGGTGGCGGTCATACAGATGCTGGATATCCTCCTGTGGTGGCGGTCATACAGATGCTGGATATCCTCCTGTGGTGGCGGTCATACAGATGTTCACAGTGTGGCGGAGGTCTGGTGGTGGAGCCAGGAGAGCTGCGTGTGTGGTGTAGGCAGTATATGGTGTAACACTACCTCTCCGAATTGAGCCCAAAAATGTCAGTAGGACTGGTTCTCCGATGTCCTGGACATATGGTAGGCTGGTCAATGTTCCCTCCACAGATGGCAGACAGGGCATGGTAGGTAGTGGTGTCCCACACATGCCACCTGCTGGTTCTCCTGTCCCCGCATCATGTATGATGGCAGTAGGCACTCTCCAGACCTCCTGCCATCTCTGATGTGGCCTTCATCAGTACCAAGGCAGAACCTGCCTCCATCACTGAACACTACTGTCCACCGGAGGAGTGGACAGACGCTTACATCAGACAAGATGGCCAGCCTCATAATATCCAAAGATATTGGGTTGAGGTCGGGACTCTGCGTGGCCGGCCGCCAACCTTACTTCTATGGACCTTGTGCACTGGGATATGGTCATGCTGGAGCAGGAAAGGGCCTTCCCCAAACGGTTCCCACAAAGATCCCACCGTACAATTGTCCACCTTGTCAGGTGGAGACGTGCGATTGGTGGCTCCTCAGAAGACGTGTCCCCAGCTCCAGTGTCCAGTGACGATGTGCTTTATCCCACGCCTGGCATTGTGATTGGTGATGGAGCTGCTCGGCCATTGAGACCCGTGCCATGAAGCTCCCGGCACATAGAAGGTCTGGGCTCTGGAGTCAGCAGAGACTTTTATGTGCTGTACACACAGGAGGAGACTGAGGATCTGTATTACATATGGCGCCTGATGATACTGCCCCATGTGGTGCAGTCCCATAACATTCCTTGTTCCCTCTTAGGCCCTTTTCGTGAGAAGATAGACGAGGTACGGAGAACACGGCAGCGGTCACCTGTGTGGCGGATCATGGTCAGTATATTCAGGGATATGTCATCATTCCCATCAGTGCCCCCTGCTGGTTGTGTATGGGAAGATCAGTGCCCCCTGCTGGTTGTGTATGGGAAGATCAGTGCCCCCTGGTGATTGTGTATGGGAAGATCAGTGCCCCCTGGTGGTTGTGTATGGGAAGATCAGTGCCCCCTGGTGGTTGTGTAGGGGAAGATCAGTGCCCCCTGGTGGTTGTGTATGGGAAGATCAGTGCCCCTGGTGGTTGTGTAGGGGAAGATCAGTGCCCCCTGGTGGTTGTGTAGGGGAAGATCAGTGCCCCCTGGTGGTTGTGTAGGGGAAGATCAGTGCCCCCTGGTGGTTGTGTAGGGGAAGATCAGTGCCCCCTGGTGGTTGTGTAGGGGAAGATCAGTGCCCCCTGGTGGTTGTGTATGGGAAGATCAGTGCCCCCTGCTGGTTGTGTATGGGAAGATCAGTGCCCCCTGCTGGTTGTGTATGGGAAGATCAGTGCCCCCTGGTGGTTGTGTATGGGAAGATCAGTGCCCCCTGGTGGTCCTTCTGCGGTTTGGTGTAATTAGACCTTATTTTATCCTGATGATGCGCTACATGTGTGTCCATGTAATGCCGGTGGTCACGAGACCTGTCCTTAGGGTGTGTGTGTCCATATAATATCAATGGTCACATGGCCTGTCCTTAGGGTGTGTCCATATAATATCAATGGTCACATGACCTGTCCTTGGGTGTGTGTCCATATAATATCAATGGTCACATGACCTGTCCTTAGTGTGTGTGTCCATGTAATATCAATGGTCACATGGCCTGTCCTTAGGGTGTGTGTCCATATAATATCAATGGTCACATGGCCTGTCCTTGGTGTGTGTGTCCATATAATATCAATGGTCACATGACCTGTCCTTGGTGTGTGTGTCCATGTAATGTCTACGGTCACATGACCTGTCCTTGGTGTATGTGTCCATATAATATCAGTGGTCACATGACCTGTCCTTAGTGTGTGTGTCCATATAATATCAATGGTCACATGACCTGTCCTTAGTGTGTGTGTCCATATAATATCAATGGTCACATGACCTGTCCTTAGGGTGTGTGTCCATGTAATATCAATGGTCACATGACCTGTCCTTAGGGTGTGTGTGTCCATGTAACGCTAGTGGTCACATGACCTGATGACCTGTCTTTGGTGTATGCTCCCGTTTAACCCTGGTGGTCACATGACCTCTTTATATCTCACAGACTCCCGGAGAATGAGCTTCCTCGCAGCCGCCATCGTGCCGTGATGGAAGTCCGCTGTGGGGGGTTACTCTTCAGCTCCAAGTTCGATTCTGGAAATTTAGCTCAGGTGGAGAAGGTAGAGAGGTGCGATGGAGACGGGGACTTGTCCAGCAGTAATGGCAGCAGCGGGGCAGGGACCAGCAGCTGTACACCCGCCCCGACTACGAGTTTAACGTCTGGACGAAGCCGGACTGCGCAGACACAGAGTACGAGAACGGAAACAGGTGTGTGATGCTAATCGGCCGCGAGTCGCCTGTCATTGTCTCGTCATGGTGGTTGGCAGTTTTGAGCAGAGCCCTTGCTATTAATGATCTCTGCGGGCTGGCCGGCAACGGGGCTGGGTGGCGGGCGTCGTCGAGTGCCAGGGGCTGGGTGGCGGGCGGCGTCGAAGGGCTGGGTGGCGGATGTCGTCGAAGGGCTGGGTGGCGGGCGTGGTCGAAGGGCTGGGTGGCGGGCGTGGTCGAAGGGCTGGGTGGCGGGCGGCGTCGAAGGGCTGGGTGGCGGGCGGCGTCGAAGGGCTGGGTGGCGGGCGGCGTCGAAGGGCTGGGTGGCGGGCGGCGTCGAAGGGCTGGGTGGCAGGTGGCATCGAGGGCAGACTCCTCACATTATGTACATAATCTCTCTCCGCAGGTCCTGGTTTTACTTTAGCGTAAGAGGCGGAGCTCCGGGGAAGCTCATTAAAATAAACATCATGAACATGAATAAACAGAGCAAGCTGTACGGCCAGGGAATGGCACCATTCGTGCGCACCGTCCCCATCCGCTCACGCTGGGAGCGCGTCCGCGACAGACCCACCTTCCAGGTATCCCCCATCATTCCGCTGGACTGTTGCCCCCCCATAGTCGGGGAGACCCAGATAAACTGTAGAGGCTATAGAGCAGGAGAATAGAGTGTTCACTAGGGCAGTGTTTCCCAACCAGTGTGCCTCTAGCTGTTGCAAAACTACAACTCCCAGCATGCCCGCACAGCAAAAGGCTGTCCGGGCATGCTGGGAGTTGTAGTTTTGCAACAGCTGGAGGCACACTGGTTGGGAAACACTGCACTAGGGGACGCTTGTTATTTTAATATTCTGTGATGTCAGTAACAGGGCTGTGCTGTGACAACCTCCCAGACATGATATACGGGGCTGGTTGTCGGCAGTAATAGATGTTACTGTAGTATAAGGTCAGGGGTGTGGCTGTGACAACCTCCCAGACATGATATACGGGCTGGTTGTCAGCAGTAATAGATGTTACTGTAGTATAAGGTCAGGGGCGTGGCTGTGACAACCTCCCAGACATGATATACGGGCTGGTTGTCGGCAGTGATAGATGTTACTGTAGTATAAGGTAAGGGGCGTGGCTGTGACAACCTCCCAGACATGATATACGGGGCTGGTTGTCGGCAGTAATAGATGTTACTGTAGTATAAGGTAAGGGGCGTGGCTGTGACAACCTCCCAGACATGATATACGGGGCTGGTTGTCGGCAGTAATAGATGTTACTGTAGTATAAGAGGTGTGGATCTCATGTCTGATCACATTGTAATATATCAGTGATGTCAGTAACAGGGGGCGGGGCTGTGACAACCTCTCAGACATGACCTGGCAGGGGTCACTCATCGCCTTCTCCTCTCTCCAGATGGTGGAGAACCAGTTTGTCCTGTCGTTTGTCCACCGCTTTCTGGACTGCCGCGGTGCCACCACCTACTTTGCGTTCTGCTACCCTTTCTCTTATGAGGAGAGTCAAGAGCTGCTGTCCGGACTGGACGACCGATTCTCCGACAGCAAGGTCATGTCTCCCGGCAGGTAGGCTGCCACCCATTGGGGCAGTATTGTCACCAGCAGGTAACGGGGAGGTCGTACGTGATATAGATCAGTCGCTGCATGTCTCTGAATATGACCTAGCACTTCTCACGGCTTAGGCCCTCTGTGTAGTAAGCTGCCTGGCCCCCAGGACCTGGTCAGGAGGGGTCTGCAGCCTTTGTTGTACATTGTGATTGTCCTGTCCCTTAAAGAACCCGATGCACACTTCACAAGGAGTCTGTGGAACATCCTGAGATCAGGGCAGACCCTGGAGATGTGGGCGGGGGAGGGGCAGTCGTCCGGCAGTGTGACTATTAAATCTCTGCTGTCCTCTGCAGCAGCCCGCCTGAATCCATCTACTACCAGCGGGAGCTTCTCTGTCACTCCCTGGAGGGCCTCCGCGTCGACCTTCTCACCATCAGCTCCTGCCACGGGATGATGGAGGAACGGGAGCCCAGACTGGACAAGCTGTTCCCGGATCGCTCCTGTCCACGGCCGTTCCGCTTCGCTGGGAAGAGGGTGAGTGTGAACGTGCCCCCCCATCCCGAAACCTCCCTCACAGATTACCGGCTCTGTATCTGACCTCTGCTGTGCCACCGTCAACAGGTGTTCTTCCTGAGCAGCCGCGTTCACCCAGGGGAGACGCCCTCCAGCTTCGTCTTCAACGGCTTCTTGGAATTTATCCTGAGGCAGGATGACCCCCGGGCGGCCATGCTGAGGCGCATGTACGTCTTCAAGCTCATCCCCATGCTGAACCCTGATGGGGTGGTGAGGGGACATTACAGGTGAGTATTTGGGGGTGGGGGCGACACTGCTCTCCATTACTGGTCCCTAATGGGTTACTGATTAGTGGGGGGTGGTCCACCCCCAGGACAGAGATGATCCTTTTTATTCTCACCTTCACCACACTTAACATCGCATAGATGACATCTTTGTTCCATGCGAGGATAGGCATTATACTGCTATCGGACCATCCTCCAGGGGTCTTCTCTGAAGGGTCTTGCCAAGGCTGGATCTAGATGGCGCCTGTACCCTTCTTGATAAGGAAATGCATCTGAGGACGTCCTTACTGAGTATTTCCACCTCAGTGCCTCCCCGAGGCCGTTATGAGAAGATCACTAACCGATAGTCAGGGGGCACTTGGCCTTGGAGGCCCATTTAGACGAAACCAGACAAAAGACCATTTTGGCGATTCAGAGGTTGGAACTTGCTCATAAGCCCTGCCAGTCTCCAGAGATAATGGGATCAACTGACCTGGGCTCGACCTTAAGAACTTGCTTAACTCCTTTTTCTCTGCTCACAATTTAAACACTATGCTCTTGGAGATAAGGCCTCTAAATTACGGCTCTCCGAAATTACAAGCCAACCCCCTCTTCCCACTCCTAAAGTCACCAGATGCGTGAGACCTTCACACCACACTGACTTAGTGAGTAATATAGCAAGCTATAGAGTCCCCCCCCCCCCCCCAACAGAAGGAATGGAGAAGGAAGCTCTCCTTGACAACTGGTTAACATCCCTCAAACTCCCAACTATATCACCTCAACGAGTCGCTTCTTCTTCGAAACTTTTTTCTTCGGCAGAACTGGATTGTTCTACCTAAAGTTCTCTATCTACAAGTCTTCCCATCAAACTCCCCGAAGTCCATCTTATATGCCTTTCTGTGGTGGAGGCAGAAGCCCCGATGTAGCTCATGCTTGCCTAGTGTAGTCTATTGGACAGGAAGGACTAGAGCTCCATGATTTTAGATCTTACTACAAGACAATTCAAAGCACTGGCTGAGGGCACCTGTAATCCGACTAGATATCCAAGCTAAACTCACCATGTGCAGTATACTTCTCCGGGCTATGCCATTGTCTGCAACTACTACGGCTAGTGGACCACAGCATACTCCTCATGTCTTGACCAAACACACACCTACACCTTGGGATGCGGGGGGGACTGAACGATTCTTTATTAGTCAACCCAGTGGAACTGATGCAGATTAGAGATGCATTGCTGGACTCGCCCCGAGCATTCAGCATACCTCTAAGCATCTCCCACTACTTGATCTCTGTGATCTGGGGACTCTGCCCTCACTAGATTCCCTCCGTTCACACCATCTTCTTCTTGACCTCTTCACCTTTTACATCCATCACCTCAGGGGATATATCAAGAGGAATCTTCCCTCTTTAGCAAAGGTCTATATTTGAGAACTATGCCTTACAAAGTGTAGGGCCTAAGAAAAAGATCTCGGCTATGTGTTCACTCTTACTTCCAGACATTAGACCAGTGGGAACGGGATCTTGGTGCAGAAACTAAGTGTGTTTTTTCACTCTTCACAAAAATTGTATTAAGTACTATAAAGTACTGAGTAGATGGCATTATACTCTTGTTAGGTTAGCTCCCATGTTTCCTGACTGGGACCACACTTGCTGGAGGCGTGGACGGGAAAGGGCCTCCTACTTCCATATATAGTGACCATGTTCTAAAGTAGCAGAATTCTGGTCATCCGTGCACGGAGCGTTACTACAATTATGTGGTGTTACTATACCCTTATCACTAAAACTGTGCCTCCTAAGTTTATTCATGGAAGTACAGGCTCCGAGTAACACCAAAGTAACATAGTAACATAGTATATAAGACCGAAAAAAGACATTTGTCCATCCAGTTCGGCCTGTTTCCTACAAGTTGATCCAGAGAAAGGCAAAAAACCCCTGTGAGGCAGACGCCAATTTTCTCCACTTAAGGGGAAAAAAATTCCTTCCTGACTCCAATCAGGCATCAGAATAACTCCCTGGATCAACGACCCCTCTCTAGTAGCTGTAGCCTGTAATATTATTACACTCCAGAAATACATCCAGGCCCCTCTTGAATTCCTTTATTGTACTCACCATCACCACCTCCTCAGGCAGAGAGTTCCATAGTCTCACTGCTCTTACCGTGAAGAATCCTCTTCTATGTTTATGTACAAACCTTCTTTCCTCCAGACGCAGAGGATGTCCCCTCGTCACAGTCCTGGGGATAAATAGATGATGGGACAGATCTCTGTACTGACCCCTGATATATTTATAGATAGTAATTAGATCTCCCCTCAGTCGTCTTTTTTCTAAAGTGAATAACCCTAATTGTGATAACCTTTCAGGGTACTGTAGATCCCTCATTCCAGTTATTACTTTAGTTGCCCTCCTCTGAACCCTCTCCAGCTCTGCTATGTCTGTCTTGTTCACAGGAGCCCAGAACTGTACACAGTACTCCATGTGTGGTCTGACTAGTGATGTGTAAAGTGGTAGGACTATGTTCTCATCACGGGCGTCTATGCCCCTTTTGATGCAACCCATTATCTTATTGGCCTTAGCAGCAGCTGCCTGACACTGGTTTTTGCAGCTTAATTTGCTGTTTATTAAAATTCCTAGATCCTTTTCCATGTCAGTGTTACCGAGTGTTTTACCATTTAATACGTACGGGTGACTTGCATTATTCCTTCCCATGTGCATAACTTTACATTTGTCAGTGTTAAACCTCATCTGCCATTTTTCTGCCCAAGCCCCCAATCTATCCAGATCCCTCTGTAGCAGAAAACTGTCCTCTTCAGTGTTAATTACTTTACACAGTTTAGTGTCATCTGCAAAAATGGATATTTTACTGTGCAGGCCTTCTACAAGATCATTAATAAATATATTGAAGAGAATAGGGCCCAATACTGAACCCTGAGGTACCCCACTAGTTACAGTGACCCAATCTGAGTATCTACCGTTAATAACCAAGTACTACAGTTTTGATTGCAAGACACTGGAAAAAGAGGGCGCCTCCCTCCCTTGCACATTGGCAGATCGACGGAGAACAGATTCGAAGAGCTAACACACTGGGAGTCCCATTCCCCACTCAAGTTTGCAAATATGTGGGGTTCATGGAAAAAGTATAGGGGTTACTCTGGTTAGGTCCCATTTCCCTCACCTCCTGGGGATGACTGAGCTGGTATCCTGATAGGGTGATGGGCATCTCTGCTACGTCCTTTCTCATTCCCTCCCCTTTACCTTACCTTTTGGTCTACACCCATCCCTCAATATTCAGGTTATATCTTCCATTTTTTTGTTTTACATTTTAATGTATTTATTATATAACATGCTTTATCATACCTTTGGGAGAAGCGTGGGTACTACATTATATTTGACTGGCTGGTGTGATATTTCTGACCGCGCCTTCCCTCGTCTTACAGGACAGATACCCGGGGAGTGAACCTGAACCGGCAATATCTTGCCCCAGAATTTGAGCTTCACCCATCAGTCTATGGAGCAAAGTCTGTCCTCCTCTACCACCATATCCATGACCGCGTCCGTTCCAGTGATCCCCACTGGGGGAATACCACAACTCTTTCCCCCTCTAACCCCGCACTCCGACCAAAGACTTTGAATCATTCCTCGACACAGCTCCCCACAGAGGATGACTTGTCAGACATAGAGAAAACACATAACCTGTTAAACAGTATGGACAGGAAGGGTCCATACGTGACATCTCAGGGCCTGACGCAAGAAACCACCATCTTACCTGAAGATGAGGACTTCACCAGGGAGAAGGAACTTTGGGCCTTGGGGCCGGATCTCAAGGCTGAAGTTGGTGGCGACCATGGCAAGTCCCGTTTGGACCCTGACAGCAGCAATGAGGCCACAACCTCTGTTCCTCCTCAGGAAAGTGGTATTGCCTTCTATGTGGACCTTCATGGTCACGCTTCGAAAAGAGGATGCTTTATGTATGGGAACTACTTCACAGATGAGCACGAGCAGGTGAGTGCGAGCTGCTATAATCATGTTATGTCTGGAAAGGGTTATCCAGGTGGTCTGTCTACTAAAGTCATCCCCACTAGTTCTGAAATAAGAGAAAATGTACAATCCCATAATAAGGCAACAACAGGGCAAGACACATACATACTTACATGGTGCCCTCATTATTGTGGCCTCCAAAAAATAAGGGAGATGCATTCAGATATATGGAATCCAGTGAGATGGAACCAGGTAACTCCTATGTAGAACTTTATTAGATGTTTCAGCCTCTGTAACCTGACTGACCATTTCTCAGCCGAAAGGCAGGAGCCCAGTTCTTCCTCCCACCTAAACATAAAAGGTAATGTAGTTTGGTCAAACCGTTCAGCAAACCATAAAACCTGGAAAGCAAACCTACTCTGCCTAAGGAATATAAAGCAGACCTTTCAGAGGACCTCTTTTGGATTGTGTTGGGGTCAGAGACAGCAGAGAAGATCTGTTTAGCAGCATAAATCTCTGAAAAAAGTGGATTACCATCTTTCCCGCCCTATAAGATAGACTTTTTTGGGCCAAAAGTACCAGATCCTAATTTGGTAATTTCAGGTGGATGCCCATGGCCCGATGCCTTAGACTGGTCCCTAGCCACTGAAGCCATCACCACACACAAACTTTGCATTCTTTTAATCTACATTGAGAGAAGCTGCTGCCCGCTACAGGATGCTGTGCTATGGCGGGTTCGGGATAGTGAAGGAGAGCGAAGCTGAAGGAGAGCGGTCCCATCATCTGACAGCCTCTCGTCCTCCTCTCCAAGCATGTATCAAGTATGCCTCGGCCCTGCCATTGCCAAGCTGCAGGCTACTCTGGCTCCATCCTGATGTCCAGGCCGCCACTCTCAATACAGATCCTGAAGTTCTCCAGTGGTGTCTGCAGATCTTCTGAGGCAGTGGCCGACGCAGGCACGCAGAGCCGGAATTGTGCAGTGGCAGAGAGCAGAGATGCTGACTGTATGTACCGTACTGCCCCTGACAGTCCACTCCCTGACCCTGCTATGAAGGCTGCACATTCTAGCGGTAGTACCTCATAGGTGGAGGGAACTGAAGTCGGGCTCCTCCTCCTGTGACTTGTGGGCACACCCCAGAGTTCCTGTTCACATCCCACATTCCTGTTTAGGGCCCTTTGCCCAGGCAGCGTCTGCAAACCACAGATCACAAAATGACACCATTTGGTTCAATACATTTTTTTTTCTTCTTTTTCTCCACCTGTAACATCTTATAGTGTGGGAATACCGGTATATTATCAGTAAAATATGACGGTGACATCAATTTTCCACATAGTAGATCATGCACCCTGATGAGTTTCTAAGAAAACCATGAGTACGTTACCAAACGGAGCATACGCCGGAGACAGAGGGACAGAGAGCGCCCCAACCTCCACAAGAGCAAGGAACAATCGGAAAGTACGACTGTACCTGAAATCAAGGGCAAATGAGAAGGCATCTAGATAAGGGTCCTACGTAAAAGTGGAGGAAGTCTGATTCCAATGGGACCCAAGAAGGTGAATGCACAAGAAGCAGTTGACCCAGTCTTGTGACCCCATGATGTTTTGGACTCATAGTTCCCTTCACTTGGTTCCCCTTGGACTATGAGGCTATTAGGAGGAAAGTATGTATTGAAATGTCATCTTGTAAAGCTTCTAAATCCTTCACAACAGGGACTGGGAACCTTTTTGCTGCCGAGGGCCATTTGGATATTTGTAACATCGCTCGGGGGCCATACAAAATTCTCAACTTAAAAATTTGACTGCAAAATTTGGCCAAACGTATAAGTGACTTGGGGTTAAGTTACAGAAATTGTGCTTCAATGAAAAATTCCAGAGCGCTGTATTTTTGCAGCACAAAATGGCGCTTGCGCTGTATACATTACAAATAACACAGGTGCCATTTTGACCACATATAGCAGTTTAATTTTTAAGTTGAGAATGTTACAGTAGAGTATTTCAGAATTGTTGTGATTGAACTGAAGCCCCAAGACTGCGGAGACTGAGTCCAACGTGTACGAAATGGAGGGAGTTATTCGGATTGTTATGAAAGCATATTTGGCTAAAGCAAGTAAACCGGGCAAGAGTGCATCCCTGAATAACTGCATGCTGGATCTTAAAAGGATGAAATGCGGTAGCTGGAAATTTAACATGGCCCTTGGATCAGAATACAGGGATTCAAAGAACTCTAAATTGTCTTATGAAATCTATCTAAGCCTAAGGCCTTTTTAGTGTCCAGAGGGCCATCTGTGTGGAGGACAACTTTGGTAAGATGAATGTCAAAGATCTTTCTAATGAGTCTTTGACTGGGATCCCACTTGATCCGTATGGACCAAAGCTGGAAGAAGCCATCTATAAGCTCGTATAGAAGTAAAAATCTTGAGGCTCATTTACACCACACGTTATTGGGAACGGACCTATGAACGTTTTACCGATTATCTGCCCGTGTTCAGTTGCCGCAGATCCCCTGATGAACGAGCAAAACACATTTCCATTGGGTAACATATGATATAGGCCGTCTGGAGCAAGAGGTATACCAAACTTCAAGTTCCTAATCATAAAGTCTACCTCCTCGGTTGTCGTATCCTGCTTAAAAGCAGGCCAGGTTTTGGACACGATACATGGCATGATGTGTACTGGGACTAGTGCTCGGTGAACTCCTTTCAGCGCTAGGAGAGTTGGTCCCTTTCTCCTGCCCCTGTCGCTGGTTAAGTTGCTGATCAGCCTCCTATTTAGCTGAGCTCTGGATCCACCTGCTCGCCTGAGCGTTACGATTTTATACTTGTCTCTGACTCCTGTAGTTCAGCAGCTAACTACACCAGGACTACTCCAGGAGGTAGCAGCCAGGTTGGTTCCTTGCGGCGAAGTCCAGATCCCTGTATAGGTATTAAAGCGTGAATACTAGGGAACCGCCAGGACAACGCCCTCAGGTTTAGCACAATGCCAAACTGGTTAGTTGGCACAATGGTTCCACACCCACTGAATGTAACAGAAATTCCTCCACCACAGTCCTAGGGGCAAGAGAAGAATATTTTCTGATGGTATGTATGGGAAATGTCCTAAATACTGTCTGAATTAACAATCTGGCCAGGTCTAGTTTGGTACCGGATTTGTATCTGTTGTCTGGATCTTAGAGTTTATCAGGTTTGTTGGCCCATCGGTAATATTTGGATGGAGTCCATCGTAGTGCCTTTTCAATTTTAGACTAAAGCATAGCAAGCAGAAATTTGGTATCTTTAACCACCTTCGGAAGATACCACCCCGGGAGCCCTGTGATGGACCAGGACCAGTCAGGATTATTTAGTCTCTGAGCCAGCCCGGCTATTTCCAGGACCCCCATACAGGTGAGTGGAGAGGTAGCCGTGCATGTTCTCTCTACATCCATTTCTCCGGGCGTTCTGGAGATATCTGAGCACGCTTGCTCAGCTATTTTTGGAACTCCCAAAAAAGTGAATGGAGATCATGCGGTGCATGCACTGTGCCTATCCTTCACCTCTTGGAACTGTACCTGTCTTACACTGATGCCATATTCTAGCGATATGCCACCAGTGTCTTAGATCAATGTTCCCCCAACTCCAGTCCTCAGGGCCCACCTACCAGTCAGGATTTGAGAATATCCCACAGACTGAATACCTGAAATAAGTCCTTATGCACTGACCATAACAATATCACCTGCTCAATACTGAGTAAATCCTAAAAAACATGACCAGAAGGTGGGCCCTGAGGACTGGAGTTGCCCTAGATCAGTGTTCCCCAACTCCAGCCCACCTTCCGGTCATGTTTTCAGGATTTCCTAAGTATTGAGCAGGTGATACAATTAGTGTTGATGCATCAGGACTTACCTCAGGCATTCATTCTGTGGGATATTCTCAAATCCTGACCGTTAGGTGGGCTCTGAGGACTGGAGTTGCCCTAGATGACACAACCCCTTTAAGTCAATTTAAAGAGGACCTGTCCCCTCTCCTGACACGTCTGTCTTGGTAATTACTTGCATTCCCCATGTCATAATATTCTGGAGCATCTGTTCTTATGACTCGACGTCGTTCCAATCCTGTATTATTCCTGCTAGAAGTTTACAAATTGCTAGCAGTCTGAAGTAAAGGAACTGCTGGGTGTTACCAGTAGCGGGTGTGTCTGACTGTATCCAATCAATGCTGCTGGTGTCAGACTGTGCAGGGACACACCTTCTGACTGGCAACATCCATCTGTACCTTTACTGCAAACTGCTGACCATTCGTAATCTTCTGAAAGTAATAAAAAGAAACGGCACAAGGAATGGCAGTCTGAGGGGCAGGACGTGGTTGTGAAAGAGGCTCTGACTAGAGATGAGCGAACTTTAAAAAAAAGTTTGGCGTTCGGGTTGTGGTAATCGCCGCATCCCGTTATGGATTCCACTACCGCGGACTATCCCGGCATATGGAATCCATAAGGGCGGCCTCACGGACCCGAACTGTTGAGCAGCTGAAGGACCTGGGGTGATGTCACCGTCATGTGATCAGTGCAGGGCGTGGCTCAGCACGGGATCAAATCCAGTGCTGAGCCACGCCCCCTGCACTGATCACATGATGGTGAAGTCACCCCAGGTCCTTCGGCTGTTCAACAGTTCGGGTTCGTGGAGGCCACCCCTTATGGATTCCATATGCCGGGATAGTCCGCGGTAGTGGAATCCATAACGGGATGCGGCAATTACCACAACCCGAACGCCAAACTTTTTTTTAAAGTTCGCTCATCTCTAGCTCTGACGTGTCTAGGGTTGTGCCAAAGATGAAATGCACACCAAGTAATATGCTGATAGACGAGAGGAGGTAAGACAGATGAGGGGCATGGTGACATCATGTAACTAACCCTCTAAAATCACAATTCTCCCTTTGGGGTTGACTAAAGAGGAACATGTGGAGCACCGAGGGTGAAGATATTTAGGATGAGATTGTGGGGTGAGGTGTGATTGTGGACATAATATCCAGAGCATGTTTAAGATACGAGAGGAATGACTTCTGTTTTGTGTGGAATTAAACCCCTCACCTTATGGGTTAGACACTTACATATGGTAACACGTCGAGAAGATGTACTCCCATAGCTAAAGTAATTGTGTTGAGGAGATAAAGACGATCGTAGCAGGATGAGGCGATCAGCCAGTGTCACACAACATCAAGGCAATGCCAATTATTAAAAAAATAAAAATACAAAATAGATTTATATAAACCATGGACATAAGCAACGTCTCTAGGCCAAGTCCCTGAAAGAAGGATGACCAGCCACCACAGAGTCCAAATCTGAAAGGCAGCACGATGATCCACAATGGTTAAACCCCAAAACCTCGCCTTTGAAACAAGACGGTTATAAAAATAAATGGAGCAGAAGTGTGATAAAACATTAAGAACTTGAAGCATATTCGTTGCTCTGTAGTGTCCCAAATGAAAGCTAGACTACTAAGGTGGGAACCCCCGGGGCCTGAGGGTCTCTGAATGACCAGCCCATGGCAGACTTCTGTGGTAGCCTATAGATCCACGCGAATACCAACTTTCTAAAGGGCCTGCGAACCTTCAGAGACTACGTGGATGAGATCAAGAGTTCAGTTGGAAATTGAGGGATAAAGGTGATCCCTGATTGTACATTAGTTGCGCTTCTTGCAAAGCCTGAGTGATAGGCCTCATCTCATGTCATCTTTGGAGTGTAGAGGGGACCTGATCCACATACAAATGACCAAAAGACCTGGCAAAATAGAGAGATTTTAAAAAGCACCTTGCATCTGGTCATTTGCATCCGAGACAGTTCAGGGTCAACTTGATGAAGTGAGAAGAGTAGCAGATATGTAATGGTTTCAAGCGTGCCCCAAACCTGCAAATTCACTTTCTAGATCCTGTTTTCTATGTTCTATAACTTGAGATATAGAGTTTCAGTTGGTCACACATTAATGTCAGTGTCCCACCGTTCGGCGTCCAGGGCATCATCCAGTTGACCTGTTCTGGTCTCTGTGATTGAGACTGTCTACCTTTATATCCTGAAGTGGGTCATATAGAGGGATTTTCGTCTCTAATGGAGCTGCTAAACCAACACTAAATATGAGTTCTTAGTGTGTGTACAGACCTTACATCAACATGTCCTCATTCATGAACTCTGCCCCCAAGAAGATTAACTATTATGATAATGCTCACTGTGTACAAGAATGCATCTACTATAATACTGCCCGTATATTCAAGCATATAGCTGACTATAATACTGCTCCTATGTACAAGAATAGAACTACTATAATACTGCCTCCTATGTACAAGAATAGAACTACTATAATACTGCTCCTATGTACAAGAATATAACTACTATAATACTGCCCCCTATGTACAGGAATATAACTACTATAATACTGCTCCTATGTATAAGAATATAACTACTCTAATACTGCTCCTATGTAGAAGAATGTAACTACTATAATACTGCCTCCTATGTACAAGAATATAACTACTATAATACTGCTCCTATGTATAAGAATATAACTACTATAATACTGCTCCTATATACAAGAATGTAACTACTATAATACTGCCTCCTATGTACAAGAATATAACTACTATAATACTGCCTCCTATGTACAAGCTAATAAAAATTGCCTCCTATGTACAAGAATATAACTACTATAATACTGCCTCCTATGTACAAGAATATAACTTCTATAATACTGCCTCCTATGTACAAGAATATAACTACTATAATACTGCTCCTATGTACAAGAATATAACTACTATAATACTGCTCCTATGTACAAGAATATAACTACTATAATACTGCTCCTATGTACAGGAATATAACTACTATAATACTGCTCCTATGTATAAGAATATAACTACTATAATACTGCCTCCTATGTACAAGAATATAACTACTATAATACTGCCTCCTATGTATAAGAATATAACTACTATAATACTGCCTCCTATGTACAAGAATATAACTACTATAATACTGCCTCCTATGTACAAGAATATAACTACTATAATACTGCCTCCTATGTACAAGAATAGAACTACTATAATACTGCTCCTATGTATAAGAATATAACTACTATAATACTGCCTCCTATGTACAAGAATAGAACTACTATAATACTGCTCCTATGAACAAGAATATAACTACTATAATACTGCCTCCTATGTACAGGAATATAACTACTTCAATACGCCTCCTATGTACAAGAATATAACTATTATAATACTGCCTCCTATGTACAAGAATATAACTACTATAATACTGCCTCCTATGTACAGGAATATAACTACTATAATACTGCTCCTATGTACAAGACTATAACTGCTACAATACTGCCCCTCCTTGTCATTTATCTCCAGGTGGAGAACTTATTATATCCTAAGCTCATCTCCCTGAACTCGGCTCATTTCGATTTCATGGGCTGCAATTTCTCAGAGAAGAACATGTATGCGAAGGACAAGAGGGACGGTCAGTCCAAGGAGGGCAGCGGTCGTGTGGCCATACACAAAGCCACGGGGATCATTCACAGGTAAGATGATGGAGGTAGTCTTCTGGTCACGAGACGCCATGCTTCCTGTTCCCATGTATGGCTTGTGTCTGCTCTGTGATTGAATCCCTCGTCCCCATACAGAACAGACACAACCAGCCATCTTTCGGAGCTGTGGCCCCTGAGATTAAAGTTTGGACCCCTCTTCTGTCTTTGATGCATGTCTTTTCTTTTGATACTGTTACTATTTCAGCTACACTCTGGAGTGCAATTACAACACCGGCCGCTGTGTCAACACCATCCCTGGGGCGTGTCACGACAACGGGAGAGCAAGCCCCCCTCCGCCACCCGCTTTCCCCCCCAAGTTCACCACTGACATATTTGAGCAGGTAATGACCGGCACGCCCTCTGCTGTCCTCTGTGTAGATTCCCTAAGGTTTCTGGTACATCTTCGCGACCTGTGTGATTCTGGATAAGTAGTGGAGCGATCTGAACCTAACCTCTGCCCACCTGCCGTCTGTGGGCATCGCAGCAGCCAGGTCATTGTCTTGTGGCATAATGGTTGTTATTTGAGCAGGCCGGCAGGAATGTTGTGCGGTCTCCTTGCCTTGGTGATCAGGCCTGTCTCGTCAGCACCTCTGACACACCTTAGCTTGTTCTTTTGGCTTTGAGATGCAGAAAGTTACACAAAAATCTGTCCGTACACGTTTCGGTTGGATTGGCCAATCATCTAATGTGTATTGAGGGCCTTCCGTGGCCCAATGTTAGATGTCTTTTGAGAAGGCTGAGCCAAGCATGCTTTTGTATCGGGGTATGGATTATCTCCTGTGTATGTCCAGGTGAAATCTCTGACTCCCACCCTGGGGGGGCCACCCTTTTTTCCTGACAGGTTATTTTGGGAGGATGTAGTTTTTGTATTCCTGATCTATGTCATTGAGGGACATCATAAATCCTGCCTAGTCTTGAGTACCTACCGATCACTAATTACCCCTTTTCTCTGTCTGCCAGGTTGGCAGAGCCATTGCCATCGCAGCTCTGGATTTGGCAGAGTGTAACCCCTGGCCTCGGCTCGTCATGTCTGAGTACAGCGGCCTCTCCAACCTGCGGGCGTGGATGCTGAAACATGTCCGTAATACCAAAGCAGCCACTCTTGGAGGCTCCAGAAAGAAGGGCACCAAGACTCCTCCTAAGGCAAGCAGGTATGTCCAAGTGTCAAACGACTTACACAATGTGGGTGTTGCACTTCTGATATCTCATTTCCTAGGCTATGTAAACAGGGAGCTCAAATGACATTAATGGGTTGTACTTGTGGTCAGCCATGAATGTGTGATTGGTGGAGACCCAAAAGCTGGAAAACTGCCTTAATGTATCGGCCCTAGATTGTGGGTGATGCCCTCACTTTTCCTTTTGGCTACTTTCACATATGCGTTTTGGTTTCAGGTTTTGAGACCCAGCAGAGGATCTCAAAACCTGACCAAACCGGTTCCGTCTTGTCTTAGGGTACTTTCACACTAGCGTCGTCGGATCCGCTGATCAATGTGACAACTGACAGCATTTGTCCGGGTGAGGATCCGTCTACAAATGCATTGCAAGAACGGATCTGTCTCTCCGCTTGTCATTCGGATGGACGGATCCGTCTTGCAGTCTTTTCACAGTTTTCCCGGTCTGCGCATGCTGCGGTATTTTGGGAGGACGTATAATGCTGCGGTATTATGTCCGCCCAAAACGCCTGACAGTGACTGAACGGAAGGCATACTGATGCAAACTGAACGGATTTCTATCCATTCAGAATGCATTGGGATATGCCTGATCAGTTCTTTTCCGGCATAGAGCCCCTTTGACGGAACTCTATGCCGGAAAAGAATAACACAAGTGTGAAAGTACCCTTACACATCAGTATGCATCTGTTCCGTTAGAACGTTCCGTGTTAAATCAAAATGGAACAAACCGGATCTGTCACTAAATACTTTGAAAGTCAGTGGGTGACGGATCAGTTTTTTCCCCATTGACATACATTGTTTTTAGTGACTGATCGAGTTTGTTCCGTTTCGAGGACCGGACACAAAACCGCAGCTTGCTGTGCTTTTGTGTCCGGTCACAAAACGGAAAGCTGACGGAACGGAAGGCATCTGGATACATCCTTAACAGATCTTCTTCCATTCAGAATACATGGGGACAAAAGGATCTCCTGCTGGATCTTAAAACCCGGAATGCCAAAACGCATATTTGAAAGTAGCCTTATCGTTTGTTATAAAACTGTATTTTTTTTTTGGCTGTTTTTGGTTCCACTTGTTGAATTTTATTTTTTTTCAGTTTTGCTTCATCCTCAGAGAATAATCTCAGCAGAGCACGGAGCTTCAGCAACGGCACCAGTAGCAGCAGTAGCCAACAGAACTCTCCCCAGACCAGAACCTCTGCCAGTTTCACCTTCATCTGTGGCCAGAGCCCCCTGAAGGGAGGAGCTCACAGACTCCTGGGTCCAGTGCGAGGTAAGCTGAGCTCTGCACACTGCTGGCATCCTGTCCTCACCCCCTTAGGGTACATCTGGCGTTGTTGGTCCAAGCAGAGGTGAAGACCTACCAGTGTTGCCACCTTCCATTTGTCAGGATCTTTTAGTGATCATATGTGTGATTCTTTAATACACAAAGGTCCCGTGAACAGAGGTCACAGTGACCAGGAGGGTTGTACTTGTCCTCTTAAACACACCCAAGCGATCTCTCGTAGGAGCACAATGGACTCTACATTACCTGAGAGATCTCTAAAAAAAAAAGCTGCATCATGAGAGTTGCACCAGGTGAAGATTCTCAGTCCATCCCTTGTCTTCTTGACTTCCTCCGGCATGATTCCAGTTCTTCCCTTCTTTTACATTGCTTGTTTCAGGCAGCTGTCCTATATACCGGGTGTTTACTTGCATTCAGGAATGTGTATTCTATGTTCTGACAGTCCATGATCTGGTCAATGCGTGGCGCTTCCCCCACATCTTCGCTCTGTAGAAGACATTCGTTACAGACTTGGCCAGCTGAGGGAGTGTATCTCTGAGTAATATCGCATTGCCTTCTTTTTAATCAGGACTCCGACATGGAACTTGTTTACGTCCATGTCTTATATGGTGGCTCCAGCCCATACCTGACAATGTTCTTTTCCCGCTTGCAGCCTTTTGTTCTTTCCTGACATACTTGAATGAATTTTTGATGCTTTTTGTTTTGGTGCTTTTCCTTTCCATTGTGAAGTGTCCTTACTTATCTTCTCTGGGATTTGCACTTCTCGTATATTGTGCCCGGCATATAATGGGCATTGTTGTGGTAATAGTGATACGAGCATGACCCATCTGTGTGTCGTCATATGTCATTGTCAGAGTCTATAGCCCTGTGTTATCTGCTGGAGTGCACCTAACCAGGTGGGCAGAGGTGGGTCATAGAAGGGCAGTTACCGTGTGTAATGTAATAACTGTTGTCTGTGACATTGTCTGTATTCAATTTAACCATCAGTAATAAATGAGCTCAGGCTGATGATCCTCGCTGCCTCTGTGTCGCCTCTGTAGAAGTACCTCCCGTGTCATCACTTTATATCTGTGCATAAGGCAACACTTCCAATGTGCTTCTCCACAAATCATCAATCCATCACAACTCATAGATATAAACTCCTAGGATAATGGCATGCTAAAGAGGATCTGTCACCAGCACCAGCTCCCCTTCCCCATCAAGACACATAGCTGTGTTTCACCTGATTAAAACACTGTTTTTATTTTGTTGATCCGAAGCTCCGTTCCGAGTTCTGGTACTTTTTCTTACTATGCAAATTGAGCCTTAGGTGCAATGAAGCACCCAGCCAACAATAGTCAGCCTCTCCCTTTCTGCTTTGCCACTGCCTGGCCCTGGTAATGAAAGCAATCAAACAGGCACTGACCACAGAAATGAGAGGAGCTTGGGTGCAACAAGAAAAATGCTGATGCCCTCATTACACCAGAGGCCCAATTTGCATATTAAGAAAAAGTATAATTTCAGTCATGCGAACCACAGCTATGTGTCTATGCAAACTATTTAATCGGGAGGTCGCTGGTGACCGAATCCCTTTAACTCTGGAGTCATGGAATACACGACTAGCCTGAGAACAAACTTACAGACAGTGGGGTGCTGTTCGTCCCCTTTGCGGTACCTCTCGGAAAGAAATATATGTTCCAAAGAAAACTAAAGCACCTCTAAAACATCACTTTACTCCTTATTGGTGTCCCCAGGTAACCAAAAAAGAGAATTTCCAATTCATAGAGGCTGAAGTTAAATATTCTCACATCAATTTTCTTCACATAATCCCCCCCAAAAAATTAATAAGCTATGGAACTACTTATGTTACACTCATACACCCCTTAGAGAGACTTTAGTTTTCTTGTGCTGCTACTATATCAAGTGTCTCTGATCTGCTGTCAGCACCATGCTGTGGGTCAGAAGGATATGGATAGACTCTTATCACCTCTCATTCAGCCTTTTTATGACGAGAACAACCTGCACACTGCTGCTTTTTGTTGCAAAATACATGGACAAAGAGACAAGTAGAAAGTTGTCTGTGGAAGTGATTAAGAAGATCAGTCGTAGTCCATGGATGAAACTCTCCAAACACTTTGAGATTCCTATGGTCGCAGTTTCCAATATGGGTATAAAAGTTTAAAGGGACTGTCTAGAAAAGCTGTTTTCATGTGCCATGTTAGGAAATTCCTTGTTTCTAGAATGGAATCCTTTGTTCAGGAGCCTTATCTCTTGACCTGATTGGAGAGCATTTACAAAGAGCGTCTCTCACTCAGGAGGTCCTGACAATACATTGTCTTGAATTAACATAGCCATGGCTTAAGGCTATGGATCCCTTTTACACCGAATTTTAATTGTTCATTCTCTTCTTAAATGCAAAACAAAGGATCTTTCTAATTTGTCTTCATTTAAAAAATTCTTACAATTTTTTTTTTCCTGTAGAGGCTGTGCAACCTTTATACATAGCTGGCTATGCTGCTTCTCCTGGTTCTTGCATAGATCTGACAGCACACTTCCTGCTGCTGTCTTCTCTTTCTGCTCTACTATATTTCCCAATATTTGTACCTCCATCCGAGAGGAACTTTTGCCAACTTCTTCCAGGAATGTCCACTTTCCAGTGCACTTTGCAGTCTGTTTGCAGGACAATACTGCGTGAAACTGGGCAGTTGGGTGGTATAACTCTACCCTGCTTGACGACAGCAGATGTTCAGGGGAACAATTAGGTTTTTGAATTGCAACTTGCCATATCCGTTTGATCTCAGAAGATACCCCCCAGAGGTGTGTTTGGTAGGCACTATTCTTATTTAGAACATGCATAATTGTTTATGCATAGATAGATTAGATCAATATAACTATATATAGGGGATAGTAAAGATAATTGTGGATTGAATGTGCGGAGAGTTTACAGAAGACACAGCAGTAAGGAGGGGTGAATCACACAGGTTTTGTATCTGTGGTGAGAGGAGGGCAAATTCAAGTGAGGTCCAAACTCAGGTGGACCCCTAAAAAAAAAAACCTGACTGGAGTTTCTCATGCTCCAAAGCCAGTCACTCAAGCAGAATTTTCTTTTACGGAGATGAAGCAGAAGTTTTTAATAAATGCCGTCAACTCTGTTAACATAAAAGTAAGCTCTCATGGAAAAGAACCTCATCCTGAAAAGCGTGAAGGAAGCTCTGTGATGTTTTGGCGCTCCTCTACTGTCATCGGCACTGGGTGTGTGGAAACTTTGCAGGGATTCATGAAATTGGAAGGTGTGTTCAAGATTTGTTGAAGGCTTAAAGCTACTTCTCCGTCAAGGGAGGCTCCCAGCAAGAAAACTATCAAAGCGGTTCCTCCAAAAGCAGACGAGAATATATGCAACATTTATGTGACATAAGTGCCTATGTGCAAATTAGTTTCAAAAGGAAAGACTGGGTGAATAGAATACGGTGCAGGGTATTTGCTCAGGCTGGGTCTTATGACTTTGGTGTATTAAATGTATGGCCTTTGTAAATACAAAATAACTATAGATTTTGTTCTTCTACAACGTGCTGAATGCTAATCCAAAGGCAGAGAAGCCACCGTGACCTGGTTATGAGAGTGCCATGTTCAAGATTGAAGGCTGTGTCGAGAGCAGTGCAGTCTATATGACCAGAACACTACTGCAAAATGTCTTCCTATGGTTTACAACTTCCCCATTGTAATTAGGAAGATGAGCTCTGCAGCACAAAATGCTGTTGTTAAAAATTACAATATTGTGTGGACATGAACATTAAAGGCCACATGAAACTGCAATGACCAGGAAGTTGTCTTTGGCAACGGCTCTGAAAATCTCGAATCATATATCCAGGAATGTGATGATATTGGGTAGTAACCCCACGTCTTAGTGCTGGCTCTAACTTACTACATACACTGACGAGCAAAAGGCTAACAATGTTTTGAACTTTTGACTTTCAGGTTCCATATCTCACCATCCACTACAGCTTCAGATGTGAGACTACCATCATTTTATAGACAATCATCTTGACAATCTCATACATTATACATTTTTGTTACTTTGTAAATCCACCTTTTGGCTTTCCACACAGCCTGAATCCTTGGGTATGCTCTCAATCAGATTCAAGCATGTCTTGACTGAAATCTGTTCTCAGGTCTCTTCTGCACATTCCCAATGTTGGTGCATACTTGTACAAATAGTTTTTTTTTTCTTTCTCGCCTATGACAGCACCCCTGGAGAGACCGCCTCCACCTCAATCATCCCCTCTATCTCCAGTTCTGTTTCCTGTCCTAAGGGGCAGGAGGGAATCGGATCCGCTGGATGAAGAGTTAGCAAAGTGAGCTGCGAGGGCCCCAGCTATTGTAATAGTGTGTGGAGGGTTACCCCGTGCGGCGTAAGTTCTCCTCCGGGAGCCGCTACTTAAGTCTGGGCTCCCTTCTCCTTCCTTACCTCTTCCGTCCTCCTTCCCGTTTCCCTGAGAGAGCCCTGACCTTCCTGGGCTCCTGCAAACCTCTGTGGACATGTTCGCATGTTCAGCCCCTGGCCCGTGCGTTCACTTTCGGGTGCTTCAGCCTTTACTTCCAGGTTGCAGCGGTGGGAGGATGCTATTGCTGTGGACCGGAAGGTGAGGGATGCCGGTTTCGCACCGAGGAGGAAAGACCGGCCAGCTCACTAACACGCTGAGTGAGAAGAGCGTGTGCAGTACCACCATTTAGGCTGTGTTGGCTGTGTACACATGGAGCAGGCACAGCGCGCAGAACCCACTGAGACCACCAATGATACATTGGTACCAGGGTGGGGTAAGAGGGGTTATACCCCAGCATGAATAATATTTATCTATATGCTCATGGGGTCATTTTTGTTGCTTAGGTATCAAAGGAGTCCTCTAGGAAGACCTCCAAAGTAAAGGAATGGGGATGTGGTGTATGTCAGAAGAAGCTTCCTTCTGCCTGGGCAAAACCCTCATGTCAAGCATGTATCAGCAAGTTAATGGAGGAGGAAACTCCGTCTTTAATGGGCAGCATTAAACAAATGATACGTGAAGAAGTCAGAGAGTCGGTTAGCGATTTGATAAAGCACAGTCCCGGTACTGCTGCTGCTGCTAAGGACTCCCCCTCCAGTCACAGTGACATACTTTTGGGTCTTGAGAAAGAAGGAGAGTGGGGGTCCTCAGGCGATTCTTCTGAAGACGAGGCCACAGGGAGACCACTTTTTCATATGGAGAACACTAGCTCCCTGGTAAAGGAAGTTAGGGCTACTATGGGGTTGGAGGATCAGAAGCCACAGCATTCAGTCCAGGATTCAATGTTTGAAGGGTTAGGCCCCAAGAAGAGGAAGGTGTTTGATGTGCATAAGAACATTCAGGAGGTGATTGCCATAGAATGGAAAAGACCAGATAGGAAATTCTTTGTTCCCTCTTCGGTGAAGCGGAAGTATCTGTTCGATGAGGAATTGTCTGCTCCTTGGGATGGGGCCCCAAAGCTGGATGCCCCTGTGGCAAAAATGTCCAAAAAAGCCGTGTTCCCCTTTGAAGATATGGGTTCACATAGGGACCCAATGGGCAGAAGGACAGAGGTTTATTTAAAGAAAAATTGGAAAGCCTTTGCGGCAACTTTTAGACCTGCCGTTGCCGCTACATCTGTTGCCAGGTCCCTGAAAGTGTGGATGGGGGAGTTAGAGGCTCACATTAGAGAGGGTACCCCTAGGGAGCAAATACTTTCTTCCTTCCCTATTATAAACAATGCCTTGGATTTTTAGCTGACGCTTCTGCGGATACCTTGAGATTTTCCACTAGGGCCTCAGCCTTATCCAATTCTGCCCGATGGGCTATTTGGTTAAAGACCTGGAACCGAGACGCTAGTTCCAAGGCAGAACTGTGCGCTATCCCTTGTCGGGTACAATTTTTGTTTGGGCCTGTTCTTGATGATTTGTTAGAAAAGGCCTCAGACTAGAAGAAGGGCTTTCCCTCTGTTTGTCATCAGCCACCCAAAAGATCTTTCCGTCCCAGATTTAACAAAGGGTCCTTTAAGGGAAAAGAAAGAGCAAGACAGTTTGCAGGTCCAAGCAAGAAGAATAAGGGATTTCTTTTTTCCGGGTCGGATGCCTCAAAAAAGCAGCCCCAATGATGCCAGGGCACCTGTTGGGGGTTGTCTGTCCCTCTTTGTACATCAATGGCAGAAGATCTCTAACAGCCCCTGGATAAAGTCAATGATAGGGGAGGACCAAAAACTAAAAATCCAGAGTTTTCCAGTAGGAAAATTTGTAATTACCGATTTCTGGTTAGATCCTGCCAAACATTCTGCCATCGTATCAGACGTTTTTTCCCTGATAGAGAAAAAGGTGCTAGTAAGAGTCCCAGAGCAGGAATTGACAGAGGGGTTTTGTTCGACTTTTTCTGTTCAAAACACCAAATGGCTCGTTTCGGACCATAATGAACTTGATGTGATTAAACCAATTTCTGCAGTACGAGAGATTTCGTATGGAGTCCATCAAATCGGTAGTGAACAATATTTTCCCAGGCTGCTTCATTGCCACAGTAGACCTGAGAGAAGCATACTATCATGTCCCCATTCATCCCAGCCACTAGAGGTTTCTGAGGGTAGCAGTCCAGTTAGAGAAGGAAATTCTGCATCTTCAGTTCCGAGCGTTACCCTTTGGACTCTCTCAGGCTCCGAGGGTCTTTACAAAGATTATTTCGGAAATGATGGCCCACGTCAGGGAGCAGGACATCATCATTATACCATACCTGGACGATTTTCTGCTGGTTGCCCGGTCAGATCAGATTCTTCAGGGTCAGATTGCCTGGTTGAGGGAAGTTCTAGAGAGGCTGGGATGGGAGATAAACATAGAAAAATCCAGTCTATGCCCAAGCTAGAGATGCAGTTTTCTGGGAATGATTCTGGACTCCAGTTCCCAGAAGTGCCTACTACCCCTGCAGAAAGCCTTACTGATCAGGTCAAGATTTCAGCTTCTTCATTCATCTCCGTCAGTCACCATAAGAGAGGTCATGTCAGTGCTGGGTCTCATGACATCCGCTATTCCAGGGGTGGACTGGGCCCAGTACCATTCAAGGTCTCTTCAGCTACAGATCCTGCAGCACTGGGACGGGAGTCTCCCCTCTCTGGACATGGAGATGTCTCTGTCCTCCCAGACCCTAGATTCCTTGGGCTGGTGGATGGATTTAAAGAACTTAGAGAGAGGAGTTCCTTGGACCAGGGAGGCGATTCTCCCCTTAACCACAGATACGAACCCCTCCGGTTGGGGAGCCCATGTGGGGTCCCTGCTGTTTTAGGGCAATTGGGACAGCAGATCTCTTTCCTAGTCGCAGAATTTCAGGGAATTGGATGCAATCAGGATAGCCTTGGTACAGAGTCTTCCGGAAACGTAACAGTTTATTCGGACAACACGACAGCAGTGGACTATATCAACCGACAGGGAGGGACAAGGGCTCAGGGCCTAATTTCTCTCACTCATCAGATTTTCAGCCTAGCAGAAGCTTCTCTATTATCTCTTTCTGCAGTTCATCTAAGAGGTTCAGACAATGTAGACTACCTCAGGCGTCATCAGCTATACCAGGGAGCGTGGTCCCTAGATCAGGGGATTTTCAACCAAGTAGCAGCTTTGTGGGGTACTCCGGAGATGGATCTCTTTGCGACCAGGTCAAACAGAAAAGTGGAGGTCTTCTTTTCTCTTTCTCCGGAGGAGCATCTGGGTGCAGTGGATGCTCTGGCCCAGTCTTGGAGGCATGGTCTTCTGTATGCCTTTCCCCGCTAAAGCTGCTTCTAAGGGTCCTCAAGAAGATCAGAGAGGAGGAGGCCACGGTAATAGTGATAGCTCCCTTTTAGCTGAGAAGGGTGTGGTTTTCCTGGCTTCGCAGAATGTCAATAGCAACACCTTGGGTGCTACCAGAATCTCAGGGTCCAGTTTTTCACCCAGAGGTGAGAAATCTGCACCTGACTGCCTGGTTATTGAAAGGGAGATTTTAAAGAAAAGGGGTCTCTCTGAGGAAGTAGTAGACACTCTGTTGGCCAGTTGGAAAAAGGTCAATTCCGAGATCTACCTTAGAGTTTGGAGGACCTTTTTCAGATTCTCCAAAAAACCTGTGGATGTGCTAGAAACGCCTGACATCCCGCTCGTGTTAGATTTCCTACAAGGGGTGGAAGAAAAAACTTAGGCCCAGCACTTTGAAGGTCCAGATTTCAGCCTTAAGCGCCTTGTTTGAATCGAAGTTAGCAGAACACCCCTGGATTAAAAGATTTTTAACAGCAGTGTCTAAATTATCTCCTGTATGTAAAAATAGAGTTCCCCCCTGGGATTTAAACTGGTCCTCTCTGCTCTCACTTCTGACCCTTTCGAGCCTATTGATAAGATCTCCCCGAAGTTGCTCACCCTTAAGCTTACCTTCCTTCTGGCCATTACCTCGGCTAGAAGCGTCAATGAGATTGCTGCTCTCTCGGTTGACCCACCCTATTTGGTGATCCTGGAGGATCGAGTAGTGATTTTGTCTGATCCTTCTTTTTTTACCAAAACTCTCTTCACGTTTTCATCGTTCTCAGGAGATAGTGTTACCTTCCTTCTGTGCTTCCCCAAAAATGAGGAGTCTGAATACCACTGTTTGGATGTTAGAAGATGTATCTTGCAATATCTACAGGTCACTCAGCCTTGGAGATCCTCCTCACGTCTGTTAATTTTGTTTCAGGGAGCAAGGAAAGGATCGGCAGCCACCTCTCAGACTATTGCTAGGTGGATTAGACAGGCCATTCCCTTAGCCTACTCTTCTAGGGGAGTTATTTCGCCCTCGGGGGTTGGGGCTCATTCTACGAGATCAGTCTCCACATCATGGGCAGAGAGAGCTTCAGCCTCTATAGAGCAGATCTGTAAGACAGCTACCTGGAGCTCTCCACATACGTTTTTAGACACTATAGACTACAGTTGCCTTCTAATGAAGGTCTTTCATTTGGTTGTAATGTACTTCCGGCTATGGTCCCACCCTAGAAAAAATTCTTGCCTATTCTCCAGGGGTGCTGTCATAGGCGAGAAAGAATGATTGGATTACACTTACCAGTAATCGGTTTTCTTTGAATCCTATGACAGCACCCCTGTTAATTCCCGACCCTAGAAAAAAGATATTAAAGTGTGTTAGGTTGTTAAGATGTTTTGTTCTTAGTTCTTGAGAAACTGGACTGGAGATAGAGGGGATGATCCCTCCTTTAAAAAGGCGGTTCTGTTTCCTGTCCTGAGGAGGTGGAGACGGTCTCTCCTGGGGTGCTGTCATAGGCTCAAAGAAAACCGATTACCAGTAAGTGTAAACCAATCATTTTCATCAGCTCTACCCACAAGTGTTCGTCTGGGTTTAGGTCTAGGGGCCAATCCAGCACTCCTTTCTTAATTGAACCATTTCTTCACCAATCTCGACGTATGCTTCGGGTCGTTGTCCTGCTGGAACACTATGTTGTCCTTTTCATACCCATAGTACTCGAGTGTATGAAGTAACTCGCATTATAGGATACTCGCATATAGCTCAGGATTGAGACCACTATCCATTCTGGTCAAGTATCCACCCCCTTTGGCTGTGAAACAACCCCATATCATCTGGCTTTCTCCACCAAACTTGATAGTTCCTTCAATTTCTCGATCAATTAGCCCCCTTTTTCCTTGTTTCTTCCAGACCCATTTGCACCCATCAGAGCCCAGTCTATTGACTTTCATCTCATCACTCCAAATCACCCGTTTCCTATCTTTTGCTGTCCAGTGTTCCTAGTTTTTGCAAACTCAAGCTGACGTTTCTTATGACGATATTGTAGTCGAGGCATCTTCACCTTTTATTCAGGCCACCATTGTAATGTGCATCGCACGAACGACTGTGATCTCACTATTACGAAGCATACGAGCTACCTCCACTGCCGTGTTTGTCATGCCAGAACTGATATACCTTGTGATGAGCCAACATGTTGACTCTGACATTTTGCCTGGACCTCTACTTTTTGACTTTGGAATGGATGGACGGACTTCATTTAGTATTCTTCCAACTGTCATGGCTCACATGATGCATTTTGGCAATTTTCTTGGCTGAGATACTGCTATGGATGATGCTGTTTCTGTTTTCTCGGGAAATCTCTTATGGCTGCTCCTGGATTCAAACCAGTGACCTTTTGCTTGGGACTCAACCTAATAAAACACTGAGCTATTAGGGAATGTGAAAACAGGTTGTAATTTGTAGTATACAAGAAGAAAAAAATTGTCCCACCACCAGGAGCAAAACAGTAACACTGCAGTTACATGACAAGAATCTGCAGTACTAATCATATGCTAAATAGTTGCAAGATTATCTATAAAATGATGGTAGTCTCATGTTCAAAGCTGAAGTGGATGGTGAGTTATGGAGCCTGAAAGTCAAAAGTTCAAAACATTGTTACCCTTTTGCTCATCACTGTATAATGGAGTATAGTGATGGAGGACCTAAGATTTGTATGTTGTGTCTCCACAACTGCAGATGAAATGATGGATCTTCAAACTCTATTTTGTTTTAAAGCATTGATTCTGACCCTAATAACCTTGGGTCTCTGGATTTACCCGAGCTACAGGTTGCTTCAAACCTCAAGACTTCTTTTTATGTTCTGGATCTTGTGCACATTTGTGAAGATTCCTTCTATGGGGCCATTATTCAATCGCCTGTTTATATTTAGTTTAATCTGACCCCAAACAATTACATTTGCTTACCTGAAATTACATTTTCCTCAAGTCTGAGGTAGCACCTAGGTTAATTATTCTACTTCTTCAAAAAGGACAGACAATATACAAGCAGAAATTAACGTTTTCCCGACCAGCGCCGTAATAGTACGGCGCTAGCCGAGTCTTTAAAGATGCTGCCTGCTCCTGGGCGGATCGGGTGCCATAGCGGCGGGCGGCCTGCTGTTTCTTATAGCAGACACCCGTGGCTAATGTCCGCAACCGGCAGGAATGCCGATTGCGGATATTTAACCCCTCAGATGCCATGGTCAACTCTGACCACGGCATCTGAGCGCTTGAAACACCGGAAGTGCGCTTTTCCGGGGATGCTCCGGTTCCCCCGTGTGTTGATCGAAGGAGCCAAAGCATGTGTGCAGCAGCCCCTGTTTTTGTGAATGACAGGAGGCTGCTGCATAGTATTTTCTATGGAGCCCTTGCCTATAATTGGGCTCCATAGGAAACTAGCAATTTTCTCGCAGACTCCAATGCTAGTTCATTGGGGTCTATGAGAATAGCATAATAGCACAAAATCTAATGATTGCTTGTTGTTATAGTTCCCTATGGGAACTATAAAAAAAGGGTTTAAAAACAAAAAACTAAATAAAAACTTTGCTTCATTTTCTCCCAAAAAATTTAACAAAAAGTGATCGTCATACACACCACAGAATGGTATCAATGAAAAGTTCAGATCGCCCCGCCAAAAAATCTACCCCCACACAGCTCCGTACACATAATTACAAAAAAGTTATAGGGGTCAAAATATGGTGACGAAAAAATAAAACAGATTCAAAACTCAAGAAAAACTATACATATAAGGTATCGTACTGACCTGTAGAATTAATGTAACCGGTCAGTTTTATCGACATCGAACGTCGTAAATAAAAAAATAACGTAAAACTGTGGTGGAATTGCTTTTTTTTGCTATTTCATCCCATTTGGATTTTTTTCCCCGCTTCTCACTACATCATATGCAATATTAAATCATGGCGTTGGAAAATAGAACTTGTCCTGCAAAAAACAAGCCCTCCTATGGCTATGTGAACAGACAAATAAAAAAGTTATGGATCTGGGATTGCAGGGAGCGCAAAACGAAAACTCAAAAACAAAAAAACCTCTGGGGTAGAAAGGGTTAAAAAGTTATACCTTAACCTATGCAAATGGTAAAATATCCAAGCAAAACAAACCGTATAAGGATTTATTGAGAGGATTACGGTGCTGCTTTGGACTTGAGGGAAAGGAATATTTCAGGTAAGTGAATTTTCAGTTCTTCATTGTCCTCTGCATCACCTGAGGACTTAAGAAACTGAAGAATTTGTGGAGGGGGGTGAACACCACCTTCTGTAACAAACACGAATTCCCTTTGTAATGCCCAGCCTGTAATGGTCCACGAAGGTCTTTGCAGAAGCCAAGGAAGTAGCCTGGCAGTATTGAAAAGGGAATGTCTGCAAATCTAGTAAATGTAGTCGTAGATGTGGTTGTATGGGCATTGACTCCCTCAGGGGCAGAGTATCTAAATGTATTGGTTCATTGAAGTTAAATACCCTTTTAACATCTAATAGATATAATCTTTCTTCCTCTCCATTAAGAGGGTTGAGAAAATACTCTGGGAAAAAAAATACAGGAACACTGAGAGTTTGGAGCTTACCTAGTCTTTTAGTGTAGACCACCTATACCAGCAGAACAGTCTCCTGAGATAAGTATCTGAAATAAACCTGATCTAGAAGTTCAAAGGGGGAAGAACCAGAGCACAATACCAGATAGGAATAGGGGAATGGATGTTGCGTCTTAACGGTTTAGGCCCTTAAAGGGGTTGTCCGAGTTATTTTTTTTGTTTGTATGTTTCTATCTAGGCAAATGTAAGTGGTTTACAATTCACTTACTTCATCTGCAGTGGTTCCTTTCTCAGATTACACTGAGCGCTCACATGACCTGTGATGTCAGCTCCTCTCCCTGGATTCTTTACTAAACTTTAACCCCTTCAACAGCAGAGAGGGCTGGAGGCTTTGCTGAGCAGCTGCAGGCAGTGAGGATACAAATGCTGGGCACAGGAGCTGACAGCCTGGAGGAGTTCTGCAGAGCATTGCACAAGAACAGGTAGGGGAAGATGCTGATGCTGTGTGTATCAGCAGTGTCATTGTACAGCTGGGACTTGTAGTCCTACACATACAACATGCTGCTGAGCATCCTAGCAGTCAGACATGTCACTCAGAGCAGCACTGTTATTCACTCCCTCTGCAGAGCAGGGAGAGGGGCACAAATATTTGAGGAAAACCTCAGAGATTGTTATTGCAGGTAAACAAAGGGCCAGAAGAGTACTAGACAAATTAGGAAATATAATTTTTTTTTACTAAAACTATATATTGCTGACCAACAGATTTTACAGTGCTATATTTTTTTTTTCATAACTTGGACAACCGCTTTAAAGAATCCTCTAGCAAGGTTAGACTGAGAGAAATCTAATTCATTAAGGGCCATTGTCCAATCTGTCTTGAAGTGACAACAGATGTTTTTCAACTTGACATTCTTCCAGATAGGAATCAGATCAATTTTAGGTCGGTCTAACTTCCTGAAAATAGCTTGAAAAATGTGGATTCAACTCCCATTCTTCTGGAAGGAGTTACTGTCTGTTCTGGAGATCTGTGACTGTATTATCTATACCTCCTATTACTGGCAGGCAAGTATGAAAAAATGTAGGACTTCCTTTGTGTCACTGTCTCAGGTGCAATAATTCTTGAAGCGGAGTATTGTGCACACTATAACTTTATTAACACACCGCATGTTTCAAGGGAGGATCTTAAAAAAACTAAAAAAAACTAAATGTGTATTGCAGAGAAGTTGGGCACTCCATGATCAGGGCACACTTGTATTCCTGGAGGGTGCTCCTTGTCTCACATATTTAAGGTTAAAAATGTAAATGAGACTTCAACTGGATCATGATGTGGGAATTGAAGAGGAGATCTTGAAAGTAGGAATGCCTTGTCTCACCTCTATTAGCTCTCAAATGTTCAAGGACTTCTCTTCTTGGGACTCCCTAGACCCACTGGTCTTGCAGAACCATCCCCTAAAGAAGGCTGAGGCATCTGAAGTCCCCTTCATGTGACTGTGGAGGGTAAGTGACTTTCCCTAGGATAAGTTTATGTCCAACCACCATCATCTCAAGGCCTGTCTTGTCTGCAGCATAAGCAAAACTTGCTGATCTAGATGGGAGAGATGCTTTGAGAAAGGATCACAAAGGCTTGAGATTGACTTTTACCCTCGCAACCACTTGTCCGGAGGAGATTAGGAACTCCAATGTCCTCATCGGGGATTTGATTGGTATCAGAGGGTTCTGTATCAAGTGTCTGATGGACAAGTTTATCAGAAGTATCCTCTCTGGTGGGAAAAAAAATGCTTCATTTCCCTTGAATCCAGAAGAAACCCAAGTAGCTTCAAGAATGTTACTGGAAAAAGATCCGATTTCTGGTAGTTTTATTAAAAACCTGTGACACAGAACAAAACTGATCCACAAGTATTTTCTTGGAGACTGCCTAAAACTGGTAGACTGCCAGTCTACCAGTCTTTGTAAAAACTCTAGGGGCAGATAGTAGGCTGTATACTGTATAGAAGGGTCCTGAATTGCAGATTACAAATTTGCCCTTTTTTGACAAGTGCCAGTCTCAGGTGTTTTCTGTAACTTTTTGGATAGGCATCTTTCTGATGATTTATTGTGAAATCTCCCTCTTGTGTCAAAACAACCACAGACCATAGGGTCTCCATCCTGAACTTCTTCTGAATTCAGGACAAAGATCTATAATGTGGCTTTGAAGTGGCAAAACATAGATATGTAATACATTCCCTTATGGCTATAGAGTAACCATTTTAGAGCAATACTTTTTAGAAACGTGCCCAGGAGAGCAGAAACATGCCATGCTGGAAAAAAACTGCTCTAATGTGGCTCAGACTTGACACTTGGCATCACAATTCACTCTCAGGGTTGGAGGTAGAGGACTTATTTTAGGAAGTTGAAGCATGATTACATCTACTGAACCTGTTCTCTCTCAAGTGCACAAAAATGTCTTCTTTATCTCTTGATGGAGTATCTCTTATTCCCTCTAGAACCCAATGGCTTGTTCGTAGACATTTAGGAATCTACAAATAAATGACTTAGCTCAAATGGAGTGGGAAATAAAATTATTTTTAGAGGCGGCTCTAGCACTTTGGCCAGCTTTTACTATGAGCTGAGTTACAGAGCGTCATGGACCTGGAGAATAGACGAAGGGTATCCAGGAAAAAAATTGCGTAGGAAGCCAGAAGCCTAATTCATAGATGGGAATAAGCATTTCTTCTGTGGAGGTGCCCACTGCAGTGTCATCTTAAAGCTGGCTAATCCAAATTCTCAAGGTTCCTGCCACTGGAATAATAGCAAGAAACGCTTTACATAGTGCAGAAGCTGTGGTGAAGGATCTCAGCAGGGAAGCGTTAGCTGTCCTGTCCATTGGGTTTCTAAGGTAGGATGAAAAATCTGAAGGGAACACTGATTTCTGTAGCGCTTAGCCACAGCCAAATCAACTGTGAGAGGAGCATCCCAGTTCTTGGAGACCTTACATATAGATTGACTAGCCAGGTCAGACCTGTTTTGTCTTTTTTTTCGCCATTATTTCATCCACCACAAGTTGAGAAGGTATCACTTTGACTGGGGAAAATAAGTCTGTTTACTGTCTTAAAGAATCTTCTCTACATCTATCAACATCTACTGTACATCTACTTCCTGAATATATACTTTTCCTCACCAGCAGTGTAATCAGAGTTGCAGTCACTGGAATCAGCAGGATAATAAGGTACAAGATTAACAGTCTTGTCACATGAGAGAAAAGAAGACGTCATGCGTTTCTTGTGTTTCTTTTTAGAGGCTTTAAAGGACGACTTGACTTCATTAAAACTGTCCATTAACATGTATGCCTTATTTACCATTTTCTACGCCTAGTTTAGGCGTAAAAACTGGTCTAAATATAAGACAACAAGGAAGCTGTCTTACATTTAGAAGTGGTGGTGGATACGCCGAAGTTATGTAGAGGCCGACGGAGTCCAGCACAGGGGCTTATTAAGACCAACGTCTAAAATACCTGTCTTAATAAATGATCCCCTTAGTGTGCACCTACCCACTACTTAGGCTTTACTAATTTTCCATGGTTCATTCTCCATCATTAGGACAATGCTTCTCATCAGTCTTCTTAGGATCAAGTCTAAGTTAGGTGTCTACAGTCATTTTTGCCTTGAAAGGGGTTTTCACACAGAGTATATAAATTGGAACAAGAACAAAGGAATATCTTCATCTATCCCTTTGTGTTTTTCTAGAAGCCGCATAAATTCATGGCATTACTTAACGTTGATGTGAATGGGGCATATGGCAGTTTCCAGCACAGTGCTCTGTTAGGGATTGCACTGTTAGGCCTCTTGCACACGACCGTATGCCCTCCGAGACATACGGTCTGTGAGCGGGCTATATGTCTCGGAGCACCATTGATCGTGCGCACGGGAGCGCACAGCATCATAGATTACAATAGTCCTGTGCTGTGCGCTCCCGTGCACACGATCAATGCCGCTCTGGGACATATGGCCCGCTCATGGACCGTATGTCTTGGAGGGCATACGGTCGTGTGCAAGAGGCCTTATGGCCATCAATATCAGGTTGGTAAGCGGCTGACTCTTGGCCCTTACAATTAGACACCTACCAATCAAATATTGATAACCTATCTAGAGAATAGGCCATCAGTATCCTCATCTCAGAAATCCCTTTAACAGATTGCCAGATATATATAGCTAATAGGCAGGCAGTGTTATTGGTGGGACAATTCTTTATAATCATAGTACTGGACACTGGAATCTTGGGGCCTTTACATTGACCATCTTTATCTTCTTAAGGTCTTCCTTCGAAAACTACTCTACATATAGCAAGTGAGAAGCATTCTCCATGTAGAACTAATAAGTGATTGCAGGCTTACCGACACAAGATGCTGAATTACGGATCACTATTTAGGCTAGGTTCACATCAGGATCTGGCTATTGGAGTTTGCTGTATCGGACATTGCCGGATATGACCGTGTATCGCCAGATCCACATTGATTATAAGGGGATCCGATTGGATTCCAGAATAAATGCAGGCTTTTGGCCAGACAAGAAACGCATTCATATGAATGTGGCCTTTATTACAAATGTAGCGCCTTTAGAAATGATCCGATAATATGCCTTCTTGTGATGTAGATGTAACACAAATACTGAGACAAATAATAAGATGGCACCAACCACTGCTGTCTACTATTTATGTATTTTTCTCCTGTATTCTTGGGATCTTACCAGTCGTGATGGCAGAAAATTGTACAAGGTATTGGACAAAATGATAAGAAACAAGCAAGACAAAGGTGCAAGAGCCATACACCAGAGAAGACATTATGTAGCAGGCAGAGATTTGGTGACCCTGTTGCATACGGAGTCAGTTTTTTCCCAGTACATTTTTCTCTGATAAGTCCCTTCTCCAAAGTGCATCAGCCCCATAGAGTTTGCGTTGGCGATGAAGGATACGTATACGTGGAGGTTTTTGTGGTCTCTGTCTTGTCAGGACATTACCTCCTGCTCCACCACTGCTATATGTTTTAATGTTCCTGAATCTGCAATCTGGACACCTGGTCATGTGATCACATTTCAGTGTGACCGGGATGTTCACATACCTGTACAGGTAACAGTTCGTGTCCAGTCTGCTCCATTTCTTCTGTACTAGACATACCTCCTGAGTAGAGATATGGCTGTGGTGGCTATGACCCATCCTAGGGCGATGGCAGTTTAATGGAGGTTTAATAATCAAAGGTTATAGAGATGGTAGTTACACCTGGGTCCGCAGGTGTTCCTGCCCTATCCCTCTACAGTGACACGCTATCATTTTCTGAACTTGTTGCTAAAGGTGATTCATAGTGTAGTTTGGCCCCATGGAAAGTTTTGTTACGGGGTCCATTGATTGTTACATGGTTGTCTTTTTGAGCAAAGGGTCATGAACCCATCTTTGATGCCATTACTCACTCACCAGTCGTTACCTGCTTGTCCTTAGTGATGACCCTGTGTTTTGTGTGATCAGTGCGATGTTCGCTGTTTACAGATACCAAAGCTCAGGAGAAGCGGCGGCAGCACCACCAGTCACTTTTGCGGGCCACTGTTCACAGTCCGACCAGGAGCCATCAGATCCCCAGCATACAGAGTCCTCACTTGTCAGCGCTTATCAGTCGGGGAAGCCCGCGTCCTTTGGTCCATCAGAAGCCATCCTGTACTCTCCCGGTATCACTCAGCATGTCAGGTCAGTGTAAAACCCTTACCCTAAGTTCACACTTGCGCATTCTACAGGGCGTTCGAACGCGCTGTAAAACGCATAACCGATGCAAACCAATGTTTCCCTATGGGACTGGTTCACATTTTCGCGTTTTACAGCGTGTTCGAACGCGCTGAAAAACGCCCGACGCATAAACAAGTACTTGAGCTTTTTTGGGGCGTTTGTCGCGCGTTTTGGCCCATAGACTTCAATGGAAACGCGCAACGCTTGTATTTTGCGCGTTTTTGACACTGAAAATGCGCGTTCGTGAATTTGCAACATGCTGGAAAGGCCAAACCCCAGGTGCTAGGCACAGTTTGGAGAGAAGCCAACACTGCAGTCAATCACACAAACGCATAAAACGCGCGTTTACTATTGCCGAAAACGCGTGTCTCAGAAACGCTCAGGTGTGAACCCAGCGTTAATATTCAGTGTCCTTTGTAATCTTGGCCTGAGGGAGTGACGTCAGATGCCACATGTATCACTTTCATAGACACGTTCTTAACATTAAACATAAATAATCTCTCATTGTGTTAATCAGGTGGTGGAAGCTGGGACATAGCCCTTTGTGCCCCGTTTCAGCAAAGCTCCCGCATTTGAAAGCTGACACACTGTAGTCATAACTCATGACTCAGCACAGCAAGTTCTGCTCTTTCTATAGTCCCGATCACCTCTGTCTGCTGTACCCAGGCCAGACAGGGTGGAGATGGTCCATTCTAGAAATGGGTGGGACCTGCATCTTTCAGATACTTATAGGATAGCCTGTGGAATAACATTGACCTTGATGAAGGGTTGCCCCTTCCCTAGGCGCAAACTTCATTTTCAAATTCCACAAACATGATTTGTTGGTCTGAGTCCACCACCATAGCAAGGTCTGTGATGTCTTTTGTTGATGTCTTCTTTTTCACCAGGCAGTGGATTCAGCAACTTGTCTTCAGCTAACAAGACTAAGAGTCCAGCAGCAGTCAAGAAGAGCCAGCAGGAGGAAGATTCCAGTAAACCACTGATCTGGCCCAACACAGAGATCCCCCTGATACAGGTACAAAGAGCGAGAAGCAGAGAGGCCAAGCATGAAAAGGATCAATAATGACTCAAATCCACCACTAAACAGCACATCCTGGTGGTTGAGCCACTCAAAGAGTTACTCTACGTTTTTTATTAAACTTGGTAAATTGATATAGCGCTTTAAGGGGAATTTTACAATGCATAGAATGCTGATGTCTACGTAATATCAGTTAGTACATCATTTATTTATGAAGGCAGGTGCTGTAGAGCCTGCTGAATTTTCAAGCTACTTGTTTGACACTGTTATGTCCTTTGTTGTTTTAGAATTTTCAAAAAAGGAGCAACAGTCATTACAGTTCAGAATATTCCAGGTAATTATATCCTCTCCATCCCTAGCCTGTCCATCATAATACTTAGTCCTATAGATACTACAATTATCTGCTTCTTGGTCCTGTGCTACTCCTCTATCATGCTCATGGTTTCTCTGTGACTTGGGCTCCTCCTCGGTCATGCTCATGGTTCCTGTGTGACCTGGGCTCCACCTCTAGGGCTTCTCCTTTGTCGTGCTCACGGTTCTTGTGTGACATGGGCTCCTCTTCTGTTGTGCTCATGGTTCGTGTGTGACTTGTTCTCTTCCTCTGTCATGTTCTTGGTCCTGTGCTCCTCTTCTCTCATGTTTGTGGTTCCTGTGTAACTTTGGCTCCTCTTCTCTCATGTTTGTGGTTCCTGTGTGACTTTTTCTCTTCCTCGTACCTGCCTTCCTTTATATTGTTCTTCTCACTGATAGGTCTCTGGAAAGCTTGGGTGTTCGTCCCAGCCGGATCCCAGTGAGGAGGGGTGCTCTCCTGCACTCTCAGAGCCTCCGTCATGTAACTAATGAGCGGGATTCTCCTATTCTCAGAATCTGGAAATATACCTCTGAGCAGGCGTTGAAGCACTGCACCCTAACAGGTGAGAGACTAGCCGGTATTCTAGCGAGTGGTGTAACAGTATGTGACCTCTGAGCAGTCGGATGCTTTTCTCGAGTAACGGTTTTCTTAAATATTCTCGGTTCCAGGACACTGCAGGTTGTGTGCTAAGATTAAGTGAAACGTGCTGGTTGCAGGATAATGCACATGTTCTTATTATGCTGTGGGTGGTGCCGTTTTCTGCCAGCAATGCTAATATTCAGATTTCTCTTTGTTACTTTTTGCAGATTTGGCTGCGGTAACATCCAGTCTGACTGTGTGCTCCGTGCCGCTTCTCAAGTCTAAGACGGATGAACCCGTCTATGTGTGTGACCAAACCAAGGAGCAGGTTAGTCTAAAGTCCTCCTGTTTAAGTAGCGGACGGCAGTTCTGCTTCTTTGAGTTCATGTATATACCATTCCAGCTGGTCTTGGCTCATGTGTAACCTTATCTATTTGTGCTTTACTGCAGAGTTTCCCGTCTGTCTCCCCGGAGAGCGCTCACCTTTCCCCCTTTCGGAACGTCCTGTCCTTCTGTGCGGAGGGCTGAGGAACCCCTCTCTGCCAATGAGCAGATGTACGTCATGGTGCTATGTTCTGTGAGACTGGACCAAGAACCACAGTGTTTTTATGCCCACCCCTGGTTTTATTTTGTGTGTTCTGTTATCACCACTGACTGCGCTGTCCAGTACTCTTATTTGCACTTGTGTGATCATGGTTATGGCGCTGGTGGTCCTGCCCCCCTTTCACACCCTGGTTTGTACTCAGTGACATTTTCTAGGTTTGGGGGCTCCTGTTCTGTGGTCTTGTCCTCAGATTTTTAATTGTTCTTATGAACTTTGATATCCAGAAGTTTCTATGTGATTTTAATTGCTATAAAAAGACAATCTCTTGTCTCCGCTCCTGCTGGTGAAATCTAATAAAGATCTGTATTTATCTGGTACGTGATGTCTGACAACTCTGGGGATTCCAGGATGATGAGGGAGAGGTAGTTATAGGTCTCAGTGGCCATTCTTGAAGGTGAAAATGTCCTTCTCTATATCACCAAACGTATGCACCCCACATGATATGTTCTGATTACGTCCTATGTCCTTGCTTCTTCCACACATACAGTTGCCTATGAGGTCGGAACTGATAGGGGGCAGATGAGGTTGGATGTTGGGTGACTGCCATCGTGTTCTTCTATCTCTGCATGGATCATTATCTGCTGAAATAAGAGTATTGCCCAAATTGTGACCTCGAGTCAGATGTTCACACACCTGCTTGGGTATCTGTTTAGCAGGAGAAATCAACATCTTTCTTCCAAAAGATTCAGTCTTTGTCCTTGACCTTCTGGTGTTCTTGAAAGGGACTGAGCTGAGATACCAGACATGACCATAGAATAGAAGGGGCGCTTTTCTATGCTACTGTATACCCCCTCACAATAACCGCTCTTCCAGGGTCCTGTGACTCATTCTGTTACCGACCTGTGAAAAATGACCTGCAGTATCTTCAGCGCCCCTGTCCATGCCACCACAGTCCTGCCCTGATCTCCAAGGGAAGACTGGGCTTTGATGCCATGATATGGAATATACAATGCAACCTCAGGATACAGCTACTTGAATTTTATAAATTGTGGAATTTCAGGAGGACTATCTACAGGTTTAAGTGGAATTTGTGACAAATCCAAGTGGAACTCATTGATTTTTGTCTGAAATCTCACCACTTATCTAAGGCAGGTTTTTCCACATGAATTTTTGTTGTTGGAACGTACACTAAAGCTGACCACACACTTTAATGTCTCCTGACTAATGTGTGGCAAAAGAATGCTCGGGCTATTGGATCTCTAGTCCTGGTGATAAGACAATGGATGTTCAGAGGACATCACCGAATCTCACATTATGTGATTTTGTCACATTGGGGGACTTCTATATATCCATGAGCTGCCTCATCCAAGCATCACGAAGAGTCGAGGACATCTGATCTTCCTGGTGGATCTAGGACTGCTCTTGACCACTTGGGACAAGTCCTGGTCAAAACACTGTCTCCGAGCTGCATGTCTACCAATAGTTGTTGCATACTCTGCACACAGGACAGAAACCAGGTCCTATAGACCCACATGGGTCAGAATCCCTCATCTGACCACACAGAATACAGTACCGTCTAGTACCCATAAATTTAAGGGGTCTGAGATTCTGATACTGATAACCCATCCTCTGGACCCCCTCCCCCCCTTTCAGCTATTTAGAGAAGGCACCAGCGCTCCTGTGAACGCTGCAACCTTATCACAGCGCCGTACATTGTATAGTGGCTGTGCTTGGTATCATCCCCAGACCCATTCACTTCAATGGAGATGAGCATGACACCAAGCACAGTCACTACGCAATATTCAGTGCTGTGCTTGGTAAGCCATGAGAAGACAACGGTGCTGACAGGTGCACTGATGCCTTCCCAAACAGATTGGCGGGGATCCTGGATCAGCCTTCACCAGTCAGATACTGATGACTATCAAAATATCAGAAAACTCCTTTAATGAACTATCCACTTTGCTTGGGGTTACGGTTATGGTTCAGATCGAAGGTAAAAAAAATGTGAAGCTTCTAGGCCCAATGCAAAATCGGTATGAGAACCCCCAAAGTAGCATGTGCCATTTATATTTCTGGTCTCCAGGCCTTGCGGTATGACATCTACTGCACATCCCCATATGGTTCTTTCTACATGGATGCGCTACGTGTCCACACCTGGACCTGCAGATGTTACCACTTGTGAGAAAATACACGTCACACCTGGCACGAATATTTCACATTTTGGCAGTGCCCGGGCTCATGGCATCAACCTCCTTAGGTTTCATATATGACAGATTTCTTGTTTCCGCTTAAAACATCCTCCCCTCAGTCGGTGGTGGTGGGTGCACACTTATCTCAGGGGAACGCAAGACAGCATTTATTTCCTGAGCCTGGAATATTAAGGTAAAGATCAACGAAGAGCTGGATGTCCCCAGCCTGCAGTTCCTTGTCCTCCAGCTGGTGGCGCAGAGATTCAATCACCCCTCCCCCCATATAAAAACACAGTAGTGGCTGCTCCTTCATGGACTCAACATCCACACTTTATTCATCCACATTCATAAGAAAACATCAAAGCTAGAAAATATCTGTACATTATAGAAGAGGGAATGTGAGGCGGGGCCTTCAGGCGCAGGGTCAACGCTGGAACATCCGACCTGAGGAGATAAGAGACCGGGACGTTAGAAGCCATTAGTGGCCATGTTGCCCCCACATGAAGACCTGCCCCAGTGATGCCCCCTACAGATTCTGATGTCCATTACTCGGTATTTATGTGAACCCCCCTGTCTTCCACCACAATCTATCATGGGAGTAATGTCAGACAACCCACCTATTAAGAAGTATGTGCCTCCCCTTAAAGAGAATTTCCAGCTTTGGGACATTTTAAACTGTAGGTCCATACTCACCTGCTCCCCACAGTCACAAGCTGCTTGGAGACTTCACCACGGAGGCCAGTCATTGGCTGCAGCAGCGCACATGACTATCTGTCCAGAAACTCACATGACGAGGACCAGGAAACCACCAAACCACAGCAGGCAAGTAAGAGCCTTTCAACTGGGGAAAACGCTGCTGCCCACAGATAAATGTCCCACAGCTGGAGGACCCCCTAAGGTGAGTAGTTGCCGAACATGCTGGTACAGAAGAACCACGTGTAGAGGAGCGACCAGCACGTCGAGGGAAAGAATCGCAGCCACATCGCTGATAGGTGACCCCCTGTGACATTGTGATGGCAATAGGCCCCTCCCCACCCCTTATGTATCATAGAAGCAATAAGCCCCTCCCCCACTCACCGTCAGCGCCTCACTCTTGCTTCTTAGGATTATTGACTGCGACGTAATGATAGAGAACGACCAGGAGGAAGAGCGACACCCCCAGCATGTTAGCGAAGATCGCCAGCTGCACGTCAGTGATCATCCTGCAGAGGGAGACACGTCACCATCCATGTACCACACCTGCAGAGGAGACTCCCACTCCAGTCACATCCAGAGCCGAGGTCATTACAGACAACAAAACCTGATGAGGTACCCGTACCCCTCCAAATACATCATTGTGCTCCACCTGTACCCCACCTTTACAACGCTCTTCTCTGCTGTACCCCGCCTCCACCGCTACGCTCCGCCTGTACCCTCTATCCACCGCTCCTACTGTACCCTCTATTCGCCGCTCCTCATGGACCCTCTACCCCTCCAAATACATCATTGTGCTCCACCTGTACCCCACCTTTACAACGCTCCCCCTGTACCCTCTGTCCACCGATCCGCTCCCCCTGTACCCTCTGTCCACCGCTCCGCCATGTGCCCTCTGTACACCGCTCCGCTCCTCCTGTACCCCGCTCCGCCTGTACCCTCTGTACACCGCTCCTCCTGTACCCTCTGTACACCGCTCCTCCTGTACCCTCTGTACACCGCTCCTCCTGTACCCTCTGTACACAGCTCCTCCTGTACCCTCTGCACAGCTCCTCCTGTACCCTCTATGCACTGCACAGCTCCTCCTGTACCCTCTATGCACCGCTCCTCCTGTACCCTCTGCACAGCTCCTCCTGTACCCTCTATGCACAGCTCCTCCTGTACCCTCTATGCACTGCACAGCTCCTCCTGTACCCTCTATGCACCGCTCCTCCTGTACCCTCTATGCACCGCTCCTCCTGTACCCTCTATGCACACGCTCCTCCTGTACCCTCTATGCACTGCACAGCTCCTCCTGTACCCTCTGTGCACCGCTCCTCCTGTACCCTCTGTGCACCGCTCCTCCTGTACCCTTTGTACACCGCTCCTCCTGTACCCTCTATGCACTGCACAGCTCCTCCTGTACCCTCTATGCACTGCACAGCTCTTCCTGTACCCTCTATACACCGCTCCTCCTGTACCCTCTATGCACCGCTCCTCCTGTACCCTCTATGCACCGCTCCTCCTGTACCCTCTATGCACCGCTCCTCCTGTACCCTCTATGCACCGCTCCTCCTGTACCCTCTATGCACCGCTCCTCCTGTACCCTCTGTGCACCGCTCCTCCTGTACCCTCTATGCACCGCTCCTCCTGTACCCTCTGTACACCGCTCCTCCTGTACCCTCTGTACACCGCTCCTCCTGTACCCTCTGTACACCGCTCCGCTCCTCTTGTACCCTCTGTACACCGCTCCGCTCCTCCTGTACCCTCTGTACACCGCTCCGCTCCTCCTGTACCCTCTGTACACCGCTCCTCCTGTACCCTCTGTACACCGCTCCTCCTGTACCCTCTGTACACCGCTCCTCCTGTACCCTCTGTACACCGCTCCTCCTGTACCCTCTGTACACCGCTCCTCCTGTACCCTCTGTACACCGCTCCTCCTGTACCCTCTGTACACCGCTCCTCCTGTACCCTCTATACACCGCTCCGCTCCTCCTGTACCCTCTATGCACTGCACCGCTCCTCCTGTACCCTCTATACGCTACTGCACCGCTCCTCCTGTACCCTCTATGCACCGCTCCTCCTGTACCCTCTATACACCGCTCCTCCTGTACCCTCTATACACCGCTCCTCCTGTACCCTCTATACACCGCTCCCTCCTGTACCCTCTATACACTGCTCCCTCCTGTACCCTCTATACACCGCTCCTCCTGTACCCTCTATACACCGCTCCTCCTGTACCCTCTGTACACCGCTCCTCCTGTACCCTCTATGCACTGCACAGCTCCTCCTGTACCCTCTATGCACTGCACAGCTCCTCCTGTACCCTCTATACACTGCTCCGCCTGTACCCTCTATACACTGCTCCGCTCCTCCTGTACCCCGCTCCTCCTGTACCCTCTATACACTGCTCCGCTCCTCCTGTACCCTCTATACACCGCTCCGCTCCTCCTGTACCCTCTATACACCGCTCCGCTCCTCCTGTACCCTCTATACACCGCTCCTCCTGTACCCTCTATACACCGCTCCTCCTGTACCCTCTATACACCGCTCCTCCTGTACCCTCTATACACCGCTCCTCCTGTACCCTCTATACACCGCTCCCACTGTACCCTCTATACACCGCTCCTCCTGTACCCTCTATACACCGCTCCGCTCCTCCTGTACCCTCTATACACCGCTCCTCACTGTACCCTCTATACACCGCTCCTCCTGTACCCTCTATACACCGCTCCTCACTGTACCCTCTATACACCGCTCCTCCTGTACCCTCTATACACCGCTCCGCTCCTCCTGTACCCTCTATATACCGTTTTGCACCTCTGGTACACACAGTAGCCTCAGTGGCCCCGCTGTCCGCAGCAGTGGGGGCCGCACGTACAGACACTATTACACACACAAACCCCGGTACCTGTCAGTGCGGGTCCCACGGCTCAGACTCCTGATCTGCAGACACGTCACCAGCTCAACATCCGCTTCCGGTTGACGTCTGTAACTTCCGGTATATGTCCACACCCACCCTATCATACTCGGCGCCATCTTACTACCCCACAGCCCAGCCCTCACTGGATAAAGTGCGCATGCTCCAGGGTGTATGTGACAAGCGCTATCTTACGGACTCCAGTGGTAGACCACTGTGCTGCGGCCATCAGTGCCTTCTGCCGGTCAGCTGTAGTACTGCACTATGTTATACAGTATATTGACTCTAAACATCAGCGCGCCATCTCATGGTCATTTGTTGTAGTGCACTGTATTATATACTTTACAGCAGTGTTTCCCAACCAGTGTGCCTCCAGCTGTTGCAAAACTACAACTCCCAGCATGCCCGGACAGCCAAAGGCTAGAGGCTGGATGTTATACACCTGTGGTAATGGCAGACTGCATGACTAGAGGCTGGATGTTATACGCCTGTGGTAATGGCAGACTGCATGACTAGAGGCTGGATGTTATACACATCTGGTAATGGCAGACTGCATGACTAGGGGCTGGATGTTATACACCTGTGGTAATGGCAGACTGCATGACTAGAGGCTGGATGTTGGATGGATGATGCTGGGAGTTGTAGTTTTGCAACAGCTGGAGGCACACTGGTTGGGAAACACTGCTTTACAGAGTTCAGTTTTCGTCTGCCATTACCACAGGTGTATAACATCCAGCCCCTAGTCATGCAGTCTGCCATTACCAGATGTGTATAACATCCAGCCTCTAGTCATGCAGTCTGCCATTACCAGATGTGTATAACATCCAGCCTCTAGTCATGCAGTCTGCCATTACCAGATGTGTATAACATCCAGCCCCTAGTCATGCAGTCTGCCATTACCAGATGTGTATAACATCCAGCCTCTAGTCATGCAGTCTGCCATTACCAGATGTGTATAACATCCAGCCCCTAGTCATGCAGTCTGCCATTACCAGATGTGTATAACATCCAGCCTCTAGTCATGCAGTCTGCCATTACCACAGGCGTATAACATCCAGCCTCTAGTCATGCAGTCTGCCATTACCACAGGTGTATAACATCCAGCCTCTAGCCGTGCAGTCTGCCATTACCACAGGTGTATAACATCCAGCCCCTAGTCGTGCAGTCTGCCATTACCAGATGTGTATAACATCCAGCCTCTAGTCATGCAGTCTGCCATTACCACAGGTGTATAACATCCAGCTCCTTGCCATGCAGTCTACGATTACCACAGGCGTATAACATCCAGCTCCTTGCCATGCAGTCTGCTATTATCACACAAGTATTACATCCAGCCACCTACCATTACCACAGCTGTATAACATCCAGCCTCTAGCCGTGCAGTTTGCCATTACCACAGGAGTATACCATCCAGCCTCTAGTCATACAGTCTGCTATTACCACAGGTGTATAACATCCAGCCACCTACCATTACCACAGGTGTATAACATCCAGCCTCTAGCCGGGCAGTTTGCCATTACCACAGGTGTATAACATCCAGCCTCTAGCCATGCAGTCTGCTATTACCACAGGAGTATAACATCCAGCCTCTAGCCATGCAGTCTGCTATTACCACAGTGTATAACATCCAGCCTCTAGCCGGGCAGTCTGCTATTACCACAGGAGTATAACATCCAGCCTCTAGTCATACAGTCTGCTATTACCACAGGAGTATAACATCCAGCCTCTAGTCATACAGTCTGCCATTACCACAGGAGTATAACATCCAGCCTCTAGCCATGCAGTCTGCCATTACCACAGGAGTATAACATCCAGCCTCTAGCCGTGCAGTCTGCTATTACCACAGGAGTATAACATCCAGCCTCTAGTCATACAGTCTGCTATTACCACAGGAGTATAACATCCAGCCTCTAGTCATACAGTCTGCCATTACCACAGGAGTATAACATCCAGCCTCTAGTCATACAGTCTGCTATTACCACAGGAGTATAACATCCAGCCTCTAGTCATACAGTCTGCCATTACCACAGGTGTATAACATCCAGCTCCTTGCCATGCAGTCTGCTATTATCACACAAGTATAACATCCAGCCACCTACCATTACCACAGTGTATAACATCCAGCCTCTAGCCCTGCAGTCTACCATTACCACAGGTGTATAACATCCAGTCTCTAGCCATGCAGTCTACCATTACCACAGGTGTATAACATCCAGCCTCTAGCCCTGCAGTCTACCATTACCACAGGTGTATAACATCCAGCCTCTAGTCATGCAGTCTACCATTACCACAGGTGTATAACATCCAGCCTCTAGTCATGCAGTCTACCTACCATTACCACAGGTGTATAACATCCAGCCTCTAGTCATACAGTCTACCATTACCACAGGTGTATAACATCCAGCCTCTAGTCATGCAGTCTACCATTACCACAGGTGTATAACATCCAGCCTCTAGTCATGCAGTCTACCATTACCACAGGTGTATAACATCCAGCCTCTAGCCATGCAGTCTGCCATTACCACAGGTGTATAACATCCAGCTCCTTGCCATTCAGTCTGCTATTACCACACGAGTATAACATCCAGTCACCTACCATTACCTCAGGTGTATAACATCCAGTCTCTAGTCGTGCAGTCTACCATTACCACAGGTGTATAACATCCAGCTACTTGCCATGCAGTCTGCCATTACCATAGGTGTATAACATCCAGCTCCTTGCCATGCAGTCTGCTATTACCACACGAGTATAACATCCAGCCACCTACCATTACCTCAGGTGTGTAACATCCAGCCTCTAGCCACGCACCACAGGTGTTAGAAATGAGAAGGAGAGCAGCGCTTCATCGGAAGAGCATGTAACACAATGGTAGGCTGGTGTGTCAGAGCTTCTTACCTGAAAGTGTTGTGCTGGGAGCGCAACACCCGATGAAGCCAGTAGAATATCGTGAATGCTGGTGCTGCCATGCTTGTCCCTCCAGGCGTGATGACTTAGGCTGAGGATCCAGAGGAGAAGAGGGTGCGAGATGTAGCGGTGGTGCAGCCAGGTAAGTAGAGGTGGATTGTAGTTTTAGATTTTTTTTTTATTGAAGTTTGTTTTACAGGTGATGATTTTTCGGGCCCATTCATCAGACCAAAAGACAAACACGTTCACGCAGAGGTAAGTACGTACATTTAAAAGACACTTGGCGGGAATAAGTAAATATAAAAAAATGTACATCGATTAAGAAGGGAATTCATACATTTCAAACAAAAGCAAAAAAAAGTGTAAAAAGCATGATTTATAGCACATGAATAAATAAAACATATACGGTATTTTCTTATAGTACAGGGCACTCGCTGAAAACCCCATCCTACTAAACAGTCACAAACACTGCCCTTTCTTCAACAATCCAGAAGACTTGAAGGAAGGTTCCCCGAGGAGAAGACTGCTCAAGGCCGCAGTTAATCGTAGTAAAGCAGAAAAAGAGAGGGACAATTCTAGACGCAATCATTTTATCACCACCTTTTCAAGCTCCCACCATAAAGTGGGCCAGGTTTTGGACAGGCACTGGCATATCCTACTGCAAGACCCTCGGGAGAATACTTCCCAAGCCCTCGGGGGTGACTTACAGGAGGACCCCACTGTGAAATACACTTTAACTCCCAGTCATCCTAAACAACACAACCCTGGTATGAGAGATTCTCCCGCAACCACAGACCCAGGCGATCACCGATACGGGGAGATATGCGTACAATCACTGACTGAAACGTAGAGAAGATTACTGGATGTACAAGTTGGGAACTATTACCCGGTACATCCCGAAGGAAGCAGCCGAAACAGTGTCATGAAATTCTCCCCCCTTCTATTCTTTTATTGTTTCTAGCCCCGACTTACCTGTTGTCCCTTTTCCTTCTGTATAGACTCTGCTGACCTCTTGTGGCCAAATCGTAGTAGGCCGGGGTTTTCAGTAAATGCGTAGCTGAAAGGAGACAGCGTTAAATCAGAACTTTTAGGGCTCATGCACCCGACTGTCTGCAAATTGCAGATCCCAAAAAAAATGGATACCGGCCGTGTGCGTCCTAGCCTCTATAGAACGGTCGTATCTTTGTCCGTAAAATTGACAAGAATAGGACATGTTTTATTTTTTTGCGGGCCGTGGAACCGACATATGGATGTGGACAGGACTTTAAAAGTGTAATGTACGGAAATAAGGTAAAAGTGAGGGTATGTCATCCCAGGTAAGTGAGGGTCCGTCACCTCAGGTAAGCAAGGGTACGTCACCCCTGTCAGTGAGGGTTCGTCATCCCAGGTAAGTGAGGGTACGTCACACCAGGTAAGTGAGGGTACGCCACACCAGGTAAGTGCGGGTACGTCACACCAGGTAAGTGAGGGTACGTCACACCAGGTAAGTGAGGGTACGTCACACCAGGTAAGTGAGGGTACGTCACATCAGGTAAGTGAGGGTACGTCACACCAGGTAAGTGAGGGTACGTCACACCAGGTAAGTGAGGGTACGTCACACCAGGTAAGTGAGGATACGTCACCCCAGTTAAGTGAGGGTACGTCACCCCAGGTAAGTGAGGGTTCGTCACCCCTGTCAGTGAGGGTACATCACCCCAGGTAAGTGAGGGTACGTCACCCCTGTCAGTGAGGGTACATCACCCCAGGTAAGTGAGGGTTCATCACCCCAAGTAAGTGAGCGTACGTCACCCCAGGTAAGTGAGGGTACGTCACCCCTGTCAGTGAGGGTACATCACCCCAGGTAAGTGAGGGTACATCACCCCAGGTAAGTGAGGGTATGTCACCCCAGGTAAGTGAGGGTACGTCACCCCTGTCAGTGAGGGTACATCACCCCAGGTAAGTGAGGGTTCGTCACCCCAGGTAAGTGAGGGTACGCCACCGCAGGTAAGTGAGGGTACGTCACCCCTGTCAGTGAGGGTACATCACCCCAGGTTAGTGAGGGTATGTCACCCCTGTCAGTGAGGGTACATCACCCCAGGTAAGTGAGGATACATCACACCAGGTAAGTGAGGGTACGTCACCCCAGGTAAGTGAGGGTACGTCACCCCTGTCAGTGAGGGTACGTCACCCCAGGCAAGTAAGGGTTCGTCACCCCAGGTAAGTGAGGACACGTCACCCCAGTTAAGTGAGGGTACGTCACCCAAGGTAAGTGCGGGTAGGTCACTCCAGGTAAGTGAGGGTACATCACCCCAAGTAAGTGAGAGTACATCACACCAGGTAAGTGAGGGTTCGTCACCACAGGTAAGTGAAGGTACATCACCCCTGTCAGTGAGGGTACGTCACCCCAGGTAAGTGAGGGTTTGTCACCCCAGGTAAGAGAGGGTACGTCACCCCAGGTAAGTGAGGGTACGTCACCCCAGGTAAGTGAGGGTACGTCACAGGGCATTTCTATCATAAGGAAGGACGTTCCAATCTGCAAATAGTGGGACGCACACGGCCGGAATCGGAGTTTTGTGGATCTGCAATTTGTGGTCAGCAAAAATGGATATGGTCATGTGAATGGAGCCCAAGTGTTGTGTGGGTGTGCCAGGTGTAGGCGATAGAGGGGAGAGAATGGCGGAGCTAGAGACGGACCGGACCAGAGGGTGGGTTGCTGTGTGAGGCTGCACCAAAAATCAGATGCAGATGTCCCTCACTACTGCAGCCAATTCACAGTCCTGCTCTGCCCACTGACCACAAGAAAGGTAGGCACGGTGAGAGCAGGGAGCAGCCAGTACTCAGCCACATGTCAGTACAGTGCAGCTATATGTGGTGACTGCAGCTATATATAACGAGTGTGATAAGACCACTGCTATCCACTCAGAACCCTGTGAGGTGTACATGTGTGCGCTGCCAGGGGTATATGCTGCTGGGCAGCGCAGGCCGCTCTACTACCATACAGCCGCTCCTCTCTACTACCATACAGCCGCTCCTCTCTAGTACCATACAGCCGCTCCTCTCTAGTACCATACAGCCGCTCCTCTCTAGTACCATACAGCCGCTCCTCTCTAGTACCATACAGCCGCTCCTCTCTAGTACCATACAGCCGCTCCTCTCTAGTACCATACAGCCGCACCTCTATAGTACCATACAGCCGCTCCTCTCTAGAACCACACAGCCGCTCCTCTCTACTACCATACAGCCGCTCCTCTCTTGTATCATACAGCCGCTCATCTCTAATACCATACAGCCGCACCTCTATAGTACCATACAGCCGCTCATCTCTAGTACTATACAGCCGCTTCTCTCTAGTACCATACAGCCGCTCCTCTCTAGTACCATACAGCTGCTCCTCTCTAGTACCATACAGCCGCTCCTCTCTAGTACTATACTGCCGCTGCTCTCTAGTACCATACAGCCGCTCCTCTCTAGTATCATACAGCCGCTCCTCTCTAGTATCATACAGCCGCTGCTCTCTAGTACCATATAGTCGCTCCTCTCTAGTACAATACAGCCGCTCCTCTCTAGTACCATACAGCCGCTCCTCTCTAGTATCATACAGCCGCTCCTCTCTAGTACCATACAGCCGCTCCTCTCTAGTACCATACAGCCGCTCCTCTCTAGTACCATACAGCCGCTCCTCTCTAGTACCATACAGCCGCTTCTCTCTAGTACCATACAGCCGCTTCTCTCTACTACCATACAGCCGCTCCTCTCTAGTATCATACAGCCGCTCCTCTCTAGTCTCTCTAGTACCATACAGCCGCTCCTCTCTAGTACAATACAGCCGCCCTAGTAACATATAGCTGCTCCTCTCTAGTACCATACACCCGCTCCTCTCAAGTACCATACAGCCACTCCTCTCTAGTACCATACAGCCGCTCCTCTATAGTACCATAGAGCCGCTCCTCTATAGTACCATAGAGCCGCTCATCTCTAGTACCATACAGCCGCTCCTCTCTAGTACTATACAGCCGCTCCTCTCTAGTACCATACAGCCGCTCCTCTCTAGTACCATACAGCGACTCCTCTCTACTACCATACAGCCGCTCCTCTTTAGTACCATACAGCCGCTCCTCTCTAGTACCATACAGCCGCTCCTCTCTAGTACCATACAGCCGCTTCTCTCTAGTACCATACAGCCACTCCTCTCTAGCACCATACAGCCGCTCCTCTCTAGTACCATACAGCCGCCCTAGTAACATATAGCTGCTCCTCTTTAGTACCATACAGCCACTCCTCTCTAATACCATACAGCCGCTCCTCAATAGTACCATACAGCCGCTCATCTCTAGTACTATACAGCCGCTCCTCTCTAGTACCATACAGCCGCTCCTCTCTAGAACCATACAGCCGCTCTTCTCTAGTACCATACAGCTGCTCCTCTCAAGTACCATACAGCCGCTCCTCTCTAGTACCATATGGCCGCTCCTTTCTAGTACCATGCAGCCGCTCCCCTTTAGTACCATACAGCCGCTCCTCTCTAGTACCATACAGCCGCTCCTCTCTACTACCATACAGCCGCTCCTCTTTAGTACCATACAGCCGCTCCTCTCTAGTACCATACAGCCACTCCTCTCTAGTACCATACAGCCACTGCTCTCTAGTACCATACAGCCACTGCTCTCTAGTACCATACAGCCACTCCTCTCTAGTACCATACAGCCGCTCCTCTCTAGTACCATACAGCTGCTCCTCTCTAGTACAATACAGACGCCCTAGTAATATATAGCTGCTCCTCTCTAGTACCATACAGCCGCTCATCTCTAGTATCATACAGCCGCTCCTCTCTAGTACCATTCAGCCGCTCCTCTCTAGTAACATACAGCCGCTCCTCTCTAGTAACATACAGCCGCTCCTCTGTAGTATCATACAGCCGCTCCTCTTTAGTACCATACAGCTGCTTCTCTCTAGTACCATACAGCCGCTCCTCTCTACTACCATACAGCCGCTCCTCTTTAGTACCATACAGCCGCTCCTCTCTAGTACCATACAGCTGCTCCTCTCTAGTACAATAGAGCCGCTCCTCTCTAGTACCATACAGCCGCTCCTCTCTAGTACCATACATCCGCTCCTCTCTAGTACCATACAGCTGCTCCTCTCTAGTACCATACAGCCGCTCCTCTCTACTACCATACAGCCGCTCCTCTCAAGTACCATACAGCCGCTCCTCTCTAGTACCATACAGCAACTCCTCTCTAATACCATACAGCCGCTCCTCTCTAGTACCATACAGCCGCTCCTCTCTAGTACCATACAGCCGCTCCTCTCTAGTACCATACAGCCGCTCCTCTCTAGTACCATACAGCCGCTCCTCTCTAGTACCATACAGCCGCTCCTCTCTAGTACAATACAGCCGTTCATCTCTAGTACCATACAGCCGCTCTTCTCTAGTACCATACAGCCGCTCATCTCTAGTATCATACAGCCGCTCCTCTCTAGTACCATACAGCCGCTCCTCTCTAGTACCATACAGCCGCTCTAGTACAATACAGCCGTTCATCTCTAGTACCATACAGCCGCTCTTCTCTAGTACCATACAGCCGCTCATCTCTAGTATCATACAGCCGCTCCTCTCTAGTACCATACAGCCGCTCCTCTCTAGTACAATACAGACCGCCCTAGTAATATATAGCTGCTCCTCTCTAGTACCATACAGCCGCTCCTCTCTAGTAACATACAGCCGCTCCTCTATAGTATCATACAGCCGCTCCTCTCAAGTACCATACAGCCACTCCTCTCTAGTACCATACATCCGCTCCTCTCTAGTACAATACAGCCGCTCCTCTTTAGTACCATACAGCCGCTCCTCTTTAGTACCATACATCCGCTCCTCTTAAGTACCATACATCCGCTCCTCTTAAGTACCATACAGCCACTGCTCTCTAGTACCATACAGCCGCTCCTCTCTAGTACCATACAGCCGCTCCTCTCTAGTACCATACAGCCGCTCCTCTCTAGTACCATACAGCCGCTCCTCTCTAGTACCATACAGCCGCTCCTCTCTAGTACCATACAGCCGCTCCTCTCTAGTACCATACAGCCGCTCCTCTCTAGTACCATACAGCTGCTCCTCTCTAGTACTATACAGCTGCTCCTCTCTAGTACCATACAGCCGCTTCTCTCTAGTACCATACAGCCGCTCCTCTCTACTACCATACAGCCGCTCCTCTCAAGTACCATACAGCCGCTCCTCTATAGTACCATACAGCAACTCCTCTCTAATACCATACAGCCGCTCATCTCTAGTACCATACAGCCGCTCCTCTCTAGTACCATACAGCCTCTCTTCTCTAGTACCATACAGCAACTCCTCTCTAATACCATACAGCCGCTCATCTCTAGTACCATACAGCCGCTCCTCTCTAGTACCATACAGCCGCTCTTTTCTAGTACCACACAGCCGCTCCTCTATAGTACCATACAGCCGCTCCTCTATAGTACCATACAGCCGCTCCTCTCTAGTACCATACAGCTGCTCCTCTCTAGTACCATACAGCTGCTCCTCTCTAGTACCATACAGCCGCTCCTCTCTAGTACAATACAGCCGCTCCTCTCTAGTACCATACAGCCGCTGCTCTCTAGTAACATATAGCTGCTCTTCTCTAGTACCATACAGCCGCTCCTCTCTAGTACCATACAGCCGCTCCTCTCTAGTACCATACAGCCGCTCCTCTCTAGTACCATACAGCCGCTCCTCTCTAGTACCATACAGCCGCTGCTCTCTAGTACCATACAGCCACTCCTCTATAGTACCATACAGCCGCTCCTCTCTAGTACCATACAGCCGCTGCCTCTCTAGTACCATACAGCCGCTCCTCTCTAGTACCATACAGCCGCTCCTCTCTAGTACCATACAGCCGCTGCTCTCTAGTACCATACAGCCGCTCCTCTCTAGTACCATACAGCCGCTCCTCTCTAGTACCATACAGCCGCTCCTCTCTAGTACCATACAGCCGCTCCTCTCTAGTACCATACAGCCGCTCCTCTCTAGTACCATACAGCCACTCCTCTCTAGTACCATACAGCCGCTCCTCTCTAGTACCATACAGCCACTCCTCTCTAGTACCATACAGCCGCTCCTCTCTAGTACCATACAGCCGCTCCTCTCTAGTACCATACAGCCGCTCCTCTCTAGTACAATACAGACGCCCTAGTAATATATAGCTGCTCCTCTCTAGTACCATACAGCCGCTCATCTCTAGTATCATACAGCCGCTCCTCTCTAGTACCATTCAGCCGCTCCTCTCTAGTAACATACAGCCGCTCCTCTCTAGTAACATACAGCCGCTCCTCTGTAGTATCATACAGCCGCTCCTCTTTAGTACCATACAGCTGCTTCTCTCTAGTACCATACAGCCGCTCCTCTCTACTACCATACAGCCGCTCCTCTCTAGTACCATACAGCTGCTCCTCTCTAGTACAATAGAGCCGCTCCTCTCTAGTACCATACAGCCGCTCCTCTCTAGTACCATACATCCGCTCCTCTCTAGTACCATACAGCTGCTCCTCTCTAGTACAATAGAGCCGCTCCTCTCTACTACCATACAGCCGCTCCTCTCAAGTACCATACAGACGCTCCTCTATAGTACCATACAGCAACTCCTCTCTAATACCATACAGCCGCTCATCTCTAGTACCATACAGCCTGTCTTCTCTAGTACCATACAGCCGTTCATCTCTAGTACCATAAAGCCGCTCCTCTCTAGTACCATACAGCCGCTCCTCTATAGTACCATACAGCCGCTCCTCTCTAGTACAATACAGCTGTTCATCTCTAGTACCATACAGCCGCTCTTCTCTAGTACCATACAGCCGCTCATCTCTAGTATCATACAGCCGCTCCTCTCTAGTACCATACAGCCGCTCCTCTCTAGTACCATACAGCCGCTCATCTCTAGTACAATACAGCCGCTCATCTCTAGTACCATACAGCCGCTCCTCTCTAGTACCATACAGCCGCTCATCTCTAGTACCATACAGCCGCTCCTCTCTAGTACCATACAGCCGCTCCTCTCTAGTACCATACAGCCGCTCCTCTCTAGTACCATACAGCCGCTCCTCTCTAGTACCATACAGCCGCTCCTCTCTAGTACCATACAGCCGCTCCTCTCTAGTACCATACAGCCGCTCCTCTCTAGTACCATACAGCCGCTCCTCTCTAGTACCATACAGCCGCTCCTCTCTAGTACCATACAGCCGCTCCTCTCTAGTACCATACAGCCGCTCCTCTCTAGTACCATACAGCCGCTCCTCTCTAGTACCATACAGCCGCTCCTCTCTAGTACCATACAGCCGCTCCTCTCTAGTACCATACAGCCGCTCCTCTCTAGTACCATACAGCCGCTCCTCTCTAGTACCATACAGCCGCTCCTCTCTAGTACCATACAGCCGCTCCTCTCTAGTACCATACAGCCGCTCCTCTCTAGTACCATACAGCCACTCCTCTCTAGTACCATACAGCCGCTCCTCTCTAGTACCATACAGCCGCTCCTCTCTAGTACCATACAGCCGCTCCTCTCTAGTACCATACAGCCGCTCCTCTCTAGTACCATACAGCCGCTCCTCTCTAGTACCATACAGCTGCTCCTCTCTAGTACCATACAGCCGCTCCTCTCTAGTACCATACAGCCGCTCCTCTCTAGTACCATACAGCCGCTCCTCTCTAGTACCATACAGCCGCTCCTCTCTAGTACCATACAGCCAGCTCCTCTCTAGTACCATACAGCCGCTCATCTCTAGTACCATACAGCCGCTCCTCTCTAGTACCATACAGCCGCTCCTCTCTAGTACCATACAGCAACTCCTCTCTAATACCATACAGCCGCTCATCTCTAGTATCATACAGCCGCTCCTCTCTAGTACCATACAGCCGCTCCTCTCTAGTACAATACAGCCGCTCTTCTCTAGTACCATACAGCCACTCCTCTCAAGTACCATACAGCCGCTCCTCTATAGTACCTTACAGCAACTCCTCTCTAATACCATACAGCCGCTCATCTCTAGTACCATACAGCCGCTCCTCTCTAGTACCATACAGCCACTCTTCTCTAGTACCACACAGCCGCTCCTCTCTAGTACCATACAGCCGCTCCTCTCTAGTACCATACAGCCGCTCCTCTCTAGTACCATACAGCCGCTCCTCTCTAGTACCATACAGCCTCTCTTCTCTAGTACCATACAGCCGCTCATCTCTAGTACCATACAGCCGCTGCTCTCTAGTAACATATAGCTGCTCTTCTTTAGTACCATACAGACGCTCCTCTCTAGTACCATACCGCCGCTCCTCTCTAGTACCATACTGCCGCTCTTCTCTAGTACCATACAGCTGCTCCTCTCTAGTACCACACAGCCGCTGCTCTCTAGTACAATACAGCCACTCCTCTATAGTACCATACAGCCGCTCCTCTCTAGTACTATACTGCCGCTGCTCTCTAGTACCATACAGCCGCTTCTCTCTAGTATCATACAGCCGCTCCTCTATAGTACCATACAGCCGCTCCTCTCTAGTACTATACAGTCGCTTCTCTCTAGTACCATACAGCCGCTCCTCTCTAGTACTATACAGTCGCTTCTCTCTAGTACCATACAGCCGCTTCTCTCTAGTACCATACAGCCGCTCCTCTCTAGTACCATACAGCCGCTCCTCTCTAGTATCATACAGCTGCTCCTCTCTAGTACCATACTGCCCCTCCTCTATAGTACCATACAGCCGCTCCTCTCTAGTACCATACAGCTACTCCTCTCAAGTACAATACAGCTGCCGCTCTATAGTTCCATACTGCCGCTCCTCTCTACTACCATAAAGCTGCTCCTCTCTAGTACCACACAGCCGCTGCTCTCTAGTACCATACAGCCGCTGCTCTACAGTACCATACAGCCGCTCCTCTCTAGTACCATACAGCCGCTCCTCTCTAGTACCATACAGCCGCTCCTCTCTAGTAGTCATGTCCAGAACTATTCGCCGGTGTACGGTTCCTGGCGAACATAGCTTGTTCGCGTCCGCCGCAGCGGATCAGAACACAATAGTCTAAGTTGTTGAAGTAAAATGAGAAAAATATATAAATAAAACTATTGTTTAGAAATAGAAAACAGAAAATTGACATGTGTGTATGTATTCACCCCCTTTGTTAGGAAGCCCATAAAAAGCTCTGGGGCAACCAATTACCTTCATAAGTCACATAATTAGTGACATGATGTCACCTGTGTGCAATCTAAGTGCAACACCTGAGCAAGAGGCATCACTAACCAAACACTGCCATGAAGACCAAGGAACTCTCCAAACAAGTAAGGGACAATGTTGTTGAGAAGTATAAGTCATGGTTAGGTTATAAAAAAATATCCAAATCTTTGCTGATCCCCAGGAGCCCCATCAAATCTATTATAACCAAATGGAAAGAACATGGCACAACAGCAATAAGACGGCCACCCACCAAAACTCATGGACCGGGCAAGGAGGGCATTAATCAGAGAGGCAGCACAGAGACCTAAGGTAACCCTGGAGGAGCTGCAGAGTCCACAGCAGAGGCTGGAGGATCTGTACATAGGACGACAATAAGCCGTACGCTCTATAGAGTTGGTCTTTATGGCAGAATGGCCAGAAGAAAGGCATTACTTTCAGCAAAAAAAAAAAGGCACGTTGTGAGTTTGCGAAAGGGCATGTGGGAGACTCCCAAAATGTATGGTGAAGGGGCTCTTTTCTGATGAGACTAAAATTGAACTTTTCGGCCATCAAAGAGAATGTTATATCTGTCGCAAACCCAACACATCTCATCACCCAAAGAACACCACAGTGAGACATGGTGGTGGCAGCATCATGGGGGGATGGGAATGGGAAACTGGTCAGAGCTGAGGGAAAGATGGATGGTGCCGAATACAGGGATATTCCTGAGCAGAACCTGCACCACTTTGTGCATGATTTGAGGCTAGAACGGAGGTTCACCTTCCAGCAGGACAATGACCCCAAACACACTGCTAAAGCAACACTTGAGTGGTTTAAGGGGAAACATGTAAATGTGTTGGAATGGCCGAGTCACAGCCCAGATCTCAATCCAATACAAAATCTGTGGTCAGACGTAAAGATTGCTGTTCAAAAGCGCAAACCATCCAACCTGAAGAAGTCGGAGCAGCAAAGAGAAATGGGCAAAAATCCCAGTGGTAAGATGGGGCGAGCTCATAGAGACTTATCCAAAGCTACTTGGAGCTGTGATTGCCGCAAAAGGTGGCTCTACAAAGTATTGACTTTAGGGCGGTGAATAGTTATGCACATTGACTTTTTATGTTATTTGTTGTTTGCTTCACAATAATAAAAAAAAAATCTTCAGAGTTGTGGGCGTGTTCTGTAAATTACATGATGCAAATCTTCAAACAATCAATGTTAATTCCAGGTTGTGAGGCACCAAAATACGAAAAAAGTCAAGGGGGTGAATACTTTTGCAAGGCACTGTACATGCTACTGTAAATATATTGGTTTCAAAAAATGACCCTACCTACCAAGTGGTAACCTGTAATTATAGCGCAAACAGCCTATATTGTTGATATATTTGATGTCATTTTTATTTATCTATTTTTGTAATGTTGTTGTTGTGTTATAATTGATTTTATTAGTATATTTTGGTTATCTTAAATACTTTAAATAATTCACCGAGGCCTCGACTGGTGATTGATTATATATACTTCTCTCAAGTGCTGCTATAAGTAAAATTTTGAGATTACCACCCGGAGCCTCTCAGGACTCAATCTGTATCCAATGGTACCGGGTGTCTCCAGCCCACCATTCTTCTAGGAAACTGATGTGAGTGGATAGATAGTAATCATAAATGTTAGGCAGGCTTAGACTGCCTGCTGCTTTATATTTGTTAAGTAATTTCGTAGCTAAATGCGGCTTTTTAGAGCGCCAAAAAATGTATGAAGAACCCTTTGGATGCGGGTAAAGAAAGAGGAGGGGAGGGAAAAAGGTACTGTCCTAAAAACAAATAAAATCTTGGGGAGAGGAAGCATCTGGAATGCTGCTATTCAGCCTACCCATGATATATCCTGTTTATTGTATCGGAACAAGTTTTTTTCTACAATATGAAGTAATGGGAGGTAGTTGAGGTCATATAAGTTTTTAATCCTACTGGGGACCTGTGTGCCTAAATATTGAACACTATCCGTTTGCCAATCTAGTGAAAATCATGATTGGATAGTGATCAAAGAAGTGTTCGGTATATTGATAGGTAGGGCTTGGGATTTCTTTTCATTGACCTTACAGTAGGACTGTTGAATAATCTTCATCGTAGCAGTGAGGGATTGCTTCGGAGAGCTTAGAGTTACGATCACATCATCTGCATATAGAGGACGTTTATGGTTTCTTCCCCCAGTACTGACACCTTGGATCTGGTTTAAAAGTCTAATGGCCTGCACCAAGGGTTCAATTGAGAGAATAAATATTAGGGGAGAGAGGAACAACCTTTATTTGTGCAACACCAAGAAGGCAAACGAAAAGTTAATGCAGTCGAAAGCCTTCTCAGCCTCTTGAGTAACCAGGACCGCCTCAAACCCAGAACTCTCTACAAGACCAACTATATTTAGTACCTTTCTCATATTGCCTATAATTTGTCTACCCTTGATGAATACAGATTGGTTGCAGTCAACGAGAGAGGCAAAAGAGGGGCTAGATGAAGCGCAAGTGCTTTTGCATATATTTTCAAGTCTAAAATGGGTTTAAAATTTTGCAGGTTATCCATTCTCTTTCCCGGCTTGGGAATGGTGACAATAATCATGGAAAGCATCTCTTTTGGGAAGGTCCCCTTGTTAAATTCCATTTGTAGTGTATCCTGTAAATAAGGACGTAAAAGGGCTTGAAATGTATTAGTGATAGCAAGAAGAAAGACCATCCGGACCCTGGGCTTTATGGTGAGGGAGGGACACAATGATTTTTTGAATTTCCAAACTGATAAAAGGGGTGTTCAAAAGGTCTATGGATGGCGGAAATACAAGGGAGGTTCAAAAAGGCATTGGTGTCTGAGAGGAAAACTTGAGGAGTGTTAATGGGACTCAAATTATACAGAGATGAATAATATTCCATAAATGGGTCAGCATTACCCTGTGGATCCATAATTTTATTGGAGTCCTGAGGGGAAACAAGTAGTGAATTCGGATTTAGCAGCTTGGGATTGAAGGTGTTGCACTAGCAAATTTCCTGCTCTGTTTTGAGAGTAGTATCTGATCTTAACTTTCTTAAGATTTTGTTCATATCTGTAGAGAAGGCAATCTTTAAGGTGGAGCCTAAGTTGGTCCATATATAAAGGGGTAATTTTATTTTTAGTTTTAATGTCCTGTATTGAGGTACTGTAAGGAGGTCTGAGATCTGTTTGTCCCTATCCTTCTTGGCCTTATGTTGCAATTTCAGAAAAATACCTAATGAATGCCTTATGGGCACACCAAATTGTCAAGGGGCAAGAAACAGAGCCGGCATTATGATGGAAGAATTCTTTCAGAGCATCTTCTAACTCGGTCCTATATGAAGGGTGCGACAAGAGGTAAGTATCATTATGCCATAGGGCAGGGTGGGGTGTTGCATGTGCCTTTTTGAGGGTTAGAGTGATGGCCACATGGTCCGACCAGTTAATCAGACCAATAGATGAATATTTGGCCAGGGAAATCAAAGATGTTTCAACTAAGAATAAGTCTATTCAGGAATAGGACCAGTGAGCTGTAGAAAAGAAAGTATAATCTCTTTCTAGCAGGTGCTAGATCCGGCTAACATCAAGTAACTCTTCAGAATGAGTCCAATGTGCCAAGGAAGGACCCACTTATCTATGGCAAGCAGTGGAGTCAACATCTTTACAAGGCAGTAAATTGAAATGCCCGCAAATTATTAAATGTCCCTGTTTCACTTTAGTAATCTTGTTAGCAAGTTTCTTTAAAATACATAGTTGATGGAAATTAGGAGCATAGATCGCTACAATAGTATAGTCGTCACAGATGAGGAATAGGAGAAAACACCACACAGACAATCAGGAGAGAAAAGGAAAAGCCACTCGGCCTCAACACTAGGTAAAGGAAAAGGTCACCACCTAGAGAACCCTACTCCTGGCCCTGACTCCTAACCGTATGGGCACCACTTGAAGGTAGGAATCCCCATACCCTGTAACCTGGGACCCTGGAGACCCTAAAAAACCCTATGGATATTGGCAGGGCTGAGTAAGGCCTAGTAACAACCAAAAAGAAAGAGAAAACAAAAACACAAACAAACACGACACTTAACTTTTGTAGAGATGGACGAGCAGGAACACCAGAGAGGTTAACATACCAGCTCTTCCAAATCCAAATGAAGTTATCTTACCACACAGTCAGAAGGGTGGGGTAAGACTAAATAGGGTAGAAGTAATGACTACTAAGCTACACCTGAAACAAAGAATGTGGTCATTAATAACAACCACACTGAATCCAGAGTAATCAAAGAGGCTGTTAGATTCCTCCACGCTCCGCCAGTCTCCTTGATCTCCTGACATCTGTCACAGGAGCGACCGTGACAATAGAGAACATTATTGATATGACAAACTTGAATGATATAGCAACCTGTTTCACCAATATTGGTGGAAACAGGATTAAAGGTGAGTGTGTCCCTGAAGGCTAGAAGCACCCCTCTGTGTTTTTTAGTATAATGAGACTGTACAATTATAGGAAACCTAGGGTGGCGGAGCCTATGACTGTCTTTCACCATGATATGGGTCTCCTGGGCACACAGGACATCTTCATTGAGCTACAAAGCTTCCCTCCACAAAATAGACATTTTAGGTGAGCTGTTAAGGTCTTTCACATTAATAGATACTAGCTTAATAACCATGGTGAAAATAAAGAAAGCTATCACTGAAGCCCCCAGAGGTCTGGGAGAGAGGGCCCCCAAATGGAGGGAATCCTATTCCAAACCCCCAGAGCACCCCAATATGTCCCGCATTCATCAACAAAGATAGAAGACATAAAACATATCCAAATATATCATGACAGATTTCTAGAGTTACCATAGCAGGCTGAGGGTGGGTAAGTCCAAACCATAAAATGAGAACAAAAAACAAAATGAAAAACAGATGAAACATAAGCAGCAAAAATAGCTGCTGCATTGAGGATGATACTTTCTCCGCTTATTGCAGAGAAGCATGAGTAAGTCCCATCAAAGCACTTATGAAACTGGAATGTCCAACCTTTAGTGCTTGGTAACTCTCTTAGCCGCTAACAAGTGACAATCTTTTTCCACAAGAAGTGGGTCAGGAGCACAGCCCTTTTGATAGTCAGAAATATCAATATTCCAGGAAGACTGGAGTGGATGACGTGAAAGATCCCTTCTTTATTGACCAGGATTTTAACCGGGAACCCCCAATGGTAGGTGATTTGATCATGTAAGGCCGAGGTGCAGGAGCCAGATGTAGAGAGGTCAGCAAACAGCTTGAAGTGAGGTCTCCTTTGCCCCTTGTCTCCTCCAGCAGTAGTTCTTTTACAGGAGACTGATTGCGGTCTCGTTCGTGGGTGTGGATTAGTGATGAGCGGCAGGTGCCATATTCGATTTCAACGAAATTCGCGAATATTCGAATGAATATTCGTTTCATATTCGTCGAAATCGAATATTCGTCATTATTCTAGTTACCGCGATTAATATGCGATTTAAATAATCGCGTATTGCGATTTTAACTTAAGGCTACTTTCCTATTGGTTTCATATCTAGAATTATAGCGAAGATGACGGATATGACGAATGTATTCGTCATAATCCTCAAAACGAAGATAACGAAGTATTCTACATCTTCGTTTTAGCAACCTATTCGTCAACTTCGCTAATTCTAGCAATCAAATAGAAAGGTTGACTATAGAGACAACTGTGTTTAATTCGCTATGTGATTATTTATATATATTTTTTTAATAAATAGAATAATTATAATAATTATATCAAGTAATATAATTATTCTATTAAAAAAAATAAAAATAAAATCGCATAGCGAATTTAACACAGCTGTCTCTATAGTCAACCTTCCTATTTGATTGCTAGAATTAGCGAGGTTGACGAATAGGTTGCTAAAACTAAGATGTAGAATACTTCGTTATCTTCGTTTTGAGGAATATGACGAATACATTCGTCATATTCGCTATCTCGCTAATTCTACCAAGCCAACCATAAAGTTCCTTGCTCATGGAGCGTCCCCATCACCATGGGAACGTCTCCATATACTAAAATGTACTGTCGGATTTGAGGAATTACGTTGAAATCGCAATGCGATTAATTCAAGTTATATTAATCGCATTGCGATTTCAACTTAGAGCTGGGTTTATAATGGGTCAGCTTGCTAGAATGAACGAAGTTAACGAATATGGAATATAGCAGCAGTGCTAAGTTGAATTCGCAATGCGATTAATTTAACTTGAAGTAATCGCATTGCGATTTCAACTTAGCACTGCTAGTGCTATATTCCATATTCGTTAATTCTAACCTATGTAAGATAGCAGTGCTAAGTTGTAATCGCAATGCGATTAATATAACTTAAATTAATCGCATCGCGATTTCAACGTAATTCCTCAAATCCGACAGTACATTTTAGTATATGGAGACGTTCCCATGAGCACGGAAGTCGGCAGAAGCAGCAATGGGCACTGACTAGAGCAGACAGGAAGCCAGGAATCCTCAGGACAGGTAAGAACTACTGTTGGGAAGTGGGAAAGAAAAAAATATAACTAAAAAAAAAAACAAAAAAAAACGAATATTCGAAATAGCGAATTTATAGCGCTATATTCGAAATATTCGCGAATTAGCGAAGTGCCGATATTCGCTAAAAAAATTCGCTATTCGAATATTCGCGCTCAACACTAGTGTGGATTTCAAGCAGTCGTCCACGTAGAAATCTTTTTCCACAAAGGATCTGACCCATACTTTGCTTCACCCTCTCATGCTGAATGTCTAAGACCATGGATAGCTACTGCAGGGAAATAACTATTTCCAAAGATGTGCACTCTTATTCGGTACTCTACAGTGTCTTCATTGGGGTCGTTGTTGAGGTGCCAAGTAGTTTCTGTGTTTTTCCTTGACGAGGAAGCAGTGGAACATCTGTTGTATGTCGGTCATAAATGCTACGAAATCTCTGCGGAAGTGGAGAAGTAGCTCCATAAGTCTGTTGTTGAGATCTAGACCAGACAGTAAGACATTGTTTAGTGAGACGCCTTCACACCTGGCTCTCAAGTCGAATACTACTCTTATCTGGCCTGTTTTTTTAGGATGATACACGTCGAATATGGGTAAGTACCAACACTCCTCGTAGTCTTGGAGCGGAGGTGCCATTTTTGTGTGGTTGTTCTGGAATATTCTTTCCATGAAGGTAAAGAGATGTTCTCTTGTTTCTGGTGCCCTCTGAAGTTTGAGTTTGAAGGAGACAAGTTCTTTGTTGTTAGGTAAGCGTTGTCTCTAGGGTTTAAACGGTAAAGGTGCGACCCAGCTTTTTGACTTGTCTTTTACTATTCCTTGATCCATTATATCCAAGAACAGTCTGTCTTCTGTTGACATTGTGACCTTGCTGTCTTCTCTTGTCCTGTGGAAGACTGTGCACCCTAAGTGATCTTGCTCACCATCGCAGGCGTGGACAAGGCAGAGGAGTGCTGGGTTGGCAACGATGGTAAATCAGCAGTAGTGGTGGAGGAGCAGAGAGTAAGTCCAAGGAGAGACGGTAGCCTAGTGGGTAGAGCTACCGCCTGGGACATGACTGGCCACGGGTTCGAGTCCTGAAAGTGTCGAAGAAGGTGGATTTAGCTAAAGACTTGTTGCTTTGATCATCTAGGGTTGCAAATGCCTTGATCGCCTTATCCTGGTGGCTGACCAGATAAACTCTGACAAGGCAGATTTTTGAGCAGGACTTACCTCCTGCAAGTCCTTTACAGATCTCTGTACACTGAGAAGTGAATACTTGGGTATCTATGTCGGTGTCTATCTGCTTTCCATCATGCTCCTCTCCTTGGGATGATACCTGAGAGGGTGGTCCAGGGTGTAAAGCTGTATTGTGTTCTGTGCTACCGCATTCTGTGCATGTCACACTGACCTTACAGTTCCTGGCGAAGTGTGATGTTGTAGTGCAGCACCTGAAGCAGATATTTTCTTTGAGGAATTCTTTGCAGACCTCTAAAGACTTCTCCCTGATGGCTCTGCATTTTAGTAGAGGACGTGGTTTCTTGTGCATGGGGCAATGTTTGGTAAGATCTTTGGGTATGTTCTCTCCTTACGGCCTGTAAGGAGAACCTGTGGAGGCAACATTAGTTTTGTGGACTGCCACTGGTGTTTTATGAGGTTTGACACCAGGGGAGTAGGACATGACAATGTAAAGTCAAGTATGAAGTCTGTATATTACCGTTCTGACGCGAAGGTTGTCCCAATATGTCAAAGCGAGGGTTGTAGCTTTTGTTCTGTAGGGTGGTAGTTGTGGTCAGCATCACTTTGTCGCATACCGTCCTTTTCGAGGTACTGCGGTTCAAGGTAGGATCCTTGGCACTCTGTATCAGCTGGCTGATATACTGGATCATAGTCGTTATCTGTCTTGGTATGCTGATGGACATATTCTGAGACACGCTGTGTTGGATCTTGTTCATCTAGGTCTGGCCCAATTACTTGGCTGTGTTTGTTGGATTCGGGGAACTCCAAGGCTTCTAAGAACTCTGCTTTGGCTATTACGGTTGCCTGCTTCTTTCTCTGCAGCGAGTTTTTCCAGTGAGGCTTGCAGGCGTACTCTCTCCTTTTCCATTGACGCTTGCAGGCATGCTTTTTCTGTTTCTCGATCTGCTTGCCTTAGCTTTAGTTGAATCTCTGTGCAGCAAAGGAAGACCTTACTTTTGCTGCCTCAGCTTCTGCACAGGCAAGAGCAGCAATCTATTTTATTGAGGACCTAAACAAAATAATAGCTGATCTCAGGGAGACCAGCTACAGAAAAATCTGCGGAGCCTCATTTAAGAGTCTCAACACAGCAATCCAAAGTGCAAAGCTCCTTGTGAAATAGTAATATGCAAAATAAATGTGGAGCCCCAGTATTGGGTCTACAACACAGTGAAAGCCAGATATCCCTCAAAGGAAGGAAAACCGAGCAAAGGGGTGTCTCCATTACAGAGATCACCAAATCCACCATATTAAGTGGCCCCCTATGTCAAGATCCTGCTGTTTTACAAGCTTTAAGGATGTGACAGGGAAAACCTAAGCCAGTTATCCATCCCCAGACAGCTGTTTCGGGGTGTTGCCCCTCATCAGTGCGGAGTAGGATTCTGGCTAACCAGGAGCAATGACTTGGAGACTACTCAAACAAAATAATAGCTGATCTCAGGGAGACCATCCACAGAAAACACTGCAAAACCTCGTTTAAGAGTCTCAACACAGCAATCCAAAGTGCAAATCTCCCTGGGAAACAGTAATATGCAAAATAAATGTGGTGCCCCAGTATTGGGTCTACAACACAAGGAAAGCCAGATATCCCTCAAAGGAAGGAAAACCGAACAAAGGGGTGTCCCCATTACAGAGATCACCAAATCCACCATATTAAGTTGCCCCTATGTCAAGATCCCGCTTTTTTACAAGCTTTAACGATGTGACGGGGAAAACCTAAGCCAGTTATCCATCCACAGACAGCTGTTTCCCAGGGACTTGCTAGAGTAGCTTGCTTGTGACCTGGTCCTGAATGATGATGCCCGGCTAGCGGACATTGTGTGCCTGTTTGCTGGCTGTTTAATGTTTCTGTGCGGACTCAGTCTATGTAGAAATGGACTTCAGTGTAGTCTGGATCGTGCTGCACTTGCTGGGGGCTGCACTATCACTTTTTGTAACTGTATGGCAGCCGCTGCAACCTTGTATGCAGGAACGCATGTGTGATGGCGACTCCGTATAGTCAGATCCACTATCGCTGGTGACTAGCATCTGTTTTACTGTTCTGTCTTCATACACGTTTACACAGTGTGCAGTCTGACATTCAGCATGAACTATTCCTGTCTTCCAAATAAGAGGACTTTCTTTGTAGTCTAACTTGTTTATTGGTCAACAGGTCGTACATATGTGATTGATTGATTGATTATATACGATTGATTGATAAAACAGGATTGTTTGGTAAAACTACATGAATACTAATAACATGTATAAGTATTTAGCATAGCACAGCATGTACTATAACATTACATTAACACTGAAGCACATAGTAAAATGGCTGCCTGTACATAAGATTGCATGGCTAGCTAACAGTAATAACAACTCCCTGAGTAACAATTACAACTAGCTGAAAAGCTCTGCAACATATAATATCCCTGAAACAAAGGTAGATTTCTCAGCACATATGCTTTAACAAGGATGGTGGCGTTTGAGAAGGAGACATGCAAAGGACAGCTCTGCTGATGTGTCCTGGACACTGAAGTTTTCTCTTTCCCAGGATGCTTTGCACTCCCACAATGCAGTGCACCACCCACACTGCAGTAGTATTGTAACAGGCAAACAAAGTGTAATACAATTTAAGACCGCTAGATGGTGCTGTAACCACACGAAACACTTCAGAATTACCCTGACCCTGTCAGAATGAACTAGAGTCATTTTCTAACCCTGCTGGGCAGAACACGCTTCGTGGTAACGAATCACATTTTTTCCTAAAATGGCTGCTGCACATGTTAGGACATGGAGCAAAGAACTCTGGGAACGAGGGATCACCTACAATGCCATGCATGCAGCCAATCAGCAGCCAGATGATGTCACAGCCCTATAAATAGCCTCAGCCATCTTGGATTCTGCCATTTTCCAGTGTACTTAGTGCAGGGAGAGACATAAGCAGGCGCTAGGGACAGTGCTAGGAAAGACTTGAAAACTTTTATTTTGCTGAATAGAAGTTCAGCGAAAGAACATTAGATGATGTAGGGAAAGGATAGGGAGGAATTATTCCACAGTATTAGTAACATAGTAACATAGTATATAAGACCGAAAAAAGACATTTGTCCATCCAGTTCGGCCTGTTTCCCACAAGTTGATCCAGAGGAAGGCAAAAAACCCCTGTGAGGCAGAAGCCAATTTTCCTCACTTAAGGGGAAAAAAAATTCCTTCCCGACTCCAATCAGGCATCAGAATAACTCCCTGGATCAACGACCCCTCTCTAGTAGCTATAGCCTGTAATATTATTACACTCCAGAAATACATCCAGTCCCCTCTTGAACTTCCATTATTGTACTCACCATCGCCACCTCCTCAGGCAGAGAGTTCCATAGTCTCACTGCTCTTACCGTAAAGAATCCTCTTCTATGTTTGTGTACAAACCTTCTTTCCTCCAGACGCAGAGGATGTCCCCTTGTCACAGTCACAGTCCTGGGGATAAATAGATGATGGGACAGATCTCTGTACTGACCCCTGATATATTTATACATGGTTATTAGATCTCTCCTCAGTCGTCTTTTTTCTAAAGTGAATAACCCTAATTTTGATAATCTTTCAGGCTACTGTAGTTGCCCCATTCCAGTTATTACTTTAGTTGCCCTCCTCTGAACCCTCTCCAGCTCTGCTATGTCTGCCTTGTTCACAGGAGTCCAGAACTGTACACAGTCCTCCATGTGTGGTCTGACCAGTGATTTGTAAAGTGGTAGGACTATGTTCTCATCACGGGCATCTATGCCCCTTATGATGCAACCCATTATCTTATTGGCCTTGGCAGCAGCTGCCTGACACTGGTTTTTACAGCTTAGCTTGCTGTTTATTAAAATTCCTAGATCATTTTCCATGTCAGTGTTACCAAGTGTTTTACCATTTAGTATGTACAGGTGTATTGAAGCAGAACAGGGTTCAATTGGAGAGTTTACTGGCTGGGTAATAGGAACAATCCTATTACACCTTTCTGCACTGACTGGGGATCCAAATTGCCATTATACTGCTGATTTCAGGTTTGCAATAGATGATACCTCTGTAATTCCAGCAAACTGTTCTTGTTATTGGGGTGCAAGTGCTGTGTGATACAGATATTAACAGGGTTTATTACTACCCTGCAGTGCAGTTATATGTTCTAAAGCCTTTTTTGCCGTGTATTAGTGGGGAAAAAAAGGGCTTATTAGCCATTGTGTGGTGAAGTGAGAAAATTACAGCATTTTTTGTGGTCTATTAATTTTCATTTTTATTTATTTGATCTAACAGTATGTCAGACAGAGAAGTGCCAGGCCCTGCACAGGGGAGAGACAGAGGCCTAAATGTTTCTGGCGAGGGCACAGGTCTCAGCAGAGTAAGGGGGAGTGGCAGCAGGTGTCACTTCGAGAGGCCTGAGTTCCCAGTGTCATCTAGCGGTCGTGTCTTGACCAGCAACCCAGAGGTTCTTGAATTGTTGACTCGGTCATCCACTTCGTCCCATGTGACATCAGACACCCCCAGCCAAGAGTCAGAAACAACCCTTAGTTGGCATGGCCCGGGAGCAGACCCTGTGCCCTTACCTGTCCTCAGCCTGCCTCTGTCCTTTTCTGTTCCCTCAGCCAGAGAAGTATTATATGCTGTGGGCTCAGCTCCACTATATAGCGAGGATGAGCTACTAGAGGACAGTCAGCAGCTACCTCGCAGCCAAGATCTGGAGGCGACATCCGCCGTTCCTCCAGTTTGCGGGCAAGTACTAATGATGAGAGTGGCGTGGGAGCTGGTGTTGCGAGCAGTCAGGCTACTGGCTCAGAGATCATTGAGGAGGACATCAGTGACGTGCAGACAGTACTTTATGATGAGGTAGCCAATAGCAATTGGGAGCCGGGTGACGAAGTGGCTTCATCCTCATTGGGAGAAAGAGTGGCAGCTTGCATGTGAGGCAGCAGCGGAGCCAGCAAGTCGGTAGCGTGGTCCGGAGTCTGCAGGGTGGTAGCAGTGGGAGGTCGGGAGCCAAACGTGCCTGGGGTAGACCACCCGCTTCGGAGGAGCCTACCTGCCTGGAAAGTAGTGGTGCAGGGGTTCACGGAGGCAGTAGCAGTAGCAGTCAGTCAGTGCGGCGTATTGGGGGTAAAATCCCCTACTCGGCGGTGTGGCAGTTTTTTGTTAAGCGGCCGGAGGAGGTGAACATGGCCATTTGCTGAATCTGTGGGCAGAAGGTGAAGCATGGCCAGGGTGCCAATGTTGGCAACACGGCCCTGTGTCAACATATGCAGCATCACCATAAAGTGGCCTGGGAGAACTGTGGCTCCAATGTGGTGGTCCAGCCTACTGCAGCAACTGCTGCATCACCCAGTGGCACGAACCCGGGTTCAGGCAGTCAAGGCTCCACCACCTCAGCCGAAGGGAGCTGTCTGTCCTTCCCATCATCTACCGGTCCTGATGCTCCTGCTCCTCGCCCTCCTCGTCAGTCATTCCGTCAGCAATCGATCACCGAAGCGATTGCCAAGAGACAACAGTATGCGTGCACTCATCCAACGGCGCAGAAGCTGAATGTGCTCCTGTCCAAGTTGCTGGTGCTGCAGTTCCTCCATTTCCAAGTGGTGGACTCTGCACCTTTCAGAGAACTGATGGCTTGTGCCGAGCCGAGGTGGAGAGTCCCAAGCCGTCATTTCTTTGCCAAAAAGGCAGTACCAGCCGAAGTGCATGGCAGCGCCGACGTGTAGACCTGTCACTACGGTCAAGGACAATACATGTCCTTTACAGCCCACTGGGTGAATGTGGTTCCTGCACACCAGTAACTTGGCCAGGTGATGCAGTTTTCCCCTTCACGTTCTCACGCCGTTGGTCCTGCGACAATGTCTGCCTCTGCCTCCTCATCCTCCACCGTGTCCTCAGCCTCAACTGCAGGAACAATTCACAGTGCCCATCCAGCATATCACATGTGCATGGCACGGCAGTGTCATGCTGTTCTGCACTTCTGTTGCCTGGGCAAACGGAGTCACACAGGGGAGGAACTGCTCCGTGTTCTTCATCAAGAAATTTAATCCTGGCTTTTTCCGCTACAGCTGAAAACCGGTACTATGGTGACCGGCAACGGGAATAACATTGTGTCGGCGCTGCATCAAGGAGGGCTGAGCCATGCACCCTGCATGGCGCACATGTTCAATCAGGTTGTCAAGTGGTTCCTGAAGTCTTCCACCCATCTGCAAGACATCCTAAAGATGGCCAAAAAACTTTGCATGCACTTCAACCACTCGTACACCACAAAGCACACCCTCCTTAAGCTGCAGCGGCAGAACGGCATCCCCCAACATAGGCTGATATGCAACGTTTCCACCCGTTGGAATTCCATATGTTGGACCGACTATATAAACAGAGTACTCCCCTGTGTAACTTTGATGCCAGCCAGTGGCAGCTCATGTGTGACACCTGCCGTTTGCTCAGGCCCTTTAAGGAGGCCTCGTTATTTGCCAGTCGCCAGGACTACGGAATGAACAATATCATTCCATTGCTTCATGTCCTGGAACAGAGGCTGGTTAATCTGGCTGGTCAGAGGACTGGAGACGTGGCGCCTAGATCTCACGGCCACATGAGCCCTATGGGGGCTGAATTGGAGGAGGAGGAGGACATTGGAGCACAAGCAATGTGTAGTGAAATGGTTTGTTTTTCTACACAGGTGACAGGATAGGAAAAGCTGGAGGAGCAAGACCAGCCAGAGGAGCTACAGGGCTATGAGGAAGATGAGGCAGAGGACCCAGGCACATAGTGGCAGTATGCAGTGGAGATGGAGGCAGAGAGTCCCTCCGAGTCACTTGCACAAATGGCCGGATGTATGCTCACTGCTTGCGTAGTGACAGCCAATTTGTCACCATTCAGGAGAGGGATCACTTCTGGCTCTCCACCTTTTTGGACCCTCTCTACTGGTCCAAAATAGGGACCTTTTTTACACCTGCTGAGAGGGAGGACAAACTGAACTACTATAGAGACATCCTATGTAGTCAGTTGACCACTGCCTATCTGCGCCATCGTCTATCCTCTCTCAGGTCTGACTGGGTGGGCCCTCTGTGCTCAAGTTCCTCTGCCATGGCTGCTGTGGCAGGGTGGAGGGGTAGGAGCAGTTCCAGCTCCATCAGCAGCAACTTGAGTCTAGAGTCACTGATGAGCAGCTTTCTTCACCCGCCTAGTGATGAAACTACTCACCAGCAGCATCAGGTAGACCTTGAGCAGAACCTGAACCACCAGGTGGTGGCATACTTGAACAGCGCCCTGCCACACGACATTGAAGATCCACTGGACTACTGGGCAGCCAAACTGGATTTGTGGCTGCAACTGGCAGAGTTTGCCCTAGAAAAGCTGTCCTGCCCATCCAATAGTGTGGCATCAGAGCGGCGAGGGCCATAGTTACCTCGAGAAGAACTTGCCTGTCCTCCCAAAATGTGGAGAGACTGACCTTTGTCAAGATGAATCAGGCGTGGATCAGCCAGGATTTCCACCCACCAATGCCTGATGCATAAGATTACATCATCCATGCTGCCTCATCCAAACCTTGACAAAAAAGACAGGTTTCTTCTGGCTACCTGCCTTAGCTACTATTCTGATGCTGCCACCCACCTGATGCCACACATCCGATGCCAAGTTCTCCTTCTTACACCCACCATCGTCAGCGGGTACTGTTATTGCCACCCACCTCCCTAGTCTGTCACCGGGTCACTCTGTGGTCTCCTAATGCTGCTGCCACCTCCACACTATGTCACCTTGCCACTCTGTGGCCTCCTGATGTGCTGCCACCTCCAAACTCTGTTACTGGGTCACTCTGTGGTCTCCTCATGCTGCTGCCACCTCCACACTATGTCACCTTCCAACTCTGTGGCCTCCTAATGCTGCTGCCACCTCCACACTATGTCACCTTGCCACTCTGTGGCCTCCTGATGCTGCTGCCACCTTCACACTCTGTCACCGGGTCACTTTGTGGTCTCCTCATGCTGCTGCCACCTTCACAGTATGTCACTTTGCCACTCTGTAGTCTCTTCATGCTGCTGCCACCTCCACACTATGTCATCTTACCACTCTGTGGTCTACTGATGCTGCTGCCTCCACACTGTCCTTGTGCCACTCTGTGGCCTCCTCCTGATGCTGCTTCTGCCGCCACCTCCACACTCTGTCATTGTGCCACTCTCTGGCCCCCTGATTCTGCTGCTGCCACCTCTATACTGTCATTGTGCTACTCTGTGGACTTCTCATGCTGTTCCCACACTCCCCGCTTCATGACTGGGCCACTATTTTGCCTTTCAGCCTGGCTGACATCATCATTTATTTGACCCTTCTTCTGATCTGTCAGAAGCAAGGAAAAATGAGAAGCACAACGGATCCTGTCTGTGTAGCAGCTGTAAGACTGTATGTTCCCATCAGAATTGGCTTGTGATTTGGTAGCCAAAAGCAGGAGTGGGTACAAAACACAGAAGACATGCAAATATTCTATTCACGTGTCATCTCTGCTTTGGATTCACTCCTGTTTTTTTGGCATTAGCAATACTGATGGATTACTGACCAAATGCTGACCGAGTGAAGGCGGATGCTCAACAGACAGGCTCTGTTTTTTGGGGGTTATTGTTCTGATGGATCAGGGGAAAGACCAAATAATCAGTGAAACTTACTACTGACACCCTCTCCACTCGGAGGGCTCTACTTGTATAAGCGTTTAATAGAAGAGGTTCTGTAGACATCTATGTGGAATCAACTGATGACGGTGTAAAAAGAGTGCACTTCTGCTTGGCGCTAACATCAACCTATAAGGCTGAGTTCATACTTGAGTTATTTGGTCAGTTTTGGTCCCGTGATTGCCCAAATAAGTGAAGTGTGCAGTGATTTTAAGAGCGACGCCTGTCATCTGCATGTCATACGGACTCACAGTATTATTTCACTTCCAAAGCAGACTTCCTATGTGTGTTACTGCAAGGCACAGTGTTCTACACTACTATAACGGTTCTCTGCAGCCAGGAAATAGTAATTTTTTAACTACATTCATCGCGAATAAATTCAAATCGGCAACCGGCGAATCAAATTTTTGAAAAATTCCCTCATCTCAGTGAACATTAAGCCAAAAATGGCAGGAATACAGAAACGTTCCAAATAAAATACCTACAAGAAGAGGCTGTTAAAGAAGTATCCAGCTTTTCTGTGACTTCCATTTTGTGTTTAATTTCTGTGTGCACCATAAGAAGATGACGATGATGTGTAAGCTAAAATTAAAAAAGTTAGCAAGTGTGTGTTGAGATAAGCTGTGTACGTGCTAAACACGCAGTGTGCATTTCTTGCTAAAAAGCATGTCTCAGCAATTAACCCTTTAGTAGATTATTTGTGTACCAATCAAAAGACATTGTTGGAATATTTGTAAACCAATTATGTCAATACTTTATGAGGTTACTCCCTTGGAATGGGTAAAAATAAAGGGCCTAGGACACTCCCAATGTGGACTCCTGGCAGAGTTTTAACCTGTGTGCTGACTTCTGTCATTTTCCTCCGTCTACATCATTCACTTTGAACATGTGGCTCAATCCTCATGTGACTGACCCTTGGTCTGCCACAACAAGGCAACAAAACTCCACTATATCCTACGGCAGTTAGTCAAGAAATTCTCCCTGTTAACGTCTTATGTGAGAGCAGTCAGAGTTTGGACTGCTCTGAGAAAGAAAGAGGAGGAAGTAGGGGACCTCATGCATAGCTGTGTTGGTGGTGGGAATAGTGGCACCTAGAGCCACGCCATTAGTAGTGGGGGCAGCGACAGTGGCAAGGAATCAGGTGGGAGGCCAAGGAGCCCACTGTGATATATCAGCTAGAATTAACGAATATGGAATATAGCAGTGCTAAGTTGAAATCGCAATGCGATTACTTCAAGTTATATTAATCGCATTGCGATTTCAACTTAGCAGTGCTGCTATATTCCATATTCGTTAATTATAGCCTAATATGTAAGATAGCAGTGCTAAGTTGTAATTGCAATGCGATTAATATAACTTGAATTAATCGCATTGCGATAATTAATCGCATTATCTCAAAACGAAGATAACGAAGTATTCTCCATCTTCGTTTTAGCTACCTATTCATCAACTTGGCTACTTCTAGCAATCAAATAGGAAGGTTGACTATAGAGACAACTGTGTTTAATTCGCTATGCGATTATACTACTTTGCTTTTTTTTATAAATAGAATATAATATATATAATTATTATAATAATAATATAATCGCATAGCGAATTAAACACAGCTGTCTCTATAGTCAACCTTCCTATTTGATTGCTAGAAGTAGCCAAGTTGACGAATAGGTTGCTAAAACGAAGATGTAGAATATTTCGTTATCTTCGTTTTGAGGAATATGACGAATACATTCGTCATATTCGCTAATTCTAGATATCAAACCAATAGGAGAGTAGCCTTAAGTTACAATCGCAATACGCGATTATTTAAATCGCATATTAATCGCGATAATGACGAATATTCGATTTCGACGAATATGAAATGAATATTCTATTGAATATTCACGAATTTCGTCAAAATCGAATATGGCACCTGCCGCTCATCACTAATCCCCAAACAATATAGTGTCCTTGTCATTATCAGCTTCTTCTCCTGCTAAGATTCCTCCTCATCCTCCATCATGAAGCATCCATAACGGAATGTGTGGCCATGAAAAAACTATTATTGACCAACAATTAGCTTTTCTGCAATCTGGACCCCCACCTGACCAAGTTGCTGGCACTGCGGTTGCTGTTGTACCATTTAGTAGAGTCTGCACTCACATGGTGGAGAACATGGGCCGATCCTTGCAACTGTTGCTGTGCAGCAAGGTTCATGCCATGGTGGACACCTGGAGCAACTGCTATGGAAAGGGAGAGTATGTGTCTTTCATGGCACAGTGGGTGATTTTTTTTTCTTTGGCAGCAAGGTTCTTTTTTACCACTCCACGATTGTGTTGGCATTCTTCCATCGAAAAAAGAAGCAAGGCACACTCTGCCTCCTTCCTATCACATGAGTCAGGTCAAGCACTGCCATGTAGTGTTAGAGCTGATTATCTTGGGCGACAGTAGCAACACAGTCGAGCAGTTGCTAAAGTACATCAAGAAGCAAATATTCAGCTGGATGTCACCCTGCCGACTCCAACTGAGAAAGGTGGTCAGCGACAATAGGCACAGCATTATGACCATGCTGAACCTGGGGTAAATAACTTATGCTCGCTGCATGGCGTACGTCATAAACCTAGTCGTGAAACACTTTTTCAAATAGTACACTGACTTGTGCAAGGTGCTGGCAATGTTCAAATGGTTATACTTGTATTTCCTATATGGCCAGGAATGCTCTCCTGGACTTGCAGCAACAGAATGGTCTGCCATTATGCTGCCTAATCTGCAAAGTAGCAACTAGCTGGAATTCAACATTGCACATGTAAGACTATCAAGACTATCTGTATGAGCAGCAGAAAGACGGGAACATTGCGAAGAGGCAACAAAATTTATCACTAGAAACAACTGCGGCATGAACAATCTCACCCCACTCATATTAAGAACAGACGCTGATGCTCATACATCATTGGGTGATGGTGAAAGAAGAACAGCTAATGTATTTTGCTGTCCACTTCTTAGCTGTTGGGGACCCACTAGAAAAAACTCCCATGCAGGAGGAGGAGAAGGATGAGGAGCTGCCACTGGAGAAGGAGATGGAGTCTGAGGAACAGGAGAATGATTATGACAATGATACTGGCCATAATACCCAATCTTCTCATTGGGGGCAGAGCCAGAAAGACTGGCTCAGCAGGGCACTACGGCCAGAATTGTAACCTGTTTACTGGTTTGCTGACATAGTGACATGCGTATCATTGACATCAAGCAGTCTGTTGATTACTGGATAGCCATGCTTGTAGACCCTCACAATTAAGGCAAGATGGGTTAATGTTTCCCTCCCTCCAAAAAGGAGGCCAAATTATGTTATAATCAGGGAACACTGTATACGCAGCTTGCCACAGCTTTCGGTGATCAGAAGCCTGCTGTCAGTATGTCTAAAAGGGAGGCCCCCTCCACTTCCCGCAGAGTCACCCACCTCCCACCACCACAATCAATAGTACCAGCAGCAGCCAGTCCAATCTCCCCAACATGACTGAGAAGTTTTTTTATGTTCCTCCTCAGGCTGATTCCAATCGGTAAACTGAAATCTTCCGCCTAAACGCCCATTTCCAGGCTTACTTACACTCTGACCATACCCGGTTCCATGACCCCACGGATATCTGGGCAGGCAGACTACAACAGTGGCCCAAACTAGCACTGTATGCTCTCGCTGATCTTTTGCCCAGCCTCCAGTGTTATCTTGGATGTGGGTTTTCAGTGTTGAGGTCTGTGGTCACCCCAAAACTTACCAAGTTGTCCTCTGTCAATGTCCAAACCATCACTTTTGTCAAAAAAAATCAAGCCCAGATTTGGGAGAATTTTCACACTCCTCCTCCGTCTGAGGCTAATAAATAGATCTGGCCTTGCTGATGGTGCCCCATCTTACCACTGTCGCTAATAGATTACTGACCAAATGCTGACCGAGTGAAGGCGGATGCTCAACAGACACGATCCGTTTTATGGGGGTAATTGTTCTGATGGATCAGAGGAAGGGCAAAATAATCAGTAAGGTCAACATAAACTTACTGCTGACACCCTCTTCACTCTGTCGGGGGGCTCTACTTGTATAAGCGTTTAATAAAACAGGTTCTGTAGGCATCTATGTGGAATCAGCTGACGACAGTGTAAAAAGAGTGCGGTTCTTCTTGGCACTAAAATTGACCTGTAAGGCTGAGTTCATACTTAAGTTATTTGGTCAGTTTTGGTCCCGTGACCGTCCAAATAAGTGAAGTGTGCAGTGATTCTAAGAGTGATGCCTGTCATCTACATGTCATACTGACTGCACAGTGTTCTACACCCATATAAAGGCTCTCTGCAGCTAGGAAATAGCCATTTTTAACACGATTCGCCACAAATAAATTTGGATCGAACCAAATTTTTTCGGCGAATCGAATTTTTGAAAAATTTGCTCATTTATAATTGCGGCATCTGATGTTAAAATGGAAGCCTTTCAGGGGTTAATCAGGGTTTAGAAAATAACCTACTTACTTTATCCATTTGCTTTCAGATAGGCCATTGCGGCCATCATGATTTAAGAAACATCAACACGTCATCACACTGGCCAGGCGTGGTCACATGCTAAGGTCAACTCTGTCAAGACTTTGCACAGTTTCCTCAATCAAGATGGCCATGATGGCCTTTTTACGAGCAATCGGTTAAGGTGAGTACGTGTGTTTTGTAAATTTGTAACCACAAAATGCAAGGAAATTCGACTTCACAGTGAATACATTTTTTCCTGAAATTCAGATTGAAGTCAATTTGTTTGACATTGATTCACTCAACACTAGCTGCTACTAGTATAGCCACATGTCACTATATCCGTACCCTTTCCATATCCATACTGCACTGCTCCCGCTCCCAATTAAAAGGGAGAATTTTTATAGGCTAGTTGACAATGAGCCACTTTTTCTTCTGACAATTAACACTTGCGTGTGTCATATGGGCAGGCATTCTGAACTCTTCAAGGCATAACTTTTGGAGGCCTTCTTGTCCCCCCCAAAAAACAGTTTTTGTTTCTATTTTATCCCATAACACCACGTATTTAAACACCATTTGCCCCAGATTAGGAAATTTTTAGAAGCTTTGGAATATGAAAAAGCACAACATGTGCCAGCGCAGTGTGTTTTTAAACACGTTGTAATGTTAACGTGTCAAGCGTGCGTTTACCCATACCTATGTATGTCAGTGTAACTCATACATAATTTACTATTGCAGTCAGTGCATTCCAGAGCTTAGGAATGTCTAATGTCTGAACAAAACTCTTTCAAATATTCAGCGAATTTAAAATGAACAAAATCTCAACAGATTTGCTAATTTCTGTATTTGACATTAGATTAATAAATAGATAACTGCAGGGCCAACATCCAAAACTGAATGGTGATTTGTCTTAAAAGGCTTATAAATGAAGAGGGGTCCCTTGACCAATGTCTCGGCAGATGATTGCCTATATACACTGTATCTAGTCTTTTCCGTAACTTCCACAGAACAGAATAGAGAGTTCTGCACATATGCAGCCACATCTCCATTCTTTCCCATATAGTAGATTGAATAGTGGAATAAGGAATAGTGAACCATGCTTTGAAATAAATTGGAGTGGAGCATGATGTATCAGATATTTTTTTTGCTTGAGTATATGTCATAAATGTCAGAGATGGAAATACCCTTAACCACCTAACTGTTTTGCCCCAGTCCAGCTCCAGCTGTGGGAAAAGTAGCTAACTGGAAAGGGGTGCTTTAGATGCTGCTATCTCCCGAATGGTAGCTAGAAACATGCAACTGATCTTGCTTGAAAGCTGACATTCCAAGCTTTTAGCCAATACCAGAATTACAGCAATGAGTTCAGTACAGGGGAAGATATCACTGATAGAAATCGGGATGCTGTTAATGTAGCTGAAAATGAAATTATGGTTTTACCCGCAATTATTCCCGACTTGCTTTCTAACAGTGATTTCTCCTCTGTTGCTTTGACTTTAGCTGTCATTTTGTTCTTGTATGAAAGTCTGGAATGTCAATCATCTTTCAAACAAGACCAGTTGCATGTTTCTAGCTGCTACCATTCAGGAGATAGCAGCATCAAAAGCAGCCCTCCCCCTCCAGTTGGCTACTTTTCCCACTGCCTGAGCTGGACTCGGGCAAAACAGTTAGGTGGTTAAAGGGGTTTTCTCACCACAAACTCTGGTGGCATATCGCTGGATATGCTATCAATGTCTCTGGCACCAGCAAGGATATTGAAGCAAGGAGGTTGGTGGCAATTCTGCACTTAAGTGATACTGGCCTAGTGGTTGTTTGGTGATGGGTGAGGGCCTGACTATTTTCCCTTCCCCAACAGCAATTTAATGATGATTCTGTCTGGAGAATCCTCTGTAGGGGCAGGAGCTATGGAGGTTGCTTCCTCTCCTCTTTGTCTCTATACAAGGAACCCCACCACCCTGGAATAAATCAGGACCAGCTCACTCCTACTAAGAGGGGAGGAACAGGGTGGTTAATCTCATTCCTGCCAACCTTTGCCATGCATTCTTGATAGGAACAACGGCCAGAAACAAATAATAAAAATATACAACGCATAACTGTTTACAATTCTAGTATGCCCAGGTTTGGGGTATTACACACCCTCTTGGTAAAGGCAGGTCATCCTTGGGCTGTGTTTGTGGTCCCTACTGGTAGTCTTTGCATCAGATGTTCAAGGCTGCAGTTCTCGCTGACCCTCTCCCATTGCTATGAAGAGACCAGGTTAAGAACATAAGTGCTTATTGAAAGACAACAACAATTCCAACTACCAGATGACATATTCCTAGCACCCAAGGGATGGTTTTTACCAAGTAGGAAGGCTAGCTACCCTATGCTAATAAAAACAGTCTCCATCTATGGGGTTCTTGTCGTCAGAGTACTTGGGGTCCAGAGTGAGCTTCCTTGGACTTGCAGTTCTACTCCAGAGTCCCAGAATCACAATACCCAACCACACCTTTGCACTGGTATGTTTGAGTCATAAAGGTTGGTACTAAACATGAGAACCTTTACAGAAGCAGGTTTCCTCACAGGCTCTTAGAGATGAGCTCTGGAAGCACAGGTGAGGGGCACAAGGAGCTCTTGTTCATCAGTCTTTTCCTCGGATGCTTCTCCTTGAATGTTGCCCTCCTTCCTCTCATGCCAGATGGACCCAAAAGGCAGAGAAAGGAATGGGAAGGGTTACAACAGATGCAATTCTGATGAAGGAGAGTTCTGCATGGACCTAGAAAACAGGAGGGTGGCAAAAAAAGATCGGTCCCATTGCAAAAATAAACAGGGGCCAGTCCCATGTATCTTATGCTCCTGAAGCTCATCAGGCTTCTTTCAGGTTTTCTTGGGACCTCTGATCAGAGAAGGGACCCCTTCTCTTCTTCTCCCAAGTCGATAAAGGGATCCTCAGAGGTTTCCTGGTGCTTGCTCTTACAGCAGATGGAAGACTTGAAAAGCTAGTACCCTCCAGTGGCCATTGATGGTAGTTTAGGCTTGATGGCTGCTAGGCAGGAGGGCCCTCTAGCTCTAGAAATGACGGCTGGTGCCTGCCCTATGGGCATGGCAAACAGGCCTCTGGATGCAGCCCGGCCAGATACTCCTGATGGAATGGCTGCTGCTTTTCTGGTAGCAAATTGTACAGCTACATCGTTGTCCACAATGGTCCAGAGTTGATCTTAACCAGTGGGTTGATATTGATCAGGCCGTTGCTCCCTGGGGATCTGTGCACTGCAACTTCAGTACTGAAGAAGTAAGCTAGATTGAAAAGCAACACAATCTCTTTCACTAGGTGCAATGCAAAACCTTAAATACATATAGTAGCAGCAGGCTTCAAATGCAAATCTTCTTTGGCACCAGCAAGGATATGGAGGCAGGTTGGATAGTGGCAATTCTGTACTTAAGTGATACTGTCCTAGAGGATGCTTGGTAATGAGAGCTTGACTGTTTTTCCTCACTGTACAGCTGTGTCTGTAGAAGCTGATCAGATCTGTTCACTCTGCTGTCTTTATTTTTAACAAGCGCTCCCAAATAAATGAATGGAACTTGGCAGTGCATGTGTTCTCTTTGGGAGCTTAGTTCCAGAGATAGGGGTGGGTCACAGTGGTGGGACCCGCACCAATCTGTCATTGGAGGCATATTATAGCAATATGCCACAAATGTTCAAGGTGGGACAACCCCTTTAAGGCACACCAAGTTCTGATGTCATCTTCACAGTGGAGTTCATAAGTGTGGATGTTGCACATATGTACTTTTGTTGGTACTGTTCAGTGAATGACTTGATTATATAATCACTATTTCTTGGCACTGTTTTATAAAAGGCTGTATGGCACAGACATAGGTTGTCACGCCGCCCTGGAATCAGAGAGAGAGCGTGCACCCACTAGACTGCCACCCACGCCTCTGTCCCTGCCTACTTGCACTTACCCGTCCTAGGCATTGGAGCGCAACTGGACGGCGGTCCCTAACTTAAGTAAGTGCGGGAGGGACAGAGAAAGGCAGAGACAGGTAACGGGCAGCGTGCGGCAACAGGAGCGTACAGCAGGCTAGGCGGGTAAACAAATTGGCAACGGTCACAACAAAGGTCACGTCAGAATACAAGTGAGAGGCAAGACAGTACGAGTAACAAGCCAGAGGTCAAACCTGGAGGTCGCGTCAGAATCCAAGGGAGAAGCAGAAGAGTGGTCAAATAACAAGCCGAGCAATAAACAAAGTACAAAGTAGCCCAAATAAACACAATCACAGTCAACCTGTGGCCAAAAGGTTGCCTGCTTATATACACAGAGGCTAAGGTAATGTGATGTGGCCAGCGTCACATGACCTTCACTAGGACAGAGAGCTGAGCGCCGAGTGCCCAGCTCGGTGCTCAGACCACACAGGTATCCTGGCAACAGAGGACACTGGCCGCAGATAGAAGGAGTTTGCGGCCAGGCGCGCTCCGCCCTCCATTGCCATGACAACAGAGACGCCGAGCATTTCCCTGCTCTCCTGGGAAGACGTCTCCTGCTGCTGCTGGAGATTGACAGAATGCCCGCGGCACAAGGAGGAGAAGGCGTGTCGCCGGCATCCTGTGACAGTATCCCCCCTTCCAAATGGGGGCTTCAGGAACCCAGGACCGCGGGAGCGGTTTCTTAGGATGTTCCCGGTGGAACTTTCTCACCAAATAGGAGGCATGCATCCGATGTGCCGGCACCCAGGACCTCTCCTCGGGTCCAAAACCTCTCCAGTGCACTAAGTACTGCAAGGAGTTTTGATCCTTCCTGACATCAAGGATCTTGGATATAACAAACTCGTCTTGGCCTTCTACCTCCACGGGAGCAGGAGGACCTTGTGAAGGAACCACAGGAGAAATTTACCTTTTTAACAGTGACTTATGCAACACATTGTAGATGCGAAGGGAGTCGTGCAATTTCAGCCTAAAGGATACTGGGTTTAAAATTTCGATAATCTCGCACTGGTTTAAAATGGGAGACATGGGATCCCCAATCCGGAGAGAAAATCAAGATATCGTCAAGGTAAACGGTAACAAATTGGCCAATAAGCTCCCTGAAGATATCATTCATAAAATTTTGGAAAACTGCCAGAGCGTTACTAAGACCGAACAGCATAACTAAATACTCAAAGTGCCCCTCCGGGGTGTTGAAGGCAGTTTTCCATTCATCTCCCTCCTTAATGCATATGAGATTATAAGCCCCTTTCAAGTCAAGTTTAGAGAACCAGGAAGCCCCCAAAACTTGGTTGAACAAGTCAGGAATCAACGGGATGGAATACTGATTCCTAATGGTTGATCTTGTTCAACCTTCTATAGTCGATACAGGGTCTGAGACCACCATCTTTTTTTTTTGTTTACAAAAAAGAACCCTGCACCCATGGGGGAGGTGGAGGGCCTAATATGTCCCTTTTTCAAACTGTCCCTTAAATATTCCTTCATGGAGTTGCGTTCTGGGCCAGAAAGGTTGTAAATACACCCTTTAGGGAACTTAGACCCAGCCTCTAATTCTATGGAGCAGTCGTAGAATCTATGAGGAGGGTGAGTCTCCAGTTCGGGTGTGGAGAAAACAACTCGGAATTCTTCTAAATATGGGGGAATCGCCATAACATAGGAAGAAACCCCTGCCTGGACAGGGGTTACACAGGAGCTACAATTGGGATCCCACCACTCTAACTCACCTGTGGTCCAGTTAATGACTGGGTTGTGGAGCTGCAACCAGAGCATCCCTAATACCATCTCCACGGGCAAATTGTCGAGAACAAAGAACGAGCATCTTTCTGAATGACCAACACTGACAGTCATGATTAATTCTGGAGTACACAATTTCACGGTTCCTCAGAGCAAGGGAGTGAAGTCTATGGCTACAATATGAATGGGAGTGGGCAGATTCAAGACCAGAATTCCCACCTGACCCACGAACTTGAGATCGATGAAACGAAAGGCAGAACCTGAATCAATAAAAACTCTACCTGACCTCTTGACAGTACCAAAGGCAACAGAAATGGGTAACAACAACTTCTTTCTTACCACCTCCAGGAGTACATTGTCTTTGGATCCTTAAAACTTGGGTGGTCTACCAGAGGGAGGGATCCTGGGACATTGACGAACCCAATGTTCCGAGCCACTGCTGTAGAAACAGGCACCCTGTCGTCGACGTCGTTCTCTTTGAGTCAAGCCAAGCTGCATAGGTTTGTCCAAGTGAGACTCCAGGCTAAGTTCCACGGGTGCGGATTCAGGTCTGAAAGGTCCCTGGGAAGACAAAAGATGTTCTCGCTGTCTCTCTCTGACACATCTGTCCAATCTAATGGCCAAAGTCATGGTCTCCTAATGTCCCTGGACAGGGGTAGGCTACAAGCATATCCTTGAGATTCTCTGCAAGACCTGACCTGAACTGACTTTTGAGCGCTGGTTCGTTCCAGCCAGAGGGTACACACCACTTACGGAACTGGATACAGTAGTCCTTAGCCGGCCTATCACCCTGAGTGAGGGACTTGAGGTGGGACTCGGCTACTGAGGCTCTGTCAGGTTCATCGCACAGAACCCCCAGCGCCTGAAAAAATGCCTCAACAGAGCGGAGACAAGGAGAGTCTGGGGGCAAGGCGAGCACCCACTCCTGAGGGTCACCTACCTTTGAGGGAAATGATCATCCCCACCATCTGTGGGTCAGAACCTGATGAGTGAGGGCGCAAGTGAAAGTACAACTTACAACTTTCCTTGAAGGCCAGAAAACACCTGCGATCACCAAAAAACGGTCAGGCAATTTAACATAAGGCTCAGCTTGCGGTGCAGTCGAGGCACCTAGTGGGAAGGTCCGAGTGTATTCCTGGGCCTGTAACCTTTCCCAAGTTCCTGTACTATCTGCGCTAAGCTCTGCACGTGGTCGGTAAGACTTTGCAGAGTGTCCATGGTAAATGTAAGGGCCTGTGATTCTGTCACGCTGCTGGAATTAGAGAGAGAGCGTGCACCCACTAGACTGCCACCCACGCCTCTGTCCCTGCCTACTTGCACTTACCCGTCCTAGGTAACGGAGCGCAACTGGATGGCGTTCCCTAACTTAAGTAAGTACGGGAGGGACAGAGAAAGGCAGAGACAGGTAACAGGACAGCGTGTGGCAGCAGGAGCGTACAGCAGGATAGGCGGGTAAACAAACTGCAACGGTCACAACAAAGGTCACGTCAGAATACAAGGGAGAGGCAAGACAGTACGAGTAACAAGCCGGAGGTCAAACCTAAAGGTCACGTCAGAGTACAAGAGAGAGGCAAAGACAGTACGAGTAACAAGCCAGAGGTCAAACCTGGAGGTCGCGTCAGAAGGCAAGGGAGAAGCAGAAGAGTGGTCAAATAACACATCCGAGGTCAAATTCAGAGCAATAAGCAAAGTACAAAGTAGCCCAAATAAACACAATCACAGGCAACCTGTGGCCAGCAGGTTGCCTGCTTATATACACAGAGGCTAAGGTCATGTGATGTGGCCAGCGCCACATGACCTGCCCCAGGACAGAGAGCTGAGCACCGAGTGCCCAGCTCGGTGCTCAGACCACACAGGTATCCTGGCAACAGAGGACACTGGCCGCAGATAGAAGTAGTGTGCGGCCAGGCGCGCTCCGCCCTCCATTGGCATGACAGCGGAGACGCCGAGCGGTTCCCTGATCTGCTGAGAAGACGTCTCCTGCTGCTGCCGGAGATTGACAGGACGCCCGCAATGCAAGGAGGAGAAGGCGTGTCACCGGCGTCCTGTGACATAGGTGCTGTTATTTGAACTAAAACTATGTAAACTATAATCTCTCTATAATTTCACAAATTTTATTTTATACTTAGAGTTGCTCGATCATGTATGTATTGTGCGTGATAAGACCATATGGCCACTATGGTTGGTACTATTAGCTATGTACTATGGATGGTGTACACATGCATTGATATGATAGGTCTTCTTATAGCAATATTAATATCTGCTTTAAAATGTGATATATTAGCAGCACACCTTTCCCCAATATTTATATTTATGGATATTTGGGAGAGCAGTGCCCTGAAGAAAGTGTACTTTGGAGTCTGTAGATATGTGGACTTTTGCCCTTATTGCTGCTGTGCAAAGCCATCTGCTCCCTACGTTAGTGCACTTTGAAGGATTAACAGTGATTTATGCCCTTGTTTGAAGTTATACTGTTTTCTACTGTTGAATTGCATTTTATATGATATATCCTGTTCATTTGCACAGTGTTTGCACTGAATTGTAAAAAGCGTTAATGCACAGTCAGTTCATACCAAGAGACTTTGGGAACTTGCAGCTTGTGCACTGAGAAGCTAGTAATTGTACACTGCTGTCATAAGGGACTATGCAGAACTAAATGTTGAACTTTTGTCCATATGGTTTAGCTCCGTCAAACTGTTGTTTATGACTGAAAATTGCCTGTTAATTCCCGTTGACATATATTGAGGCACAGTACAAGTCTATGATAGCCTTAAACTAAAACTTTTTTTCTGTTTAGGCTGTGATTCTCCAGCTTCACCCCCTCCCACTAGAAGGTTCTAGATCTGTTAGAAACTTAAAAAAAGTATAACATATATAGCCCATAGTTGTCTGCAGGTAGGGACCAGTGTTTAGTAGGAGAGACTCTGTCAGACTTCACAAGTGACCAGAAGAAGATGCTGAGGTGGGGATACTCTACACAGATCCTGTGTCACCTGCCCTTTGACCAGGATAAAAGTCAGATAACTGAGCAACAGACCCTAGGTAACCAGCCCTTTGGCCAAAGTACCAGCCTTTTGAGAAAGAAAGGGACAGCTATCTCATTTCTCAGCACTGAAACTTCTGCAACCAGAATGGAGACTGGTAAAGCAAGCTCAGTGCATTGCATCTATCGTTTTACACTTCAATTCTTCCAGTAAAGAAGCACACGGGTTTACGGCAAACGCTCTGGACTTACTTCCTATTAGGGTGCACCATGCCTTAAGAAGCACACCGGTTTACTGCAAACGCTCTGGACTTACTTCCTGTTAGGGTGCACCATGCCTTACCGTCCCCTTCGGAGAGCAGAAACACATGGTGATACCTGGGGGTCACCTCCAACCTAGCCACTGCAGGAGCCACATAGTAGTTGTACGTTATTCTACTTGTATAGTTACATTACCTTTATTCCGTCTAATTTCTGTTTCAGATTTGACCACTGAATCCTTCTCCTGCGAGAATACCACTCATGGATCCCTCAAGAGTTATGAGTCTCTATATATGCTTGCTCTCGGCTTCAGATAATAATCGGGTTTAGAATCCTATAATTTTCTATTCAACTTGTTTATGACTAAAATAAAAAAATGTTTATCTTCATAGCAGAAAGCAAGTTGGAAATTCTCTTTGGGATTCCTGACTGAGGAAAACATCACCTTTTATATACAGATCCTGGATTATACTGTTTTATGGAACAGCACAGACTGCAGGAAGCCGCGGCCATGTGTCCTAGCAGCTACTGAACGTCTACGGGGAGAAGGTAAGAGGATTTGTGTGGTTGTAGGGGGACAGCCTGGAGCATACACCTGTCAGGCCAGAAGTGATCCTTATATTATCTCCAGCTGCTGAGATGATTGGGCATGTAATGCACATATAATAATACAGGTGGAGAGAGACTGATAATGAACACTGCATGAGTTTATATGCTGCTTTGCTCCAAGTCTCACAAGTTTTGAGATAACTTTTGATTCTGGCCTCTTCTTCAAATCACATATCCAATCGTGCAACCTCCAGCTCCTTGCTCAACTAAAATGCTAGTGCACGCTCTCTCATCTCCTGCCTATACTACTGCAGCATCCTTCTCTGTGTCCTCCCATCTAACATTCTTGCACCCCACCAATTCATCCTCTGCTGCCCGGTTATTCCACCTCTACTTTCCTTTCTTCTTTGCATCTCCACTCTGCCTCCATTTTCACTGGTTGCCCATTGCCCAACAAATTTAGTTCAAAATATTAATAATACAAGTGTTGCCCACAATCTGTCCTCTCCGTCTTTGACGTGACCTCCTGATACCTCCGCACATGTAAACTCTGGTCCACAACCTGTCCCGTCCAGATACATCACCACAGATACTGTAATCTTTGCTTTCCTCTTGTTTGCCCCTCACACAATTGTCCCCACAACTTCTTCTGTGCATTCCACATACTCTGGCACTCATTACACCAGCACATCAGCCTCTCCCCCATGATCCAAGTTTCATAATCAATCTGAAACTCAGCTCCTCAGGATAATCCGAAACCCACAATATCCCTGCTGAGACTACATTACCATAGGAGCTGCTCGTGCCCTCACCTATCATTTCTTTCACCCATCCCTTGTAGATTGTAGATCCTCATGAGCAGGGTCCTCTCTCGCTCGGCCAGTCTGTGTAGTGTATTTTTTGCATTATATTACATATCTACTCTAAACCCCTTTCCTATGCACAGTGCCCTGGAACTAGTGCTTTATAATAATTCATAGCTCCTCTGATTACAGTATGTTTTATGTAAGATAAAGAGTATCAGGAGCAAACCTCTGCAAACTCAAGATGAACATACAAGCGATATGCAGATGGTGACCGATATCAAATTCTAACTTATTACCTGTGAAGTACTTAGTGCTAACTACTGAGGTAGCATCATGGGGGTTATGTTCTGGTGGTTGTACTTAAGTAGGCCCATATACGTCACATTATAATCTGCACAGGAGTTATGCCAAGTACCAGACTCAGCTCTGTAGGAGCATTTTCATGTTAGTCTGGTTCACACTTTTCTTCTTTCTTATAAAATATATTTCGCCATCAGCATAAAGGTAACGAGAATGAGATTGTACATGGAGCCTTCCTTAATCCATTATAGACGTAGTCGTAATAATGATAGAATTCATTTAAACAGATATATTTCCCCTCCTCCTGCTTGTTTGGTGTTTGCCTTATAACGGAGAAGAAGGCTACCCTTTTCTCCTGTTCCATTACCAGCTTTCTGTATCACACCTTGTCCGTTCCCTTTCACCGGTGACTCGTCTTCGTCAGACATTTTAAGCTCTCCCTTTTTGTATTTTTTTTCTCTTCTATTTAACATAACCTTTAGGCCCCTGTCTCCTGAAACCATTCCTCTGCCCAACCTGTACTGATGATAACCATCTTGCCCCCCAACCTCCTCTTTGTCTCCAATCTCCTACAACACTTTGTCTCTCTGCCCATTCTCTCCTGAACTAAAGTATGGACTCCTTGGTCTGAACATTGAAGATTCTGCTCTTACTAACATTTCTTATACCCAAATCCGATGCCGACCATTTTTATTCTTGTTCTTCTGGATTTGTCAGCCTCATTTTACACTGTAAATCTCCATCTTATACTTTTTCTGCTACTGGCGTTCAAATTAGATCTGCCTCTCTCTGAGGTTCTCCTTCACTCTATCTTTTGCCAATGCAATTTTTATCATCCTACCTTTCGTGTTCAGTTTCCTCAATGTCCTCTCATATTGTACCATATTTTTTTGCTCTATAAGACATACTTTTGCCCTCAAAGTTGGGGAAAAATGGCAGTGTGTCTTATGAAGCAAATACTAATGAGCACTTCCATTATGCGCTCTATAATCTGACATTGTGCGACATTAGCTCACACCACAGTGCTGCCGGATAAGCACTCTGCATCTCCTGAGTGGTGGAACCATCCAGAGCAGGGGAGGAAAGTTCTTTTATTTATTTTATGCCTGATCTGAGGTCTGATAAGGATTGGGGCTCCGATGACGATTGGAGGTCTGATCTGAGGTCTGATAAGGATTGGGGCTCCGATGACGATTGGAGGTCTGATCTGAGGTCTGATAAGGATTGGGGCTCCGCTGACAAATGGAAGTCTGATCTGAGGTCTGATAAAAGTTGGGAGTCTGACTTGAGGTCTGATGAAAAACATTTTTTTTTCCTCCTCTAAGGGTGGATTTACATCTGCGTTCTGGATTCCGTTATGGCTTTCCGTTATAAACATAATAACGGAATCCATAGACGGAAGTCAAAACGGAATCCTTTAAGAGGCATTCCGTTTTGATCCGTCTTGATAGAAGGCTATGGGAATCAGAATGGATCCGTCTGGTTCTGTTATGCAAGATGGAAAAAAAGTCACTTTTTCTCAGTTCTGCATAACGGAAAGGGGAAGGATACGTTATGATTCCCATAGACTTCTATTAAGACGGAATACCTTTTAAAGGCTTCCGTTTTCCATTCCGTCTTAATACAACTCTATGGGCAGCATAATGGATCCGTCCTTGCGTCTTATGGATTCCGTTATTTTCCGTTATTACCATGTTATAACGGAAACCAGAACGCAGATGTGAACTCATCCAAAGGCTGGGAACACAAAGGCTGGAGCGGGCGTTTTTTTGAGCGTTTTTTCGCGCGACAAACAAGCGTTTTCATGGGCGTTTTTGCGATTGACAGGTTCCAGATCCACTAAAAATGTAGGCCCACCTATATGAAAGTTGCAGACTGTTAGCCAAATTGGGCCTTTTTATGCTGGGTCAAATGAGAAAAACGCGCGTTCGTATGCGCGTTTTTTAAACAGAAAACGCGCATATCTTCATCTTGGAGCGTTCCCATGCATTCCAATGGGTGGAAACGCTTGAAAAAACGCCCCAAAGAAGCTCAAGCACTAGCGTTTGTGTCAGGTGTTTTTCAGCGCGTTTAAACGCGCTGTAAAACGCCCAAATGTGAACCATGCCCATAGGGATACATGGCATTTCACATGTTGTGCGTTTTACAGCGCGTTTGAACGCGCTGTAAAATGCTTAGGTGTGTACCTAGGGTAAAACCTATATGTCTTATGGAGTGAAAAATAGAGTAAAATATTTGATGTAGATATGTCTATATAGTGACTCTTTTTCACATGTCGTATATCAAGTCCTCTCTGTACTTAAAGCTTAATTTTTTCAAATGTTACCTTTTTGTTCCTTCCCTCCACTAAGCCTCATGTCTTTAGTAATGTATGGAATACTACCAAAGCTCTCAAACATTTTTTGAAAAAGCTCGTACTTATCATAGAAATTATTTTTTATCTTCTCTCATTTGACTCACTAAACTTTTTCACCTCTGTCCAAATGAGACATTCATTGTTTCATAGTTTCATTTTGAAGAACTAAAACCTTTGTGTTTTGCTGTCGGTGTACTGTAGCTGTATGCTTTGTATCTCTAACTGGCACATACTCGTTTCTTTTAATTAAATTTTCTTCTTTTATTTTTTTTGGTGAGGGGTAAGGGGGCAAAAATCCTTCATTCAATTCCACCATTGTTATTTTGCATTGCAGTAAAAATAGCAAATTCACTTTATTTTACAGGTTGGCACAAATGTAGTGATATCAAATGATTTCTGCGAGGAAGCCAGAAGTGTTTATTAGAATCATTTTGGGTACATATTTATTAACCCTTGCAGGCTCTGTGACGCACATTTGATTTTATTCTTCCCATAGGCCTTTCAATGAATACTGTTATATTTTAATGATATTATATTTTAATTTAATTCTGTCATGTTCCACTCGTTAATATTAAAAAAATCTAATATTCTAATATTTAAAAAATCTTTTTACTTTTCTTTTTAACACTCCTAGAGGGTTTCAAATAGTATTGCAATCGATTAGCAATAGTGCTGTGATCTTGGGAATTCCAGAATTGCCTTTTTTTTAAATCAAAAAGTTGAAAAGTTGTAAGTAATTCAAAATGGTACTAATAAAAATTGCAAGTTAAAACAAAAACAAGCCCTCACAGAGCTCTGTGGATGGAATATGGCCATATGAAGTTTTTTTTATAGATTTTAAATTTTTTTGAAAGAGTTAAAACTTAAAGGGGCTGTGTAGTGTTTAGATATCGATGACCTATGCTCAGAATAGGCCATCAATATCAGATTGGTGGGGTCCAACACCCGACAACCCCGCCATTCAGTTTAGAGATGAGCAAAATTATGGAAAATTAGATTTGGCTGCTTCGCCAAATTTTGCAAAAGATGTGCTCCATGATGAATTACCTTGCCATGAAGCGTATTTCTTTGTAAGTACTGGGTGCAATGATAGAGAACGGCGATTGCGACGCTCCCTGTCATTGTATTCCTCAGATGCCGCGTTCATCGCTGATCACGGCACATGACTTGAATATTTAGGTCTGTAATAAAAAATAAATAATCATACTTACCTCATCCATTTGATTGTGAAGAGACATCTTGATTGAAGATCCAATGCAAAATCTCGTGCGGCGAGGTATCTTTGGCGGCGGGCTCTTTGTGTTCAAATCGATGAGGGCTGATCTTTTTTTATTCCCATTTCAGGGAAAATTGATTTGTTACCACAAAGCACAAGAAAATTCTTCTTCTCGGCAAATCAAATTTTCCAGGAAATTTGGATTGAAGTCCACTTCACTTAACACTAGATAATTTTTTTGAAGTGGACTTGGCGCTTGGATGAGCACCGCATCCTCCTCACTGTTAACCTGCTCACCGTCTAGATGGTAGTGCAGTATAATGACATCTTCCTCCTCCGTTCACTTGTATGGCAGTGGCGTCATTCAGAGAGTTATATGGGTGCAATATAGTCAACTGGGAACCTGAAACGAGTAGGCACTTATGTAACATACTGTCTGGGCAGGTGTCACTATGGAAATATATTGGAAATGACGATGATTAAAGGGTATGAACACCTTCAGGGGCAATTTTTTTTAATGACAGCATTTTACTAATTTTGAGCTAAAACTAATTTTTTCACTTGGTTATTATTCATTTTTTTCAGCAGGTTTTCTGTTACATTTCAGCCTTGCCGCAGACTACAGGCCCCTTTATACGAGTAGATAATCATTTCAAAAATTGTGAAATTGAGTGAACCAGATCAATTTTCGAGTAGTGTAAAACCGTTTGTGATAAATAGAGGCCTTCCCTGTAGTCTCTAATATCTCTAATATCTGTGAATGATTTTATGTATGTGTCGTCTGATTCTGTATACTTTAAAGCCACCTTTCTGTAATATTGTTTGTACGTTGCTGCTTAGTCCTGAGTGGAGAATACAAATCCCCTGTGGAGCAAATCCAATACGCACCTGACTGCTAAAAACTGGCTCTTTGGAAGTGCTACCACAAGGTTACCTGGATTCTACACTTCAGCAAATAGCATTTATTATACAGAGAAAGTTTCCATGGTTACGACCACCGTGCAGTCCAGCAGCGGTGGTCGTGCTTGCACACTATAGAAAAAAGTACCAGCTTACGTGAGTTCCCACGGTCCCGGATACCAGAGAGGCTGGTATTTTTTCTTATAGTGTGCAAGCATGGCCACCACTGCTGTATTACAGGGTGGTTAGAACCATGGAAATGAGCAGCGTATAATGTGATAGAAAAATGAACCTCGACAGCAACGGAGGCAATATGTAGAATCACAATGCATTAGTAAGTGGCTTGTATTAAATATCTCTAGATGATAAATGTTACTTGCTGAAGTGAGACAACCCTTTTTAGTCCGCCACCGGTCAACTATCAGTGACTGAGAGCTATGTACGTATGTATACACGCTTAGGGCTAATGCACACAAATGTATTTTTGGTTTGCATATTTTACGGATCAAATGCGGACCCATTCATTTCTATTTCTATTTCAACAGTGATGGCTGTGCTTGCACACTATAGGAAAAAATGCCGTCCTCTGTGGTGGCAAGGATCTCGGGAGCTTGTGTAGGCTGGTGATTTTTTTCTATACTTTGCAAGCATGACCATCGCTGCTGGACTGCAGGGTGGTCGTAACTAGAGATGAGCAAATTGAAGTTGACAAAGTAGAATTCAATCCGAATTTCAGGAAAAATTCGATTCGCACCGAATCCCAATTTCCTCACGCTTCATGGTAACTAATCACACTAAAATGGCTGCTGCATGTGTTAGGACATGGAGGCAGTGGCGTAGCGTCGGTTGCCAGCACCCGGGACGAACCAAGTATTGCGCCCCCCTTTTTATTTTTTTTTACAGATAATGTAGTAGATATTTCCTGCAGTCCTAACCCCACAGATAAAACAGTTATAACTCTCTGACTACAGTTAATGTAGTAGATGGGTGTGAGCCCCCAGAATTCAGAACACACACAGTGTAACCTGAAGTCTGGGGCCGAGCTACTACAGTGTGGGCCAAATTCTATATCCACCCCCATCACTACAGAACATACAGGGTGATACAGCACACTTACCTCTTACATCCAGTGACGTCTCATTTGATGTAGATGTTTTATTTCCTCGTCTTCTCTTTTCAGACCTTCAGACCAGACCACCAGTTTTCAGCCATTTCTCGTCTCTGCAGTTTGACAAAAAAAATCTTAGTTTACTACTTTTCCATCATCCTCCCATCTTCTGAACAAACCATGCTACTACCCCAATACTGTGTTGCTGTGCTCCCCAATACTATACTGAAGAAATGGGTAAACCCCCTGATAAATACTAGTACCACACAGATAATGTCCCTTCAAAAATTATTGGCACACAGTGCCCTTTAGTAACTGTGCCCAGGAAATACGGCCCCTGACACTAATGGTGTAAACATAACGTCCCCCAAAAATAATTGTGGTAAGCCGATATTGAGCCAGGGAGCACCCACAGTAATAGTGCTCCCCAAAGTCCCACCAATAGTAATAATTCTCTGCTAGAGCACATATGGTAGTAATAGTGCTCTAACACTGCTCCCAACATGTCCCCACTGTGCCCCAGAAGTATAAACTTCATTTGGCCCCCATTCAGACTGTATATATTTCATTTGGCCCCCATTCAGACTATATATACTTCATTTGGCCCCCATCCAGACTATATATATTTCATTTGGCCCCGACCCAGACTATATATATTTCATTTGGCCCCCATTCAGACTTTATATATATTAGCGGCAGAGGAGTCTGTCAGGTTAATTTGGTTGTTGAACAGCCTGTTGGATCTGTTCTGCCACTACTTCACGTGTGCCCCCGGACTGCCGCTCAGTTCCTATTGACTATAATGGTGGCGGTGGTGGATTTCCGGTGGCAGCACAGCAGTGCACAGAGAGAGACTGCCAGAACTCCGCCACTGCCCCCATTATAGTCAACGGGGACGGAGCAGCAGTCCGGCGGGGGCACACGTAAAGTAACGTCAGGACAGATCCAACAGGCTGTTCACCCGACGCAAAAGCCTGCCAGACTGCCCTGCCGCTAATGTGAAACTAGCCTAAAACTTGGTCAGTGACTGATACTTGTCTGGAGACTGGACCTGAGATGCAGAGGAAACTGATAACCAAACAGCAGCTATGTAGTGAAGTGCCATGAGAGCCAGACAGGCCAAGCATGTGGCACTGGCAGTCAGGGTGCTGGTGAAGGATGACCAGAGACAGTACTGCCTCTAGGATGCCATCTGCCCATCTCTGCTGTCCATATACCAGGCCCAGGGTAGGCCTGTTATATGGACAGCAGAGATGGGCAAATGGCATCCCAGAGGAAGCACTGTCTCAGTGCCTTACACCGCAGACCAGACCAGCAGCACCTGAATGAGCACCATGACTGCCAGTCTAGTTGAGTGCCACCTGCTTGGTCTGTCTCTTGGTACAATATGGCACTACGTTAACTGTTTTATTTATTACCTGCCTGGCCTTATTGTCAGCCAGCCTGAGTCTGCCCAAGGTCCACCAGTGACCACCCACCCCCCACAACTAACACCAGGGACGGGTTGCCTCCTTGAGACAGCCTAACTCATAACTGGTGATGATATTGGCTCTCTGACAGACACAGTACTTGTCTGTATTGGCGTTGGCGGGCACTCGCACTCTGGCACGGCGGGCGGGCAGCAGCTGCCTGGACAGTCTCCTCTGACTGAAGCAGCCGTTCTCTTTATTGGGGTGCAAGTGCTATTTGATACATCCATTAACAGGGTGTATTACTAGGAAATATTTATTTATCTTATTTGCCCTTACGCGATGCAGTTATTTGTTTTAAAGCATTTTTTGGCTTGTATTAGTGGGAAAAAAAGGGCTTATTAGCAGTTGAGTGGTGAAGGGAGAAAAATTACAGAATTTTTTTGGGGTCTATTAATTTCCTTTTTATTTATTTATTTGATCTAACAGTATGTCAGACAGAGAAGTGACAGGCCCTGCACAGGGGAGGGGCAGAGGCCTAAATGTTTCTGGCGCAGGTACAGGTCTCAGCAAAGTAAGGGGGTGTGGCAGCAGGAGTCACTTCGAGAGGCCTGAGCTCCCGGTGTCATCTAGCGGTCATGTTTTGACCAGCAACCCAGCAGTTCTTGAATGGTTGACCAAGAATCGGTGGTTTCGGTGTCCAAGAGTCGGTGCCCTCATCTGTCCTCAACCTGCCTTTGTCCTTTTCTGTTCCCTCAGCTAGAGAAGTATCATATGCTGTGGGCTCATCTCCACTATACAGCGAGGACGAGCTACTAGAGGACATTCAGCAGCTACTGCCCTTAAAAAGTGACCCCATTTTGGAAACTAACATAGCAACATAGTTTGTAAGGCTGAAAGAAAGACATCTGTCCATCCAGTTCGACCTGTTATCCTGCAAGTTGATCCAGAGGAAGGCAAAAATACCTTTGAGGTAGAAGTGAATTTTTCTCATTTTAGGGGAAAAAAATTCCTTCCCGACTCCAACCAGGCAATCAGAATAACTCCCTGGATCAACGACCCCTCTCTAGTAGCTATAACCTGTAATATTATTACACTCCAGAAATACATCCAGGCCGCTCTTGAACTCTTTTAGTGAACACCCCTAAAATAATATATTAAGGGGGGTACTGACCACTTTGACCCCCTAAGCTTTTTATGGAGTTTGGAAACACTTGGCTGTGAAAATAAAAAGTTTCATTTCTTCCAATAAAATGTTTCTTAAGCCCCAATTTTTTTTATTTTCACAAGGGGTAACGGGAGAAAAAGCACTGCATAATTTGTCACCCATTTTCTTCTGAATACGGCAACACCCCATATGTGGTGGTAAACTGCTGTGGGGGCACATGGCAGTACTCAGAATGGAAGGAGCGCCATATGGCTTTTGCAGCGCAGATTTTGATGGATTGGTTTACAGGTGCCATTGGTTTTTATTTTTTAATTGAGTGTCTTATGTTGGCATTACACTTTTTGTGAGGCAAGGTGAAAAAAATTGATGTTTTGGCATAGTTTTTTAAATATTTTTTTTACAGCATTCACCTGAGGGGCATATAATGTGATATTTTTATAGAGCAGGTTGTTATGGATGTGGACTTTATTTTTGTAAAGTTTTACACATTGAAAGCATTTTTGGACAGAATAAAATGTTTTTGTGTTGCCATTTGCTGAGAGCCATATTTTTTAATTTTTCGGGGATTGTCTTAGGTAGGGTCTCTTTTTTTGCGGGATGAGATGATGGTTTGATTGACGGATGACTGTTAAATACACCTTTTTGGTCGCTTGGTGTTACACTTTTTGTGAGGCAAGGTGACCCCAAAATGGCTGTTTTGGCACTTTTATTTATTTATTTTTTTAAATAAAATAAAAACCAGCTCAATATAAATATCACATGATCCACCCCCGATCATGTGATTTTTTATAGAGCCGGTTGATATGGTATGACATGATACCTACTATGTCTACATTTCTCTTTTTCCTTATTTGTTTACAATTTTTTTTTTACTTTATTTTGGGAAAAGGACGCTTTTTTTATTGAAACGTAATTTTTTTGTAAAACTTTATTTTTTTACATCTTTTTTAACTTTATTTTTTGTCCCACTCTGGGAATTCAACTTTTGGGGGTCTGATCCCTTTACAATGCATTAAAATACTTCTGTATTGTAATGCATTGACTGTAAGTGTATTACCAGTGTAATACACTTCCAGCTTTCCTGCCTGTGAGATCCAGGGGACTGGATCTCACAGGCTGACACTGATGGAAGCCACGATGCCTAAGGAAGGTATCGGGCTGTCGTCCCAGCCATGGGGTCCCCTTCACAGAAGTGCGGCGACCCGATGGACAATCGCACCCGTCAGGATACCGCTTGTGCTGCGGTCAGCACTGACCACAGCTGTGCAAGGGTTAATGCGTTGGCATCGTTTTTTTCACTGATGCTGGCACATACAGCAGGGGTCCGGTTATCAGTGACTGCTGGACTCTGGCAGCTGATCGGGCGGGCACAGCTCCTGTGCCCGCCCGATCAGCGTGCCATAGCTGTACGGCGCTGGGATTTCTGACCCAGTTCCCAGCGCCATACATATACAGCATAAATATTAGAGGCGGAATAAATGATATCATAAGCTGTAAGTCATTCTTGGTACAACATACATATTAATTAAAGGAGCTCAACCTAATTCTCACTCATTCACCATGAATGAGTGGAGCATTAGAGCTTTTCACTCTCTGATGTTCCCCCTTGACCTGCGCTGAATCGTGCAGGGCAAAGGGCTGTTTGTTTACATTTGGACACTGCTAGGTGCAGGCTAGGGCAGCGCTAAAGACCACCCATTAGTGCCAGTGATGTCACAGGGCTCACTGCTAGGCAGAAGCCTCCTCCTAGCTTACCTACCGTATAGAGGCCGGTACATCACTGGGTCTCAAGACAATTCCCTTGTCCTGTGTGATTCAGTGCAGGGCAAGGAGGAGCATCGGAGTGTGAAAAGCTCATTTAGTGCAGATCGGGTTTTGTCTAAATACCCCATCTTCCAGAGCTGGCCTTCCCACGGAATTAGCATCTCCAATTCTGAGATCTACACTGGTCATATTTGGTATTAAAACAATTGTCATGATGGAACGTGCATTATAAAACATGTTGGCGTCCATATGTCTGTCAGAGTGAGCGGGAAGACAAACCTCATTGATACTTCACATCTTTCAGCTGAGTGAGAGAGGTGGAGCATGCATGTGTAAAGAATGCCTTCCCAGAAAGCTGGGCCAAGAATGGGAGGGAACCCCTTTCAGCTCCACCCTCTACCAAATTGGGATAAAAATTAAGGGTTTTGGACATTTCTTTAACACAATTTTGGAATCCGATTACCATTGGGTTGTGTTGTGTGTTCCCCCTATCTCCAGACCAGAAACAGACTTTTATCATATCCCTTCATTTTTATAACTGTTTCTGCACGGCTCTGTATGTTATATTTTTATTACATTAAAGATGATTCTTTAATGTTTTGCCTTGTGGCCTGGAACGAGCCCATTAACCTCTATTTTAAGTGTGTGAATAAGTTTTCTGTTACTGTGTTTCTGCTATAAGCGTGGCTAGTACTACTGTCCGTCTGCATGCGAGTGAGGAGCTGTGGGGGTTTTTATGAGCTCCAAATTAATTTGAATGTTACTTTAAATATCATAGATGGTGGAAGCATGTTGGGGTGTGATTTATGTTCAGTCTGTGGCCTGAGGGTTGGGGCGTGTAAGACTGAATGTGTCACACCTTGGTCACATAACAAGGCAGTCCCCATACGTGACAGCTAGGCTTGGGCAAATCGACCTTCGGATCATCAATTCATTCAAATACTCTAATTTTAATGCTAGTTTCTGTACAGCATTAAAACATATTGCTTCTAGAAATGGGCGAAGTTCTCTAAAATTCGATTTGGCTGCTTTGCAAAATTTTACAAAAAACTTTGCTTCGTGATGAATTACTTAGCCACGAAGCGCATTTCTTTATAAATAGTGGTGCAATGACAGGGAACGGTGAGCCTCACCTCATTTAACCCCAGCGATCACCTGAGATTCATATTTAATCATTTTAGCGTTTGCTAATTAAAAAAAAACACTTTTATTTTACCTAATCCATTTGTGTGAGAAGAGGCCACAGCTGCCATCTTGCTTGAAGATCCAGGGTGGTGCATAATGTCATCATCACGTGGCGCAGGATCTTTGAGCAAGATGGCCGTGGCAGCGTCTTCGCACTCAAATGTATGAGGTAAGTATAATTTTTATTTTTATCGCCATTTCAGGTAAAATCGATTCATCACCACAAATCACAAGGGAATTTTTCCTGAAATTCGTATATCGAAGTCCAATTCAAGCCAAAGTTCGTCTGGGCCAGAGTCTTTAAAAACCATTTAAAATAGCAACCGAAGAGGGCTTTGATGCCGAGGTACCACCCAGTACCAAAGCCCAGTTCGGATTGCTATTTTAAATTGTCATTGGCATGCGCTGGAGCTGTTCAATACAAATATTTTGGCAAAATCACTAGTACTATTACCCTAGGTACACACCTAAGCGTTTTTCAGCGCGTTCAAACGCGCTGTAAAACGCACATCATGTGGAAAGCCATGCTTCCCTATGGGCATGGTTTACATTTGGGCGTTTTAAAGCGCGTTTGAACGCGCTGAAAAACGCCAAACGCTGTCGCTTCAGCATGAGCTTCTTTTGGGCGTTTTAACGCGCCTATGGACCATGCTGAAATAGGGGAGAATCACTGAATCGCGCGTATGATGCGCGTTTCTTAGTTACAAAAACGCGCATCAAAAAATGCGTATAAACGCGCGTATGACGCGCGATTCAAAAATGCTAAGTTGTGTTCCCAGCCTTAAAGAAAGTGACCCATTAGTTTATCTTGCCCTTAGTTAGGACACCATTAAACTGGTGACAGTCCCTGTCCCTTTAACTCGAATAATGACTTTGTTTGCCACTCGATCAACTCAATTCTCTACTTGTGTAAAGTAGCGCTGAGTCTCGTCATGTTCCGGTTACATATAGACAATCTCTGATTTCCTGACAGCTCATAAATATTCATTCAAGGCATATTCTTATCAGCTTGATAGGAATTTAGCTATAATGAGTGTTTATGTGCGGTCAGGAGATCACAGATAACATAGCATAGCCAGATACTACCTTCTCCGCAGCGTTTTCTGTCCGGCCGAACCTAGGCACTAATGCTGGAAACAGGCCAGATCCCCGCCTGGTCTCATTATAGTCAATGGGGCATGGCAGTGCTGCGGCAGTTTCTGGCTATGCCAAATGCAGGAGCAGCCTGCCGCAACATGTTAGCGTTAGTGTGAAACTAGCGTAAGCTGACATTTTTCCTCTGTAGGACAAAAACTACTGAAAATTTTTAGTTAAGACCAATTGGAAAATAATTTTTTAGCCCAAAATGGGTAAAATGCAATCATAAAAAACACAAATTAATTCCGAAAGTGTTTTTATCCTTTAAAGATGATTGAGGGATTGATGATAAATTGATGATGATCAAAATGATGCAATGAAGACCAGGTATTCCATCTCTCATCATTCATAAGCTTTCATTTTTGCAGTTTGTGCAAAGGAAGAAGCTCTACAGAAAAATCCGTCACCTATAAAACAGAGATTGCCATACACAGAGATGAAGGTAAGACGTGAAGTGGTGGGTGGGTTGGAAGAAGAAGGAATGTACAAATTGTAGTAGATGTCACTGTAACCCCAGAAGAACATGTAATCACTCCGGGGCACTAAAGACCCATTTACACAGAGGTAGAATCTGCCGGTAACGATGAAGACGATTTTCACTTTCATGTTGCACTTATGGTAAGAGGTTCCTACAAACTATAATTTGTGCGATCGCCCATTTCCCCTCTCCTCACATACATACATTATTATTAGCAGCACTTCCCCTGCTTACATGAGCAGAGGTGCTCACTACCAAATTTCTTCATGTCTAGGTTAAAAGTTTTGATCAGCGGCAAGTGAGCGTTTTATCATTTGTCGTTTGATCGCCGAACATATGCACACGATAGAATGACTATTCTTACAGGGTTTCCATGTTCATGATTTTTTTATGCCATTTTTGAAGCCAAAGCCAGGAGTGAATCATCAACCAAGAACACATATAAAACAATAAAGCCTAGAGAGGTTTCTTTGATTAAATAGCACAGTAGATTTGTTAGCAGCTAAAAAGAAAGATTCTGGCAAAGTCCAAAACTCACCAGATCAGTCAGTGTGGCACTGTTAGATGTTTTATAGGCATAACCACAAGCTTTTAATTCTGTAAGTATAATTTGATGTGTGTTAAATAAACTACATGGGACTCAAGGGGGTTGATAAAAATGGGGAATGCCATAAAAAATAAACCTGACCTGAAATTTTGTGAAGCACTTGCGCTGAGCTCCTGCTCACTCCTCCCACCTCCCCTCTCCATACACTTGCATTGACATATGTAATGAGATCAATAATTATAAATGGCAGAGGTGATAATTTCTCTAATAGCAGGGATCTAGTGGCTGTCAACAAGCTTCTATTATGTAGAAGACCAAGAAAGCTGAAAAACAGCTTAATAGAATGTTACCTCAGATAATATGATGACTCAGTGGCTCCGAATTTTAGAAAGGTAAATAATTACAAATTATCAAAGGGAACGTAACTTGTAATATACAAGATATAATACATATGCAATGAGCCTAGAAGAGGGGAGCAGAGGACAGGAGTGGTAGCTTTGGTCCTGAGAGAGGAAGTAGTACTCGCAGTGGCAATTCCTTCTCTCTGGCTCTTCTTGGGGCTGTACAGTAACTTTGGAGGGGGGCGCACCCTTTCTTCCCTCTGGGAACACCCTGGTCTTAGGGCTTATGTCTGGTGGTGATTAGGTGCCATTAATGTTACATGTGTTGACAGGGTACAAGGCAGAAGCGTGGAAGCATTGGCTGGCAGAAGATGGAGGTGTCAGTAACTATGCCAGATACTAATATGCTGGATAGGAATAGTAATACATTCAACAGTAACAAAGAGCAATTCTAAGTAGATCACAGTGCAATTATTCCCCAAAGCAGTGTGTAGACGGCAGTAATGATTGGAGTTGTAGTGCTCCCTTTCTCTGTCTCTCTAGCCCTCAGTTCACACTTGCGCGTTTTACAGCGCGTTCGAACGCGCGTGTAAAACGCATAACCGATGCAAACCAATGCTTCCCTATGGGACTGGTTCACATTTTCGCGTTTTACAGCGCATTCGAACGCGCTGAAAAACGCCCGACGCATAAACAAGTACTTGAACTTTTTTTGGGGCGTTTGTCGCGCGTTTTGGCCCATAGACTTCAATGGGAACGCGCAGCGCTTGTATTTTGTGCGTTTTTGACACTGAAAACGCGCGTTTGAACGTATGAATTTGCAACATGCTGGAAAGGCCAAACTTTATATAGACAGGGATATTTGGTCATTGGACAACACTGCAGTCAATCACACAAATGCGCGTAAAACGCGCGTTTACTATTGCCAAAAACGCGCACAAAAACGCTCAGGTCTGAACCCAGGGTAGAGTCTCTCTCTGCAGAACTTTAGGCTGGCAATAAGTCTGTTTGTACTGAAGGGTACAGAGTTAAGATATGGCTGGGCAAACTGTCTCAAAATGTGAAAGGGTGCATCAGCAATGTTCCCTCTACCAGCAGCAAAGTTTCTTCCTTCCATAAATGCAAAGATCTTGCAGATTCTGGATCTTCTAGTTTTTCCCTGAAGCACTTTTAGCTTTTCCTGGCTACAGATCTCATTAATTTACACGACTAGACTCCTCCAGTCAAGGTATAGTGTACTCTATGGTACCCACCACAATAGACGCAAAATAATACCTGGGTGACCAACTAAAACTTAACGTTTATTTTATTACGGTTTATGATAAATACCCAACAAATATATAGCAAAAATACAAAATAGTAACAGTGAACCAGTGATGCGTTTCAATGTCCTTGGCACATAATCTTATATTCTGCACCACAAATAAGTAAAACCAACAAGGTGTGTCAGAGGATAGGACAGGTAGGAGAGACGGTGTACCGGGTCTCTTACCCTGTCACTCCCTGACTACTAGAGATGGCCCGAACTATTCGCTGGCGAACAGTTCCCGGCGAACATAGCTTGTTCGCTTCCGCCGCGGCGGGCGAACATATTCGATGTTCGCGTTCGCCCCTATACTTTATTATTGAGCAAACTTTGACCCTGTACCTCACAGTCAGCAGACACATTCCAGCCAATCAGCATACCCTCCCTCCCAGACCCTCCCACCTCCTATTTAAATGCAAGGACAGCATCCATCTTACATTCATTCTGAAGCTGCAGTAATAGTAATCTGAGTTCCTAACGGTTGTATTGCTAGAATATAATGAAGATGACGAATATAGCGCTATATTCTCAATCTTCGTTATATTCTAGCAATACAACAACCATAAGGAGCTCAGATCTAAGTTAAATTCTCAATGCGATTAATATAACCTGAATTACTCACATTGTGAATTAAACTTAGAGCTGATTTCCTAATGGTTGTATTGCTAGAATATAACAAAGATGACGAAGATAACGAATATCACGAATATAGCGCTAAATTCTCAATCTTCGTTATATTCTAGCAATACAACCATTAGGAACCCATCTCTAAGTTGAATTCGCAATGCGATTAATATAACCTGTATTAATCGCATTGTGATTACAACTTACCACACTCTGCGTCAACTACGTAATTTTCCATGGGAGTTTTGCCATGGATCCCCCTCCGGCATGCCACAGTCCAGGTGTTAGTCCCCTTGAAACAACTTTTCCATCACTATTGTGGCCAGAAGGAGTCCCTTTGGTTTTTAAAATTCGCCTGTCTATTGAAGTCTATGGCGGTTCGCACTGTTCGCATGTTCGCGAACATTTGTGGAAGTTCGCGTTCGCTGTTTGCGAACGGAAAATTTTATGTTCGCGACATCACTACTGACTAGTGACTACCCATCCACAAGACACATTAATAACTATCCCTAATGAAACCCTTACAGACAGAACAGTGATTGACCAGCTTCATCAAGATAAAAAGGAAACAAATAGGGAGTAGATGTAGGTGCAATTGCATACCATACATCTAGTGTGCAATGGAAACTGCCCCGACGCGTTTCCTCGGTTCACGCCAAATCATCAGGGGACCAATATGTACAATATCCACCTATGAGTGATCATGGGTGGTCCGTTCCCCAGGGTGCCATATGCGGAAGGCCTGGGGAATGGACCGTCATACGCTGGTTCCTACTGAAGCCACCTAGTTGACTCCCTGATGAAACAACCGGACAGCTAAGTAGCACTTTTTCCTTTGTGTCTGATCACTGCTTCTGTAATAACCGTATGTGATCACTCATAGGTGCATATTGTACATATTGGTCCCCTGATGATTCGGCGTGAGCCGAGAAAACCCGTCGGGGCAGTTTCCATTGCACACTAGATGTATGGTATGCAATTTGCACCTACATCTACTCCCTATTTGTTTCCTTTTTATCTTGATGAAGCTGGTCAATCACTGTTCTGTCTGTAAGGGTTTCATTAGGGATAGTTATCATGGTGTCTTGTGGATGGGTAGTCAGGGAGTGACAGGGTAAGAGACCCGGTATACCTGTCTCTCCTACCTGTCCTATCCTCTGACACATCTTGTTGGTTTTACTTATTTGTGGCGCAGAATATCAGTTTATGTGCCAAAGACATTGAATCGCATCACTGGTTCACTGTTACTATTTAGTATTTTTGCTATATATTTGTTGGGCATTTATCTTAAACCATAATAAAATAAACCTTAAGTTTTAGTTACTCACCCAGGTATTATTTTGTGTTACAGATCTCTCATAGATAAATATTCTCTGCCTTGCTCTTAGCAACTTGCACAAGAAGGTCCTCACACTTTCTCAGCTAGACTTCCACTCCACACTGTCTAACCAGGGGGCGGATTCAGGTCCATTTTCTCACAACCTAAGTGATGTACCTAGGTTGTTAACCTTTTCTTGTCCACACAAGACAAGGCGTATAAATTACAGCATTTCACTTTACAATATAGCATTACAACAATGTACTCTTTGCAGTGACCCCATTCTGGGCCACTGCATTTATTTGTAATAGAGATTGTATTTCTCTTTAACCAGAGTGGGCTGGCAGAAACGCTGCTGAAATACATCAACCCATTGTTCCTGTTGTCTACAATTTCCATTACTAATGATACCACTAGGAATCCAGTGTGTTACTTGGAAGAAATGTATATCCCTGATTCCTATGTGATGGAAGGAGATGCGATTATTGGAGGGGTACTGAAGGTCTCCGATTCAGCAACAATGTATGGGCTTCATTTTAACAGAGCACCATCAGAAAGCACCTGCGAGTTGTAAGTGTCTACATATTCTCAATCAATTGCATATATGTCAAGCTCAAGGACTATGCTTAGCAATGAAAGCATATCCTGCGCGTTCATGAAATAAGACAATCTACAAATCTCTTTTTATAGATATAAGGCACCAACTCAGTGTGATCCTACAACTGGGTAACCATTCCATTTTTTAACATGGCATGGTCAACATAGGGCCTCCCAAAAACACTGCCGACATATACACTGGTGCCGACATGGTGCAGCGTAGAATCAGTGGTGGCCTTAAGGTCACTTCACACAGACTGATGTGTCAGGCAATTATTGGGAATGAACCAGATGTTCCCAATAATTGCCTGATTATCAACGGAGATAAGGACTACATTTACCTGCAGCCGTCGTCTCCGCTGTATGAATTCAAACATGCATCTACTCGTTCATCGAGTGATTGCCGCCACCTTTTGCTCAGTCCAGTTTTTGGGAATTAGCATTTATATGAATGCTTATACCCAATAATTGGCCTGAAATTCAGTCAGTTTAAGAAGTAAAGAGGCTAATGTACATTCCTGGAGGTTTATGGCGGTGAGGTGGTTTGTTTCATCTCTTTGTGTTTTTTAAGCTTCAGTCATTATTATTCACTGATCCTTGTCTGTTGCAGCCCAATGCTCTATTACCTCAGACACCTCCTGGCCTTCATTTTTGCCATACAGGAAATAAACAGTCGAGGGGACATCTTACCAAACATTACCCTGGGCTACATTCTCTATGACTCATGTGAGGCAGAAAGGAGAGCTCTGCAGAATACACTGTGTGTTATCTCAGGGAGAGAAATCATGACTCCAAATTACAACTGCTACCAGAAGGGTCAATTGGTTGGTATAGTTGGACATCAACAATCATCTTTATCGGTTTCGATGGCGAGTGTGACTCGAATCTATAAGTATCCCCAGGTGAGTGTGGAGTACTTAATATATTCTAGTATTTATCACACACCCCATTACTGGGGAGGATCCCTTATATTTCATTTTCACACAATTTAGACTAAGAAGTAATAAACCTACAGTATGCAAGGACCAAAAAAACTGTCTAAAATTTTAGATTTTTGCCTTGATAACTGATTTGCATGTTCTAGTTATTCTCTAAGCCAACTTCACGTGTTAGTCACCAGGGATGCTTCTCCATCAGTCTTGAACATGTTCCCATGTATGTTGAGCCCTAGTTGACCAGTTGCTTGGAATAGGTGAGGGCTACTGTGGGATGAGTCATTACTCTTCTACTCAGCCTGGAGGTTTTATTTTTTAAGGACATTAGAAGGCTTAGATTACCACTACCTGCTAGAACAATGGGTATTGATTTTGAGGAAAAAAGGAAAAGAGGGCCCTTGCTCAAAAGTTTCCCTCCTTGCACCACTAGCAGTGTTTGGTTTACGATTCAGAAGCCTTTTTCCTGGTTTCTAAACTAGATTGTATGTTTACGCTTTTGATAATTTATGTTATATGCCTGTATTCGGAATATGTGCTGATGTACCGCAGTTCTTGTACTATCATATACCTCAATAAAAAGAACTTTAAAAGAAAGAAAGAAGGCTTAGATTTTTAGAAGCAAACTTTCAAATTTTTAAAGAAATGTCCAAAATCCACTTTTTTAAGGACCAATTGAGTTTTGAAGTCATTTTGTGGGGCTTAAAGGGGTTGTCCCATCTCAGACAATGGGAGCATATCGCTAGGAAATGCCTCCATTGTCTGATAGGTGCGTGTCCCACCCCTGGGACTCACATCTATATCGAGAACGGAGCCCCCAAAGTGAAGGAGGGCGCACTGCGCATGCTCAGCCTCCCTCCATTCATTTTCTATGTGGCTGGCAAATATAGTTGAGAAATGGCTCGGCTATTTCCATCGGCCCCATAGAAACAAATGGGATCATGGACCGTGCATGCGCAGTGCTCTCCCAATCACTTCTATGGGAGAGGCAGGGAGCAGCGCTTGGTGGTGGACAGACACCGGGAAATCTGGGGTCCTCCAGCCACAGCTCTCCCCGCTCCGTTCTTGATATAGGTGCAGGTCCCAGTAGTGGGACCCGCACCTATCAGACAATGGGGGCATTTCTTAGCGATATGCCCCCATTATCTGAGATGGGAATACCCCTTTTAAGTAGTAGATACCACCCATAAATGACACCATTTTAGAAACCTACACCCCTGAAATTGTTCAAAACTGTTGATCACAATGAAAGTAAGGGGGCACACAAATATGAATGAAGAGGGAGTGCAACAGGGGTTTGAAAAAGAGCGAGACAAAGAAAAGGACTGTACCACAGTCAAGAGAACCACAGCACAAATGCACATCCCACCAATAAGAATGAATAAAAAGAAGTTTATTGAGACAAAACCAACAGATAAGCACATTAAAAATTGTAAACAATGAGACCTGGCGCTGGCACAAAATAAGGCCAGAACCTGAAACAGAGTCCACCTATGTCCTAACGTAACGATATACCATGTGTAACCCATCTACATCAAAATACATGCAAACATGAATAAGGTATAATATGGCATCAATAAGGTCGGAATCAGACACAAAATACGTTCAAAATGTAAACCCCATAACCTGTATGAGAGCTGATACGGTGGACCTGTACCACATAAAAACGCCCCACGCGTATTGCTTCCTCAGTGTTGTTGAGCCATGTGGCAGTGTGTCATATATACCAAATAATGAGCGTTTTTACTCTCAGATGCCCTGATCAATGATGAACGCGGCATCTGAGAGGTACAATGATGGGGAGTGGCGCTATTGCAGATCCCTGTCATTGCACCTACTACTTACGGAAAAATATGATTCGTGATGAAGTAATTCATCACAAAGCAATTTTTTTTGCAATCGGACTTACCAAAATTTGCTCATCTCTAATCATATTCTGTGGTGACCTGACGAGCAGTGGTTTACTTCAGTCAGTGATTGACTTGGGAAGCCAAGTAATTTTCTATGGTAAAGAGCAGCCATGACCACAGTAGTAGCTTTTTTTTTTAACCCATTCCACCCTGTTATCGAAACTAGAGATGAGCGAATCGAAGCTCACAAAGTGGAATTCAATACAAATTTCAGGAATTATTCGATTTGCACTGAATCCGAATTTTCTCCCGCTTCGTGGGAACGAATCACATTTTTTCCTAAAATGGCTGCTGCACATGTGAGAACATGGAGCAAGGAACTCTGGGAAGCCGGGATCACCCATAATGCCATGCATGCAGCCAATCATCAGCCAGCCAGCCTGTGATGTCACAGCCCTAGCCTCAGCCATCTTGGATTCTGCCATTTTCCAGAGTACTTAGTGCAGGGAGACGTCAGCAGGCGCTATGGGGCAGTGATAGGAAAGACTTCATTGTGCTAAAAAAATGATTTACAAGTTCAGGGAAAGATTATTCAAGGTGTAGGCACAGGATAGGGAGGAATCATTCCGCAGCATTTATGTTCTACAGGGTTCAGTAGGGGAGGTTTCAACCTGGGTAATAGGAACAATCCTATTACACCTTGCTGCACTGACTGGGAATACAAATTGCCATTATACAGCTCTGTAATTCCAGCAAACCGTTCTTGTTATTGGGGTGCAAGTGCTGTTTGATACAGCCATTAATAGAGATGTTGCAAGCATAACATTTTCCGTTCGCGACTGGCGAATGCGAATTTATGCAAATGTTCGCGAACGGGCGAACAGTGCAAACCGCCATAGACTTCAATAGACAGGCGAATTTTAAAACCCACAGGGACTCTTTCTGGCCACAATAGTGATGGAAAAGTTAGTTCAAGGGGACTAACACCTGGACTGTGGCATGCCGGAGGGGGATCCATTGCAAAACTCCCATGGAAAATTACGTAGTTGACGCAGAGTGTGGTAAGTTGAATTCGCAATGCGATTAATATAACCTGCATTAATCGCATTGCGAATTCAACTTAGAGCTGAGTTCCTAATGGTTGCATTGCTAGAATATAACAAAGATTGAAAATATAGAGCTATATTCTCAATCTTCGTTATATTCTCGTAATACAACCATCGGGAACTCAGATCTAAGTTGTAATCGCAATGCGATTAATACAGGTTATATTAATCGCATTGCGATTACAACTACTAACACTGCAGCTTCAGAATGAATCTATGATGGATGCCGTCCTTGCTTTTTGATAGGAGATGGGAGGGTCTGGGAGGGAGGGTATGCTGATTGGCTGGAATGTGTCTGCTGACTGTGAGGTACAGGGTCAAAGTTCGCCGGCGAATAGTTCGGGACATCTCTAGCCATTAATAGGGTTTATTACAAGGAAATATTTCTACGTCTTTCCCCCACCATCTTCAGCTGGTACTCGTATTGCCACCCACCTCCTCACTCTGTCACCGGGTCACTTTGTGGTCTTCTGATGCTGCTGTCACCTCCTCACTATGTCACCTTGACACTCTGTGGTCTCCTGATGCTGCTGCCATCTCCACATTATGTCACCTTACCACTCTGTGGTATCCTGATGCTGATGCTACTTCAACACTATGTCATCTTGCGGCTCTGTGGCCTCCTGATGCTGCTGCCGCCACCTCCACACTCTGTCATTGTGCCGCTCTGTGGCCTCTTCTTAATGCTGCCGCCACCTCCAGACTCTATCATTGGGCCACTCTGTGGTCTCCTTATGCTGCTTCCACCTCACCACCAATCACGGTGACAACTTTATCTCACTGTGATTTTGTATTAAAAAGATCACAGAGGCACAGAGCATTATCAATCATGTTAGTGCTCCGTGTCTCTGCTGTCCGGAATGGGGCTTGGCTCTCTTTCACACAGCGGATTAGCCGCACGGCATCCACTCGTGTGAAAGAGCCCTCTTTGTAAAGAAAATCTGCTGCCTCTTTATAAAAATGGGGAGGGGGGTATCCCTGATCCAAAGTTTGCACTGGGGCCCATAACACTCTAGTTACTCCACTGACTGCATGATATCCTGTGAACTCAAGGCTGAGAACTACGTCTAGCATCTGGCTGAGCACCCAGACCTAGCAATGATCCCAGTAACTCCAGTGTATACCGACACAGAGGGTCAAAGTAAATAATATCAATATACTGTAGAATAATCATACACCCCCTTTTTTTTTTTTTTTTTTTTTATAAAATGCATTCCCCTGGAAACTTCCTTTAAATCATTGTACAGGGTGGTACAAAAGTATGGAGACACCTGAATAAATGCAAAATGGGGCAAGAAAAGGACAGAGATTATGTAGATCTCCCAATTTTGCTGAACAGTTTCGGTGTTGGACCTGCCAAATATGGGTCCCATTGCAATTGCTTTGACACCCATTCAATATAGAGTTCGGGATCATCCTCATTGAAATAGTGCAGCAACGGGATATTGTATGGGTGCCATTTTTGCGCAGCCAGTATCTTCCTGATGGTGGTTAGACTCAGCCCACTCTCTGGTGACAAACACCAGCTGTAACAGCGTGGGCTCCTGCTGAAGAGCACCAGGATGGCGATTGTAGTTGCCTTGTCTGTGGTAGTTTTGTTTTGTCCACTTTTTGACAGGTCCAACACAGAACTTGTTTGTCAACTCTGCCTTGGTGGATGGGTCGTCTGGTGACGGGCATTAAAATCTGCTGCAATGACTTAGTTACTGTGCTATTAAGAGATCGACACAATCTCTGTCCTCTCCTTGCATTTTATTCTTTCAGTTATATCTGTGTCTGTAACAAAGAGAACTATTGTTAATAACTTTGGCAGGAATAAAAGTATGTCACAAATTTGGATTCCTCATCAAATTCTGTATCAGATACATATCTCACTTGCACCCCTTCCCATTTTAATATATTGACTTGGTTCCAAGATGTCAGTTTTCAAATTGGGCACCATGTTGGAGATCTCCCCTCACACATTTGCTCCCAATCTAGTCAGTTGTCTCCATACTTTTGGACAACCTTAAAAATTCAATTTGGTCGGTTCGCAGAATTTTCCGAAAGGATTCGATTCGATCCGAATTGATTTGTGACGAATCGTGTTAAAAGACGGCTATGTCCTGGCTGCAGAGAGCCTTTATAGTGGTGTAGAACACTGTGCCTTGCAGTAACACGCATAGGGAGTCTGCTGTGGTAGTGAAATAATACTGTGAGTATGACATGTAGATGATAGACGTCGCTCTTAGAATCACTGCACACTTCACTTATTTGGCCAGTCATGGGGCCAAAACTGACCAAATAACTCAAGTGTAAAATCAGCCTTACAGGTCGATGTATGCGTCAGGTATAAAGAACCGTGCAGAGGCCCAAGATCCTACTATAGCGTAAAAGAGCGAAGTCTTTTTACACCGTTGTCAGCTGATTCCACATAGATGTCTACAGAACCTGTTCTATTAACCGCTTAGTGACCACGCATACGTGTTTTTACGGCACTAAGGGGCTTTAGGCTTGGCCGGCGCTTTTTTACGGCGACCCAGTCTAAGCGCTGCACGGTTCACTGTGCAGCGGGGACCCGGCTATCACATGAGAGCTGCAGCCCTGCTCTAACAGCCTGGACCGGCAGTAGTGTCAATCCGGGCTGTTTAAAACTTTACATTGGACTCCCTCTGTCTCCCATCAGCACCCCGCAAATGTGATCGCGAGGTGCCGATGTGTGTGAAGGCTGGCAGGGGTCTGATGTAGGTCCCAGACCAGCCTAAAGTAATTTCCAGCAGGCTGCGTCTCTCTGGCGCAGCCTGCTGGTCAATGTTAGAGCTAATAAATTGCAATGCACTAAAGGGATAAAGCATTGCATTTTAAAAGCAATCAAAATACTGTCTGTTATAGTCCCCTTGTGGGATTATTAAGTGGTAAAAAAAACAAAAAAAAAAAACACATTTATTAAATAAAAAACATTCCATAAAAAATGATGCTTTTTTCACATTGAAAATATGCTTTTTAATGAAAATAATTGGAAAAACAAAATCTCCCCCATATGTTTGCTATTGCCGCTTCCGTAACAACCTTGACTACATAAATATCCCATAAAATATCCCCCACAGTGAACGCTGTAAAAAATAAATAAAAAAGAAAGACAGAATTGCTAATTTATTCTTAGTAGCCACTGATAACAAGCGATTAAAAAGCGCCATTTACTCCAAAATGAAACCAATGAAAAATACAAGTCATCCTACAAAAATCAAGCATTCAGACAACTCCATAGAAAGAAAAATAAAAAAGTTATGGGGTTTTATTGCAAAAAAAAAAAAACATAAAGTAAAACATAAAAAAAATTATATGAATTTGGTATCACTGTAATCGGTCTGACCCAGACAATAAATATATTATGTTATTTATACCGAAAAATGAACGCCGTAAAATTTATAACGTAAAAACGCAGTAGCAGTATTGCTGTTTTTCCCATTTCCCTCCCAGAAAGAGTTAATAAAAGTTAATTAGAAAGTTATGTGTACCCCAAAATGGCACCATTAAAAACTACAACTTGTCCTGCAAAAAAGAAAGCCCTCATAAAGCTATATAGATGGAAAAACTAAAAAGTTATAGCTCTTGGAATGCAACAGTAAAAAAAAAGGAAGAAAACGCTTGGTCAGTAAGGCCCAAAAGAGGCTGGTCACTAAGGGGTTAAACACTTATACAAGTAGAGCCCCCTGACAGAGTGGAGAGGGTGTCATCAGTAGTTTGTGTTGACATCACTGATTATTTTGCCCTTCCTCTGAGAACAAAAACCCCCAAAAAATGGATACTGTCTGTTGAGCATCCGCCTTCACTCGGTCAGCATTTGGTCAGTAATCCATCAGTATTGCTAAAGTCCCCCCCCCCAAAAAAAACAGGAGTGGATCAAAAACAGAAATAACACGTGAATGGAATATTTGCATGTCTTCTGTGTTTTGTACCCACACCTGCTTTTGGCTACCAAATCATAAGCCAATTCTGATGCAAAATAGGAACCATGTCATACAGGCCTCACAGCTGCTACATAGACAGGATCCGTTGTGTGTCTCATTTTTCCTTCCTTCTGACAGATCAGAAGAAGGATCAAATTAATGATAATGTCAACCAGGCCAAAAAGGCAAAATAGTGGCCTATCATGGAGTGGGGAGGGTGGGAACAGCATGAGAAGTCCACAGAGTGGCCCAGTGACAGAGTGGTGAGGTAGCAGCAGCATGAGGAGACCACAGAGTGGCCCAGTGACATAGTGGTGAGGTGGCAGCAGATGAGGAGACCACAGAGTGGAGAGGTGGCAGTAGCGTGAGGAGACCACAGAGTCGCCCTGTAACGGTCCGGTTCAGAGTCTTTATAGCAACCACCTGCGGCAATGTAGTCAGGAGGAAGCCAGAGGTTGATGCACAGGATAACGTCAGCAAGCAGGAGAAGGAAAATACCGTAGTCAGAAGGAAGCCAGAGGTCGATGCACAGGATAACATCAGCAAGCAGGAGAAGGCAAATACTCAGGAGGAAACCAGGAGTCCCTGGGTTTGAGTCCTGACAGGCCCAGTGACATAGTGTTGAGGTTGTTTCAGCATGAGTAGACCACAGATTGGCCCAGGGACATACTGGTGAGCTGGCAGCAGCATGAGGTGACCACGGAGTGGCCCAGTGACATAATGGTGAGGTGGCAGCAGCATGTGAAGACCACAGAGTGGTGATGTGGCAGCAGCATGAGGAGACCACAGAGTGGTCCAGTGACATAGTGGTGAGCTGGCAGTAGCATGAGGAGACCACAGAGTGGTGATATGGCAGCAGCAATACCAGCTGAAGATGGTGGCTTGCTGCAAGAGAACCTGACAGCAGGTGTGGCATCAGGCAGGTGGCAGCATCAAAATAGTAGCTAAAGCAGGTAGCCAGAAGAAACATATCTCTTTTGTCAAACTGTAGGTGTGGCACTATGGATGATGTAGTCTGATGTATCAGGCACTGGAAATCCTGGCTGATCCACGCTGCTGATGGAGATGGTACTGCTCCTGCCCCTCCCCCCAACCCCTCCCAGCAGCCATGGCAGTGGAACTAGAGCTTAGAAGGCGCCCTGGTCAGACCTGCATGAGGATGGATGATGGCGCACATAGGCAGCAGCCAACTGATTTCATAGGATGTCTCTATATTAGTTCACTTTGTCCTCCCTCTCAGCGGGTATAAAAAGGCCCCCATTTGGACTGGTAGCGAGGGTCTAACATGGCTGAGAGCCAGTAGTTACCCTCTGCCGAATGGTAACAATCCGGCTGTCACTACGCAAGCAACTAAGCATGCATCGGGCCATTTGCGCAAGTGACTTGGAGGGACTCCCTGCCTCCATCTCCTCTGCATACTGCCATGGTGTGTCTGGGTCATCTACCACGTCTTCCTCATTGCCCTGTAGCTCCCCCGGCTGCTCCTCCTCTCCTGTCACCTGTGTAGAAAAACCAGCCATTTCTCTACACATTGCTTGTGCTCAAATGTCCTCCTCCTCTAGTTCAGCCCCCACAGGGCTTATGTGGCCATGAGATGTAGTTGCAATGTCTCCTGTTCCCTGGCCAGACAGATTTAGCAGCATCTGTTTCCAGGACATGAATCAGTGGAATGACGTTCATCCCGTAGTCCTGGCGATTGACAAATAAAGTGACCTCCTCAAAGGGCCAAAGCAAATGGCAGGCGTCACGCATGAGCTGCCACTGGCTAACATCGAAGTTGCACAGGGGAGTACCTCTGTCCACCTGTATCATTAAGAAATCATTTATGGTCTTTCTCTGTTCATATAATCGGTCCAGCTTATGGAGGGTGGAATTCCAATGGGTGGAAACATCAAATATCAGCCTATGTTGGGGACACAGTGAAGAATGAGGAGGCAGAGGCGGACATTGTCGCAGTGGCATTAGAACGTGAAGGTAAAAGCGGCGTCACCTTGCCAAGCTTTTGGTGTGGCTGGGCAGGAACCACATTTACCCAGTGGGCCATAAAGGACATATATTGTCCTTGACCGTAGTTACAGTTCCAAGCTTCGGCGCTACTGTGCACTTTGGCAGACACTGACAGGCTCAAGGACTGGCCCACCTTCTGTTCTACATATGTGTGCAGGGCTTGTACTGCCTTTTTTGCAAAGAAATTACAGCTTGGGACTCTCCACCTCGGCTCGGCACAAGCCATCAGTTCTCTAAAAGGTGCAGAGTTCACCCATTGGAAAGGGAGGGACTGCAGCACCAGCAACTTGGCCAAGGAGCACGGTTAGCTTCTTCACCGTTGGATGAGTGCATGCATACTGTTGTCTCTTGGCAATCGCTTCGGTGATCGATTGCTGACGGAATGACTGATGAGGAGTAGGAGGCATAGGAGTAAGAGCATCAGGACCAGCAGATGATGGGAAGGACAGACAGATCCCTTCAGCTTAGGTGGTGGAGCCTTCACTGCATGAAATTGGGTGCGTGCCACTGGGTGATGCAGCTTGCTGTGGCAGGCTGGACAACCATATCGGAGCCACCGTTCTCCCAGGCCACTTTATGGTGACGCTGCATGTGTTGATGCATGGCTGTGGTGCCAACATTGGCACCCTGGCCACTCTTCACCTTCTGCCCACAAATTCTGCAAATGGCCATGTTCACCTCCTCCGGCGGCCTAACAAAAAATTGCACTCCATGCTGACTGCCTGCTACAGCTGCCTCCGTGAAACCCTGCACCGCTACTTTCCGGGCCAGTAGGCTCCAGCGAAGTGGGTGGTCTATCCCAGGCATCTTTGGCTCCCAACCTCCCACTGCTGCCCCCCTGCTGACTCAGCCACTGCCTCACATGCAAGCTGCCACCCTCTTCTCCTGATGATGATGATGAAGCACTTCCTCACCCGCCTCGCAAGTGCGATCCGCTACATCATCATCATCCGCTACTGTCTGCATGTCACTGATGTCCCCCTCAATGGTCTCACGGCCAGGAGCCTAACCGCTCGCAGCACCTGCTACCCCACGACTCTCATCATCATTGCCCGCCTACCAGAGGAAGCGGAGGATATCTCCTCCAGATCTTGGCCGGGCAGTAGCTGCTGACTGTCCTCTAATAGCTCCTCCTCGCTGAAAAGTGGAGCCGAGCCTACGGCATATAATACTTCTCGTGCTGAGGGAACTGAAAAATGACAGAGTAAGGTTCAGGACTGGTGGGGGCACAGGGCCTGCTCCCAGGCCATGCCAACTAAACGTCGTGTCAGAGGAAGCCACTGACTCTTGGCTGAGAGTGTCTGATGTCACTTGCGCCGAAGTCGAAGACCGAGTCAATCATTCAAGCACCGCTGGGTAGCTGGTCAAGACACAACCGTTAGATTACACTGGGAGCTCATGCCTCTCGCTACGATTCCTGCTGCCACCCCTGTTCTTCTGCTGCCTGCGACAGAAAAATTTTGGCCACTGCCCGTTCCCTTAGATGGGCCTGTCACCTGTCTGTCTGACATACTGTATAATAAAGAAATGTAATTAAAATAAAATAATACCCCTCAAAAAAGGCTGTAGGACAATGTTCCTTTACCGCTGAACAGCAATTAAGACATATATATATATTTTTCTGATGAATGAACCCCCCCCAAAAAAAAAAATAACAATCACAATTCACCGCAGAAGGTCAATTAAGACGTATTCTTTTTCCTATCCTATTTCTACACCCCAAAAAAAGAAATGTAATAATCACAATTCACCGCAGAACGGCTAATGGGACGTACGTATATTTCCTTTTTATACACCACGTAAATGGCTGTAGTACAATGTAACTTCACTGCTGAACAGCAATTATGACATATATTGTTTTCTTTTTTTTCCTATAACTACACCCCAAAAAAACTTTTTTATAATCACAATTCACCGCAGAACGGCTAATGGGACGTACATATCTTTTCTATTAATACACCATGTAAATGGCTGTAGTACAATGTAACTTCACTGCTGAACAGCAATTATGACATATATTTTTCCTTCCCCCCCCCTATTAATACAACCCCCAAAACAGTAAAACAATGTAAAATCAAAGCAGAACAGCTAATGGTACATATGCATCTTTCCTATTAAAAATGGCTGTAACACACAGAAATTGCCCCCCAATCACAAGCAAGGTTTGCTGGAATTACTGATGTATCATATAGTGCAAACAACCTAAAAGCAGCATTATAGCACCAATTTGGATCCTCAATTAGTGCAGCAACGTGTAATATAATCTCTCCTAGTGTTGAGCGCGAATATTCGAATAGCGAATTTTTTTAGCGAATATCAGCACTTCGCTAATTCGCGAATATTTCGAATATAGCACTATAAATTCGCTATTTCGAATATTCGTTTTTTTTTTTTTTTTTTTTAGTTATATTTTTTTCTTTCCCACTTCCCAAAAGTAGTTCTTACCTGTCCTAAGGATTCCAGGCTTCCTGGCTGCTCTAGTCAGTGCCCGTTGCCGCTTCTGCCGACTTCCGTGCTCATGGAGCTCATGGAACGTCTCCATATACTAAAATGTACTGTCGGATTTGAGGAATTACGTTAAAATCGCAATGCGATTAATTCAAGTTATATTAATCGCATTGCGATTACAACTTGGCACTGCTATCTTACATAGGCTAGAATTAACGAATATGGAATATAGCAGTGCTAAGTAGAAATCGCAATGCGATTAATATAACTTGAATTAATCGCATTGCGATTTTAACGTAATTCCTCAAATCCGACAGTACATTTTAGTATATGGAGATGTTCCCATGGTGATGGGGACGCTCCATGAGCAAGAAAGTTTATGGTTGGCTTGGTAGAATTAGCGAATAGCGAATATGACGAATGTATTCGTCATATTCCTCAAAACGAAGATAACGAAGTATTCTACATCTTCGTTTTAGCAACCTATTCGTCAACCTCACTAATTCTAGCAATCAAATAGCAAGGTTGACTATAGAGACAGCTGTGTTAAATTCGCTATGCGATTTTTTTTTTTTTAATAGAATAATTATATTACTTGATATAATTATTATAATTATTCTATTTATTAAAAAAAATATATATATAATCGCATAGCGAATTAAACACAGTTGTCTCTATAGTCAACCTTGCTATTTGATTGCTAGAATTAGCGAAGTTGACGAATAGGTTGCTAAAACGAAGATGTAGAATACTTCGTTATCTTCGTTTTGAGGAATATGACGAATACATTCGTCATATCCGTCATCTTCACTATAATTCTAGATATGAAACCAATAGGAAAGTAGCCTTAAGTTAAAATCGCAATACGCGATAATTTAAATCGCATATTAATCGCGATAACTAGAATAATGACGAATATTCGATTTCGACGAATTTGAAACTAATATTCTTTCGAATATTCGCGAATTTCGTTGAAATCGAATATGGCACCTGCCGCTCATCACTAATCTCTCCTATTACCCAGGCTGTACACTCCCCTATTGCACCCTGTTCTCATTTTATAGTGTAGATGATACCTCCCAATCCTTTCCCTACGTCTTGAATGATCTTTCCCAGAACTTGTACGTTGTTTTTTCAGCACAATAAAGTCTTTCCTAGCACTGTCCCTAGCGCCTGCTCACATCTCTCCCTGCACTAAGTACACTGGAAAATGGCAGAATCCAAAATGGCTGAGGCTATTTATAGGGCTGTGACATCACAGGGCTGGCTGGCTGCTGATTGGCTACATGCATGGCATTGTGGGTGATCCCTCGTTCCCAGAGTTCTTTGCTCTATGTCCTAACACGTGCAGCAGCCATTTTAGGAAAAAATGTGATTTGTTACCACGAAGCGTGAGGAAAGTTGGATTCATTGCAAATAGAGTTTTTCCTAAAATTCGGATCGAATTCCACTTCGTCCAGGGCCGTCTTTAACAAGGGGCAAAAGGGGCAGCTGCTCCGGGCCCAGTTGCTCCGGGGCCCAAGGCAGCTGCCTCTTAAGCTCTGCTAGTTACTGCCCCGGGTGTCAGGCTGTCAGCTACACAGGGGGTGCTGCCATGCCATGCCTGCCGGCACTCCAGGCAGCGTACTGTGAGAGCTGTGATTCTCTAGGACCTTAGATGACATCATCACCAAGTGACCAGTAACCTACCAATATTACTGGTCACATGGCTATGAGGTCATCAAGGTCCTTTCTACCAGGAGTGTTGCTGTAGAAGTTTGCCTTAACTGTGGAGCTTTTTTTTGGTGAAGATTACATCAGAAAAAGGTGACAGGGTCTGTTATGCTAATATACTGTAAACTACTGTATAGTGTGGGGGGCTGTATACTGTGGGGGCCTGTATACTGTGGGGGCCTGTATACTGTGGGGGTCTGTATAGCTGTATACTGTGGGTGCTGTATATTGTGGAGTGCTATACTGCTGTACTGTATAGTGTGGGGGGCTATATACTGTATACTGTGAGTGCTGTATATTGTGGAGTGCTATACTGCTGTACTGTATACTGTGGGAGGCTGTATACTGTGGGGGCTGTATACTGTGGGTGCTGTATACTGTGGAGTGCTATACTGCTGTACTGTATAGTGTGGGGGGTTGTATACTGTATACTGTGGGTGCTGTATTGTGTATAGTTTGGGGTGCTGTATATGGTGAGGTGCTATACTGCTCTACTGTACACTGTGAGGTGTTGTATACTGTGGGCTGCTATACTGCTCTACTATATACTGTGTGGTGCTGTATACTATGGGCTGCTATACTGCTCTACTATATACTGTGGGGTGCTGTATACTATAGGGTGCTATACTGCATACTGTGGGTTGCTGTATACTATAGGGTGCTATACTGCATACTGTGGGGTGCTGGAGTGCACTGTAACGCTAGGGTGAGCCGAGCCCTGGTCTCCTTCCTGCAGAGCGGTGGCCATTTCCAGCCTGAGCCCAGCTGCCCAGAGCACTGATCCTGAGCCACTGGAGTCTTCAGAACTGGAAGGATTTACAGTCACTCACTGTACTCTACCAGATGTGTGGATTTTTTGTTTGTGTGTTGTGGTGGAGGGCTGTGATTGTCTGCTAAGGTGTGGGAAGGCGGGATCCAGGGGGCCCAAGTAAATTTTTGCCCAGGGTCCAATCAATATTAAAGATGGCCCTGACTTCGTCAACTTCGATTCGCTCATCTCTACTTTTGATGTTGCATTCAAAGGTGGCATTTAGCTCTGACATTTCCTCCTTTTGCTCTTTTCCTCCATGTAATTGGCAGCTCAGTTATGGGAGCAGAGATACTGTTTTCAATGATGAAATTAAGTCTTCCTCCTTCCATCACACATTTCCGAGTCAGAGAGCTCAGCAGGACGCCCTCGTACAGTTACTGAAACATTTTGGCTGGACCTGGGTTGGAATTATTTCTTCGAGTGATGAAAGCAGCCAACATTCTAGTGTGGAGCTGAAGAAGAAGCTGGAGCAGAATGGGATCTGCGTGGAATTTCAATACACACATAAAATGCACTATTCACTGTTTATGAAAGAATCTTTCACATCCAAACTGGCAGTAGAACGATCCACCTGCCATGTGGTCATTTTCAACTGTGAATTTGATGACACCTTCTTGTTATCGGACATCAGTACAAAAATGGACTTAAGAAAAGTCTTCATTTTTCTTTTCAACTTTCCAACAAATCTTAATGTTGATCAAATGTTAGAACTTAATGGTTCTTTAATATTAACTTTACACAGAACGGGGATTCCTGGTTTGAAGAAATTCCTTCTAGATGCACACCTCCAGAAATATCCAGATCTCCTTGCTTTAAGGAAAATTTGGGTAAATACATTTGATTGTTTGCCTTATGGTTTTGTGCCAAACACTCTCAAGGAATATATAGCTACTGTCTGCAATGAGTCCAATAACTTTCACAAATTAAAAAGTGAAGCATATGATGTGGACAATTTCCGTCTCACCTTCCACGTATATGGGGCAGTGTATGCCCTAGCGTATGCCTTGCATGATTTGACTTCTAACAGGATACAGAACCATTCCCTTGACTCTTTGCCAAAATGGAAGGTAAATTTTCACTATGTATTTGTAATCTTTACTCTGCGTAGAAGTCACAAAATACACATTAGGTGAACATCTGCTAGATTTCGGTAGGACCTATTGACAATTAATGTGCATAGGGTTGTCCCAAGTCACACCTGATGGTAGATGTCCTGGGAATAAAGTATAGGGCATGTTTGATGATGTTTATTTCAACATAGACAATTTCTTGTTCTCAAGGAACACAAGCGATAGCTGGAGGTACCTTATGTGGTTGATTATTCCAGGCTTCCCATTGTCTAAGAAAAAATAGCCAGAATCCAAAACGTATTTAATGTTTTATCCTAGTGTATAATGAGTATAAATGTTTAACCCCTTCTCGCTGTATGAATACTATTACATCATCGAATACAGATACTTAACGATGGGTGTTGCAAAAGTAAGATATGGCGATGGAGCACTGTCACTTGCTGGTGCCAGTTACTGACAGGATAGAAGATACCTCTAAGCATGACAGTTTAACCCATGGTCAATAGCAACCATGGCATCTGAGAGTTTAGACAAGTGGACAGTTCTTCCTCTGTCTTCAAGTTGGAACCCAGCAAACGCAATCACAAGGTGTTGAGTAGTTGTTATGACAGCTGAGGACTAGAGTTTAGCGAACTTGTGTTTTAAGTTCGGCGTCCAAAGTTCGGGTTCGGGCTTCGAAGCATCCCATTATGGATTCCACTACCACGGACCATAACGGCATTTGGAATCCATAAAGGGATTCTTCAATGAACCCGAACCTTGGACAACACGAAGGACCTAGGGTGACGTCACCGTCATGTGATCAGTGCAGGGGGCGTGGCTCAGTACTGGATTAGATAAGAGGTGGTAGCCTACGACCTCTTATCCAATCCAGTACTGAGCCACGCCCCCTGCATTGATCACATGACGGTGACGTCACCCCAGGTCCTTCACCCTGTGTTCCAAATGCCGTTATGGTCCGTGGTAGCGGAATCCATAACGGGATGCTTCGATAACCCGAACCCGAACTTTGGATGCAGAACTTAAAATACAAGTTCGCTCAACTCTACTGAGGACCTTTTGAAGTCTACCATGTCCCGGGATGCTATCACCTCCTGCCTCTGGTGGGATCTAATAGAAGAGTGATTGCACTGTAATACAGAAGTATGCAGGTTTGAGTCCCTTCAGAAGACTAAGAAAAAATATGACAACACGGTAATCAAACTTTTTAAAATATTAAAGTCAAAAGCCTATATATCTTTTTGAGATCAGTGAACCACTTGAGATTCGGTTCAGTTCAGGTTTACTGAATTTTTTAAAAAGTTCAGTTTGGACCCAAGTCGATTTGGGCCAAACCAAAATTGCTGCAGTTGCCCTGAAAATTGGTATATAACCCATTCTAGCCTCCTAGGACTTTTGGAATTTTTGGAAAACTTGTTATGTTATTAATGTTATTGTCTTTTTGTTTATTTTTTAAGAATATAATTTTTTCCCCTCCCCTTTCCCCAAGCTCTCGTACACAAGGACACCAATAGTAAATGATCTCTGAGTGCCACTGACATATATAGCTATAGTTAAATGCACATTTGATGGCATTTACATACAGTGTGTTTAAAAAAACACCGCTCCGGCACATGTTTTATGCTTTTTTATAAGCCAAAGCTTTAAAAAATTGTTCCTTATCTGTGGCAGAACATGTGGCAAGAAAAAGGAGAGGCGCTCATAGGGCAGTAGAAATTAAAAAAGGTTTTTAGAGAATGCCAATGTATATGCTCACCTTCTTTATAGCGTGCTTAAAAAACACAGAACTCTTGATGACGGTAAGTCAGTGCTGCCGGTACTTCTCAATCATCGTAAATGGAGTTGCCAGTTCTCCAGAGGAGTGATACAAGATATAATGGGGGGAATTGTACCAGATACGGTACAAAAAATAGGATACCTTCTTGGCGCAAACACGACTTCAGTAGATGTGATTTTAGAAACTCATATATTAAGTGACAACGCGTTTCGGAGTGAGTATACTCCTTTCTCAAGTCTTTGGGGTCCGAGATGTTGCATACAGTGTGGCTTCTCACATGAGGATACTCCAAACTGTGTGATCCAGAAGGTTTGTGCTAGTTTTGGAGGGTCCTAGAACTGTGGATTTTGTAGTGAATGCCTAAGATGTATGACCACCTCAGGCTAGGTTCACACAGAGTATGGCCTCATGCACACGACCGTTGTTTGTTTCTGGGTCCGTTCCGTCCTGGAAATTTTGCGTCGGATGACAGACCGTTTTTTTTTTTTGGCGGATCCGTTTTTATGGCAGATTCATTGTAATAATGCCTATCCTTGTCCGCAAGAGTGAAAAAAATAGGACATGCTCTATTTTTCGACGGAATGTAAACACGGACCACGGATGCGGAACAAAAACGGTTGACCATCCGCATTTTTTGACAGACCCATTGGAATGAATGGGAAAGCATCCTATCCGTGAAAAAAAATGCAACGGACGCGGAAACAAACAACGGTCGTGTGCATGACGCCTATTTTGGGTGCTATTTTGGATTCCACACCAAAAATGCATGCAGAACTTTCCCATTATTTTAATGGGGAATCTGCATGATAAATCATACCACACTTTTCCACTTGCAGTTTTAGAAACCACATATCCGAAAAAAGAAGGGGGTCATTTATTAAGCAGAAATACACCTATATTAGGTGTATTTCTGAAGCAGATTGCGGTGCAGATTTCCTTTGTGCCGCAATCTGCAACTTCTCCCGGCTCATGCCAGGTCTAAAAAATGTGGGCATGGCATGGGGATGGGCTGGCAGGCCCATCTCATTTACAATTTTTTATACCAGGTTTAGGCTAGGAAGCTTTCTTATATTAAGAAGGAGCGTTGAAATTATGCCATTGTTGGTACCTGCTCCAGGACAGGCTAAACTATCAGCCCTCACTATTTTTTTCTTAATTATCTGACTAGACTGTTCTCACTCCTCCTTTTTATATAGGGAGGGTGACACCAGCCCCACCTAGCGGTCGCTGACAATATGGCCCGTTAATACCATGTGCTTACAAAATACAGTAAATGCATATGTAATACAAAAAAATATTTTTTGCATTTTGCTGTGTACCACTGCTCTGCATTGGGATGCTGCACACTACCGTGAGAACCATAGTCTGAGAAAATACAGATTTCTGATATCATATGTCTTGAAGACCATAGTAAATCTATAAGGGTACTTTCACACTAGCGTTTTGGATTCCGTTTGTGAGATCCGTTTCAGGGCTCTCACAAACGGTCCAAAACGGATCAGTTAAGCCCCAATGCATTCTGAATGGATAAGGATCCGTTCAGAATGCATCAGTTCGGCTCCGTTCCGCCTCTATTCCATTTTGGAGACGGACACCAAAACGCAGCTTGCAGCATTTTGGTGTCCGTCTAAAGAGGCGGAGCCTAACGGATCTGTTTTTAATTACAATGTAAGTCAATGGGGACGGATCCGTTTTCAATGACACAATATGGTGCATTTGAAAACGCATCCGTTCCCCATTGACTTTCAGTGTAATTCAAAACGGATCAGGACTTGGTCATTTTTCTTGAAAACTAATGCAAACGGATCTGTTCTGAACGGATACAAACGTTTGCATTATAGGTGAGGATCCGTCTGTGCAAATAAACAGACGGATCCGCACCAACGCAAGTGTGAAAGTACCCTAACAATCAGAGGATGTGGAATCACTGTGTCCACCAAGCTGTTTAATTTTAGGCTAACCCTAAGAACATTATCCTGTTCAATCCTCTAAATAGGGGGATCCTTTAAACCTTAAATGGGGGGATCCAGTCTTTGCTGCAAGAGGGCCACTAGGTTGCATCTGTTGGAATAGTCCCAATGTGGTTGGCAGAAGCACTGAGGAATTAGGCAACTAGTCTGGGGTCAGGACAGGCAGCAAAGGGTCAATATGGTAAACAGGCACAGGTCAGGTCAGATAGTGGAGCATTAGAGTCGGGAATCGGCCAGAGCTCTGTACACAGGCAGACAAATGGATATAAAAAAATATAAAAGCCAGCAAAAGCATGTTTGCATTTCCTAAGGGCAGAGGGGGGAGAAGCCTTGCCAGCAGGAGCAAGAAGAATCAGCAGACTCCAACAGCTGGACTCGCCAGAAGGAGGCTGTGGGGACCAGTGGGTCCATAAAACTGGAGCACCGGCAGCAGGGTGAGTAACCCAGCGCCTGTACCTGCCCTGGGTAGCAGAGTGGTGGAGAACATGGGCCGCAAAGTCTACTAGCTCACCTAGCATAGCAGCCATGCAAAACACAAATGATTTGTATAGAATAACTGATAAAATGTTATTTTCTTGTAAATGACTAGCTCAATTATTATCTGAAGAAGATTCACGTGTTGACCCCCGGCAAAGAGGAAATCTATTTCAATAGAGATGGACACTTTCTTTCAAAGTTTGATGTTTTAAACTTTATTGTACTTGAGAATAAATCGACGCAGACAAACACAGTTGGATATTACCGAGAAACTAATGATGGTTTCCAATCACAAATAAATAACAGCGCCATTCGATGGAATCCAATTTTTTTCCAGGTACTACATAGTGTTATACTAACCTGACGTATTCTGGATCCTTCAGATAAGAGAGGAATAATCATGTCTGTTTACATGAGGTTCTTATATATAAATCTCCTGCAGTCTTCTATCTCTAACTGTCTAGTACTGTTGAGCGCGAATATTCGAATTTCAAATTTTTAGCACGAATATCGGCACTTCGAGAATTCGCTAATATTTCGAATATAGTGATATATATTCGTAAAAAAGAATATTCATTTTTTATTTTTCATCTGATCCCATTACCTAGTATACCTACCTGCTTCTTGCTCGTGGGCCAATGTGACAAGGCTGCAATATTGTAGTCTGTAGTGAATTAGAATATTCTTCATTATTGATTTTTTTTTTCTCTTATGCGAAAAATCGGCAATGTAATATTTGCGTAATGCGAATATTCTAACACCCGAATATATAGCACTATAGAATATAGTGCTATATATTCGTTTTTTAGAATAATCGTCATTTTTTTCAATTTAATGTAACAAGTCATTGGCCCAAAAGCAACTTACCCAGGGAGGAATCATGACTTCAGATGGGAAAAAATGACGAATATTCTAAAAAAAGAATATATAGCACTACATTCCATAGTGCTATATAATCGGTGTTAGAATATTCGCATTACGCGAATATTACATTGCTGATTTTTCACAATCAAAAGAATGATCTCGAATATGAATATCCGTGAATAGATGCCGAATATTCTAACGAATATTTGCAAAATATCACAAATTCGAATATTGCCCCTGCCGCTCATCACTACTGTCCAGGTGAATGCAGACATAATCAGGAGGATCCAAGCTCAGTGAACATTCACTGTCAAGTCTATAAACCCAACTTATTCCAAAACGGTACCACCAGCCCAAGGGTGGTATTCAAATTTTTAACAACAGGTTCCCTACTCAACAGCAGACATGCAGCATCACGACACATGTTTACATATACATACACCATATATGCGCAATACACATACATATAAATACACCATATACATGGTACACATACATAAATACACCATATATACACTATATACACATACCACCCAACAAAGGAGCTAAGCGATCAGCAGCGCGCAAAGCAATTGAAGCAAACATCTCCAGCTACCTTGCCGCCGCCAGAGCACTGGATCGGGACTCAGCCAGTAATATGGTTCTCCGATCCAGTTGTAATTTTAACAACTGGATCTGGAGAACTTGAAGGAACTGGCTGAATCCCACAAATGCACCAGCCCCAGGGGTATAACTAGAAAAGGCTAGGCTCAATAGCACATGCCCATGTCTGTAAAGCGCTGCGGAATATAGCAGCGCTATATAAGTGCATAAAATAAAGAATAAATAAATAATTCCCACAACTAGTCCTGCCCTAGGCAGGAGGAGGAGTTAGTTTACAGTATGCCACACTGGCACTATATGTCACCTTAGGGTCCCACACAGCAGTTATTCCCCCTTAGTGCCACCCGACAGTAGAATGCTCAGTTACTACCCCCTTCAAAGTAGTCAGGACTACTTAGTCCCCCCACACAGTAAAATGTCTGCTTGGTGTCTCCACACAGTAGTCATTCACTTCTTGTGCCCCCACACAGTAGTTATGCCCCCATAGCTATTCATCCTTAGTGACACCTTTATTTTAGTCATGCCTCCTTAGGGGCCTCACACAGTAGTCATGTCTAGGGTTGAGCGAACCCGAACTGTATAGTTCGGGTTCGTACCGAATTTTGGGGTGTTCAGGACACGGACCCGAACCCGAACATTTCTGTAAAAGTTCGGGTTCCGTGTTCGGCGCTTTCTTGGCGCTTTTTGAAAGGCTGCACAGAAGCCAATCAATAAGCGTCATACTACTTGCCCCAAGAGGCCATCACAGCCATGCCTACTAATGACATGGCTGTGATTGGCCAGAGCAGCATGTGACCCAGGCTCTATATAGGCTGGAGTCATGTAGCGCTATACGTTACTCTTCTGTTACAAGTGTAGGGAGAGGATGCTGCTGGACTTGTGATTTCAGGGAGAGAATCTAACTCAGCGATCTACCAAGAAATAGTTGTGTGGGGGGCGGAGCTTGACAGCAGAGCGCACAAGACATGTCTGTGTGAGCTCTGCAGACGACCGCCGGTTTAAGAGCATATTAAGCGCTTTTCATCAGCTACAAATGGGGAAGACCTCGAGGGAGAGATCCAAGGAGACGGCTGGAGCCCCCACACCCGGTCCCATCAGAGGAGATATGGACAAATTTGTCCGAAAACGGCTGATTACCCCAGCTACACCCCGGCCCAAGATGGTGCCGCAACAAGAATTACCCGCCCCTTCTGAAGGCTCCGCGGACTTGGAAGGAGAGAGCGAAGTTGATAGAGAGGGAGGAGGCGAAGAACTCCCAATCTCCAGGAGATTTATGAGGGATCTTATCACCGAGGCACTTGCACCGCTTAAGAAAGACCTTACAGACATCAGGCGCGACATGCGGCAGATCGCGGACAGGGTTGAGGAACTTGAGACCCAGCAGGATAAGGTAACTTGCCACTCCATCGCAGTTGCCCACAGCCTGGATAGAGCGCAAGCTCATATTAACCAACTCTACAATATGTCTGAAGATCAAGACAATCGCGGCAGGCGTAATAATCTGCGCTTTAAAGGCCTACCTGAGTCTGTCTCTACAGAGGAACTGAGGGGCGCCATTCTGGAAATCTGCAACATGCTGCTAGGCCCAGAACACGGCCTGGACCTCACCATGGACAGAGTCCACCGAGCGCTGCGCCCTCCGCCCAAACCTGGTGATCCCCCCAGAGACACAATCTGCCGCCTGCTAAATTTCCAATCAAAAGAGAAAATTTTGCAAGCCGCAAGAAACAAGAAATCTATAGTCTTCGGAGATGCGGAGCTATTTCTTTTTCAAGATCTATCCCCTATCACCCTGCAAAAACGCAGGATTCTGAAACCGCTCCTGGTGAAACTCAGGGACCTGAATATTACTTATAAATGGCTTCACCCCTTCGGCCTTTTCATAAATGCACCTAGCAGGAAACTGGTCATACGCTCACAAGCTGACCTATCTATAGTATACGACACTCTGGATCTTGCAGATCTGGGAATACCCGATTGGAATGCGGCCACGGACCTCACGGATCTGCCGGAACTTCCATCATCGGCACCATGGATCCCAGCAAGCAAATCCACGGAGGGCCGAGGCAAGAGGAAAGCAGGAAGAAATACGCCTAAGAAGCCCACTTTCCGAGATGAAGACACTTGACTCCCCTCACTCTACCTATAATGCGGGACTTTTTGTATACTGTGGTGCATCATCCTACCATCGGATAAGTATCTATAGATACACTGATAGTTGACTGTGTACTGTTGTTCACCTTCTTAGGCTAATGTTTATAGGTGATCACCCTTCAGAATGCACCCCATTTTGTTCTATTTGCTCTTTACCTGTTTAGGTCATCACGTTTTTATTGCCCACTCTGCTCTCCTAGGCGACATTGCCATATGTTTTACCATATGCTTACTTACTACTTTCTATTGGCACTCAGTTTTGCAGTTTTGCTGGTGATTTGTGTTTCCCCGTCTACCCCTCTGACTCCCCCCCCCCCCCCCCCCTCCTTGTCGTGTAGGCCCAGCTTGGTCTTATTTCATATTGATGCAGAGGGACCCCATCCTGATTCCTTATGATGGTGGACATTAGGATTTGTACTTTCAACGTTAAGGGGATGAATGTTCCAGCTAAACGTTCTCAAATATGTATGACTCTGAAGAAACAGAAGGTGAACTTTGCTCTTTTGCAGGAGACTCACTTCAGGAGTGGACACGTTCCTATTATGTCTAAGCTGACATTTAATCAGTGGTTCCATGCCCCCTCCTGCAGTGGCTCCTCTAGAGGGGTTTCAATAGCTATTCATAAGAACACTCCTATGGTGGTTAGCTCCACACTGCTTGATGATGATGGCCGATATCTGTTTATTAAGGGTTCCATAGGCACACATGTTATAACTCTGGGCTCCATATATGCGCCTAACATAGGACAGGCTGATTGGCTCTGTCGCATACTCCCCGTTTTCCGGGATTTTGCCGAGGGAACCATCATCCTGGGAGGTGATGCCAATGTGGCATTAGATCCTTTGATTGATTCCTCAAAAGGTACATCATCCTTGTCCTATGGGGCGTTGCGGAGGATCAGGTCAGGCCTGGCTTCGGTGGGGCTTGTGGATGCCTGGAGGACGTTGAATCCCTCAGTAAGGGATTTCACGTTCTATTCGGGGCCCATAGGTCTTACCAAAGGCTGGATTATTTATTTGTTCCCCCCAACTTATTGTCGGCATGTCGGGGCTCCTCCATTGGGAGCATACTACTTTCAGATCACGCTCCAGTATTCCTTGACTTACAATTCTCTTTTCTTCCCAAACCTCAGTACACCTGGAGACTCGATGAGACGATTCTATCCCAGCAGGACAGTGTTTCGGATATTCGTAGGTGCTTATCAGAGTATTTTTCGATGAATGAGACAGGTGAGGTACAACTGGGTACTGTTTGGGAAGCGCATAAAGCGGTTATCCGCGGGCATATTATTTCCCTCTGTTCTCATTTACGTAGACAGAGAGAATCTAAGATCCTTTCTTTACAAAAAGAAATTCAGTCCCTTGAGTCTCTTCATAAAAAACATACTGACCAAGGTACTCTAGATAAGCTATCTCTCCTGCGCTCTGAATTGAAGAATATTCTGAATTCTAGAACCGCCAGGCTTTACCTCTCTGCACAATGCAAACACTTTGCGCACGGAGATAAAGCTTCTAAGTTCATGATGGCCTCTTTGAAAAAGAGGAAAACTCACTCATACATTCACTCTATTAAAGACACAGACTCCAAATTATTGATGTCTACTGAAAAGATTGCTAAGAGGTTCAGTGACTTTTATCATTCTTTATATAATATTAGATCTGCTGAGGACACTTCCTGCAAACAACAGAGAAGTGAGATAATAGATGACTGGCTATCTAAACTGAGCCTTCCCTCACTCACCAATGCCCAAGCTCAAGACCTTTTGCAACCATTCACGCTACAAGAACTATCCAGTACACTTAAGAGCCTTCCCCTCCATAAAAGCCCCGGTCCTGATGGCCTACCCACCTCGTATTACAGGACATTTCAGGATATCTTAATGCCTCGACTTCTAGCCCTCTGCAATGCGGTATTATGTTCTTCTCCCCTTCCACCTCAAATGCTTGCCGCTATGATTACTATTCTTCCTAAAGAGGGGAAAGACCCTTCCTCCTGCGCCAGCTACAGACCCATCTCTCTTCTTAATATCGACCTGAAGATATTCGCTAAACTGCTAGCGACACGGCTACAGCAGTTTCTGCCGTCCTTAATAAACGCCGAACAGGTGGGGTTTGTGGCTGGCCGGGAGGGCAGGATGAACACGACGAGACTGGTGAACATAATACACTTCGCCAGACGGCATAACATTCCATTAGCTCTATTGGGGACGGACGCTGAGAAGGCTTTTGATCGGGTCGACTGGTTATTCATGCAAAGAGCCCTGCTTAAATTCGGCATCCCAAAGCAATTCGTCACAGCTATTATGTCCATGTATGTGAACCCCACTGCCCAAGTGCGGGTCAATGGCATTCTTTCCCCTACTTTCATGATAAGTAATGTTACGAGGCAGGGGTGTCCCCTGTCGCCCTTTTTATTCGTCCTGACGGTGGAATGTCTTTTCCAAGCCATACGACAGGATGGAGACATAAAAGGAGTGACAATTCAAGGGAAACACCACCAATTAGCAGCATTTGCAGACGACTTACTACTCATTATAACTAACCCGGAGGAAGCCTTTCCGGCGGTCTTTTCCCAATTTGAGACATTTGGCCAACTATCAAATTTTTTGATTAATCCAAGTAAGTCACAAGTATTGAACGTCACCCTCTGCAGGCAACGCCAAGCCTTTCTTCAAATTAAAACTCCTTACGTGTGGTCAACCTCGTCGATTAAGTTTTTAGGGGTTAATATTACAGCTGATCCCCGAGACCTATACAATGACAATTTTAATCCTCTCATTCTGGCCCTTCAAAAAACGATTGACGCTTGGGACATTCCATTCACATCCTGGTTTGGCAAGAGGACATTGATTAAGTCGGTCCTACTGCCGAAAGTTTTATACTACATGCAAGTCCTACATATCTCTCTACCCACATCATTTTTCTCGTCTATTAGAAAAATGTTCGCTACCTTTCTTTGGAACAAACGTAGACCGAGGCTCCTTTATAATCTGTTGATCCAACATAGTTCTAGAGTTGGAATGGGATTACCGGATGTGTCCCTTTATCACAGAGCAATTCAGGCTCAGCGATGTCTACAGTGGTTCAGACTCCCCCCAGATAGATTAGACTTGGAATTAGAAAATGGCATGGCATTAGCTCTAAGATCACCTTGCCGCTGGTAGATCTATTGGGTGCTGACTCTGACCTCTCTTTAGATAACCAGTTATCTCACCCTCAGTTACAGTGCCTTTCTTTTATGCAGAAACATACTATTAAGCGCATCCTGCATAAAAGCCTGAACACGCCCCCTGCAACCTCTTCTCAATTTGAATCCCTTGTCCTAGCAGCAGCTGACCCTAGGAAAAAAATATCAAAACTGTATGCGATAATGGTCTCTCTCAGGAGCCCACAGAAATATAAGTTTCTTGATGAATGGGAAGGTGACCTAACGAAGCGCTTCACGCCTATGGAAAAGAAAGTTCTGTTGGCTTCGTCTTCTAGAGTCTCCAGGTGTGTACGGCTACAGGAGAATGTGTACAAAATGCTGACTAGATGGTACTACACTCCAGAACGTCTCCACTCAATTTACCCGACTGCCGATCCCATATGCTGGAGATGTCACGCCAATATTGGTACCTTTCTCCACATTTGGTGGGAATGTCCAAAAATCTCGACATTCTGGAGTGCAATTTGTTCCACACTCTCCTTAATCAGTAAAACCAAATGTACCCCCACAGCTAAACTGTGCCTTTTGAGCTTGTCACTGGACATGAAGGTCAACAGACATATGAAGACCTTAATTTCTACACTCCTAGTTGCTGCCAGAGTTCTGATAGCCCACAACTGGAAATCTGCAGAGGCCCCTGCACTGTCACACTGGCTGTCCAAATGTGATAGCATTTATAGACTAGAACAGATAGCCAGTTGGAAGATGAGAACAACTGCAGTATTTCAAGCGACATGGTCCCCATGGCGTACCTATCGCGCCTCGCTGCTCTCATAGAATATTCCATACTGTTTTATTTGGAGACCTTCTCTGCATGATATCCATGATCTGGTCCTACATTTTCTTCACCCCCATCCGCCCCCCCCCCCTTCCCTCTCTTCCCCTAATCTTCCCTTCCACCTGTTCATTTGTTTATTGGTCCATTTGTTTTATGATTCTGTTGTCACTACCGGTTCTTTAGTGGGACTCTTGTCCCTTGAGACATATCATGTCCTATTCGCAACCTTTTGGACGTTCAGGCCTATCAAAATCCGATCAGACTTTGTACTTTGGAAGAGCTGTTTGTACTTTCTGTGATTTGGGTCTGCGAACCCGTATTTTTGACGCACAATATGTCTCTTTGTCATGCTCACTTTTGTTTTACAATAAACATTTTGAAAAAAAAAAAAAAAAGAAATAGTTGTGTGGGTGCAGAGCACTATCCTTTTACCCTGCCCTGAGCTCATTGACCAAAAAATACTAACTTTTAGAATTCCGTTAGTTAGGTGGGTGGCGGCGGCCATTTTATGCATGCTCAGTGTACCAGCACTGCATCTGAGCTTTTGGGACATTGCAAATCACCATTTTTTGGGGTCATACTACAACATATGTATTAGTCAGTGTGCAATTTAAGCTAGAAATACACCCATCATTTTCTGGGGTTTGAAAAACACACTTTTTTTTCCTTCAAAAAACAGTATTTTCCAGATCTTCAAGTGTTAAATTCATAGAAACATAGAAACATAGAATGTGTCGGCAGATAAGAACCATGTGGCCCATCTAGTCTGCCCAATATGCTGAATACTATGGATAGCCCCAGGCCCTATCTTATATGAAGGATGGCCTTATGCCTATCCCATGCATGCTTAAACTCCTTCACTGTATTTGCAGCTACCACTTCTGCAGGAAGGCTATTCCATGCGTCCACTACTCTCTCAGTAAAGTAATTCTTCCTGATATTACTTTTAAACCTTTGCCCCTCTAATTTAAAACTATGTCCTCTTGTGGCAGTTTGTCTTCTTTTAAATATTCTCTTTTGGGCAATCTACAACATCTGTATTAGTCAGGGGGCAATTTAAGCTAGAAATACACCCATCATTTTCTGGGGTTTGAAAAACATACTTTTTTGACAAAAAAAACCCCACTATTTTCAGGCCTTGCAGCATCAGCACGTGTGAAATTACAGGGTTATACACTGCTGTCAAATTCAGTTGTTAAACAAACAGTCGTTTGGGCACAAAAAATTTAGTTGGCAGCCTTTGATGCAGATGTCATTGTCAGATACACCCTTAATACATTTGGGTTACATTCAGAGATTTTAAATGCCGCCATTTGGTGCACCAATATTAAATTCAGGCCTACAGAGGTTCAGGCCCTGTGAGATCCCCCCTATAAATACAGGGGTTTGATTCAGCCATTTGAAATACAGCCATTTAAAATACAGACTTTTTGTGCAAAGATATATTTACTTCAGGCCTACACTGATTCAGGGTGTGTGATTCCCCCTATACATACAGGGGTTTGATTCAGCCATTTTAAATACAGCCATTTTAAATACAGCCATTTAGTGCAAAGATATATTTACTTCAGGCCTACACTGATTCAGGGCGTATGTGATCGGGCACTAGTCTTACTGACTTACTTACTTTTGCAGAGCAGGTTGCTAATAAGGTATATCCGGTGTACCATGAAAAAGCATTAACTTATGAAGAAACATTAAGCAGCTGATTTCAGGGGGCGTGTCGCTCTGCTCTCGGCTCAGATTGGCTCACATTCAGGGGGTGTGTTCTATGCGGCGCTCGCGCTCGGCTCAGTACCAGAAGCAGGTCTGAAGCCCGCGCGGCACGGGGGGGTTTAGGAGACAGGGATGTATGAATAAACCTGTGAGCCCCCATGTTGCGCAGAAAACCGCAGGTCAATTCAGACCTGCGGTTTTCTTCGTGACAGTCTCTGATCCCCAGTGCCACTGCCACTGCGCGGGGTTGGCACGGGTGTATGAATAAACCTGTGAGGCCCCTCTCATGTTGCAGCAGAAAACCGCAGGTCTGAATTCAGACCTGCGGTTTTCTGCGCAACATGAAGGGGAGGGTGCTCACAGGTTTATTCATACACCGTGCCAACCCCGCGCAGTGGCAGTGGCACTGGGGATCAGAGACTGTCACGAAGAAAACCGCAGGTCTGAATTGACCTGCGGTTTTCTGCGCAACATGGGGGCTCACAGGTTTATTCATACATCCCTGCCTCCTAAACCCCCCCGTGCCGCGCGGGCTTCAGACCTGCTTCTGCTACTGAGCTGAGCCGAGCGCGAGCGTAGAACACACCCCCTGAATGTGAGCCAATCTGAGCCGAGAGCAGAGCGACACGCCCCTGAAATCAGCTGCTTAATGTTTCTTCATAAGTTAATGCTTTTTCATGGTACACCGGCACCTTTGCCTTATTTTGTGGTGAAGACTTGAATACCTTCACACCACTGTCAGATTAACACAGCCACCATTAGCATGTGTCTAAACTGACATTGAGCCTGAGGGCTGCTAGCCCTGCAAACAGAGGTAGCTGCAGTTAAGTGCTGCAGCTCACATCAGTACACTAAAGTGCCAAGCATTTGAACAGAGTCCAACCAGACATGTTTCACCAGACTTCTGGCTTCTTCAGGGGTAAAAGTGACGTTTTATAATAACCTGGGTCAAGATAGGTTTACTGCCCATCTGGGCATCTGTTAAATAATATTTGTCTTGGGTCAGTCGACGCGTTTCAAACTTTACAGTTCTTATTCATGACTCTTGGAGGTCTTACCTTATAATCCGTGCACAGGAGGAGCCCGACAGCTGGTCATTTGTTAAGCAGGTGAGCTGGATCCACTCTCTTTCTCATATTTAGAATTGTCGTGTCCGTAACAACCTGCTCTATAAAAATACCACATGATCTAGCCTGTCAGATGAACACTGTAAATAACAAAAAAAAAAGGTGCCAAAACAGCTATTTTTATTACCTTGTCTCACAAAAAGTGTAATATAGAGCAACCAAAAATCACAAGTACCCTAAAAGAATACCAAGAAAATTGCCACCTTATCCCGAAGTTTCCAAAATGGGGTCACTTTTTGGGAGTTTCTACTGTAGGGGTGCATCAGGGGGGCTTCAAATGGGACATGGTGTCAAAAAACCAGTCCTGCAAAATCTGCCTTCCAAAAGCCATATGGCGCTCCTTTCCTTCTGCGCCCTGCTGTGTGCCCGTAGAGCAGTTTATGACCACATATGGGGTGTTTCTGCAAACTACAGAATCAGAAATATTGAGTTTTGTTTGGCTGTTAACCCTTGCTTTGTAAGCGGAATTTTATTTAATTAAAATAGAAAATCTGCCAAAAAAGTGAAATTCTGAAATTTCCTCTCCATTTTCCATTAATACTTGTGGAACACCTAAATGGTTAACAAAGTTTATAAAATCAGTTTTGAATACCTTGAGGGGTGTCGTTTCTAAAATGGAGTCATTTTGGGGTGGTTTCTATTATATAGGCCTCACAAAGTGACTTCAGACCTGAACTGGTCCTTAAAAAGTGGGTTTTGGAAATTTTCTGAAAAATTTGAAGATTTGCTTCTAAACTTCTAAGCTTTCTAACGTCCGCAAAAAATAAAATGGTATTCACAAAATGATCCAAACATAAAGTAGACATATGGGGAATGTGAATAAATAACTATTTTTGGAGGTATTACTATCTATTATGCAAGAAGAGGAATGGAAATTTGGAAATTTTTCCAAATTTTTAGTAAATTTGGTTTTGTTTATAAATAAAAATGAATTTTTTTGACTCAATTTTACCACTGTCATGAAGTATATAGTAATATAGGTATAGATAGCACTGCCCTTTCTTTCTCCTTGCACAGGATCGATTACACTTCACATTTTTAAGGCTGGGATCACACATACAGGTTTTGTGTTTTTTGTTTTTTTTGCCAAATCCTGGATTGAACCCAAAAGAAGGACAAGTATCAAGGAAATGCTGATACTTCTTTCTTCGGCTTTCTCTCCTGTGTTTGCTTCAAATTTGCAGCAAAAACTGAATTTGTAATTCCAGCATAAAACTTTACTCATGAACATATTTATCTCTGCTACATATGAATATGTGACCTATGTGTCTCTAATCCAATAAACTCACCTTTACTATCCTACCTACACTTTTTATGTATCATATATCTTTCCAGCCTCCTGAGTCTACATGCAGTAAAAGTTGCCTGCTCGGATACCAACGAATTCCCATGAAAGGACAACACAAATGCTGCTACAGCTGTCTCACTTGTCCGGAGGGTCAGATCTCTAATGCCACGGGTTAGTAATTTGCAATAGCAGTGGTAAGTGTCTATTACTATAGAATGAAAAAGCAAGGACACCCCATCTGACGCAGTCATCATTTCCTCTAAAAACAGGAACAAATTCACTTTACAATAATATTTAAACAAAACAATCACACAAATTAAATTTGTGGATTTCTATAGGTTAATAAAATGGCCAGTTTCACCAGGTCTGGGTCCACAAATCTCTGAGTGCCATGATCTTCACCTGCCATACCCATTGCTGATGATGATGACATGATTGCATAATTCAAATTCAGCTCTAGTAGCTCCGCTCACTGACTCCATGTTGCCTGACCACATCCAGTTCAGCAGCTAAACATTCTTTAACTCCTCCAGCCAGGGGCGTTGCTAGGGTCTCAAAAGATCCGGGGCACAAGCCCTAATGAATATGGCCCATTTCTCTAAGTCAACCCCCCTCCACAAACACACCGCATTTTGCTGTACTTGCTATACAGCAGCACATACCTGTTAAATCCAGTGCCTCCAGGTGATGTCTCCGATGTAGATCTTCTCATCATCTTCTCCTTTTGGTCCATACAACTTTCAGCCGAGCCTCGTCTCTGACATACAGACATCTTAGTGTCCTCACATTTCTATCATCACCCCCAACCTGGAGCCCCCACAGTTTTATCCTGCTGCTCGCTGTGCTCCCCAATACCCCCAAATACTATCCTGAAGAAATAATAGTGCCCCCCATAGTAATAGTGCTCCTCATAGTCCCACCAATAGTAATTCCCTTCTAGAATGCCCTCATTAGTAATACAGCCCCTACAGTCCCCCCATCCGTGATAACTCTCCCCAAGAGTGCGCCCATTAGTAGAAGAGCCCCCCAGTATTAATAATACCCTCACAGAGCCCCCAGTAGTAATAAGGCCGTCTAGTGTTCCCCCAGTGGTAATAAAGCTTTCTACAGACCACTCAGTAGTAATAAGGCGGATCTATAAGTCCCTCCTATAGAGCTCCCAGTCGTAATAAGAACGCCTATAGTGTCCCCTACAGTGACCCCAGTATTTATACTACCCCCTGCAGTGACCCCTGTAGTTATATTCCTCCCTCCACCATACAGTCCTATGTAAATAACATCAGCTTCTCTCCAGCCGCCTTCAACATAAAGTCCTAAGTAAATAATATCAACCCCTTCCACAGCCTCCTCCAACATGCAATCCCATGTAAACATCACCCCCTCAACATTCAGTCACATGTAAATAACATCACTCCCTCCCACAACCGCCATCAAAATACAGTCCCATGTAAATAACATCACTCCCTTCCCAGTCCCTTCCAACATGCAGTCCCATGTAAATAACATCACTCCCTAGCAGAGCCACCTGAATGCTATGGCTATTTAAAGGGGTATTCCAGTAGGTAAAAGTTATCCCCTTTCCACAGGGACCCCCACTGATCATAAGAATGGGGGACTCTTACCCCCTGCAGGCCTCCTGCTTCTCCCCTAAAATGGCCGGTTGCACAGGGACCTGCAGGTGGTACGGAGCCAGCGTTCTCGTGATTGTGGGGGTCCCAGCAGAAGGGCCCCTACTGATCTGATACTTATCCCATATTCTGTGGATAGAAGATAACTTTTACCTACTGGAATACCCCTTTAAGGGCTCACTCCTTCTACTCTATCCTGAGCAACAAGTTCAATTAGTTTTTGTATTGCTTGCATTGATTTGCATTTCCACTTGGCTTTGACCTGTTTTGATTATTGTATTGCAGCCCTGAACTTCTGTTTTTGATTATAAAATTGCATGAACTAAGCCAGCCCTAACTTTCTGCATGGATTATCATATTGAATGATATCTGTCAGAACCGACCTTCTGCTTGATCAACCACAAATTCCATCTTCTTATGCCTCATTCACATGTCAGTGTTTTGGTCAGTCATTTCCATCAGGGATCGTGAGCCAAAACCAGGATTGAAGCCTCCACAGAGATAAGGGGGAGAGCTGCACCTGTTCTGTGTTTAGAGCCGCACCTGGTTTTGCTTGAAATCACTGATGGAAATCACTGACCAAAACACTGACATGTGAATGAGGCGTAACTTTGCTACTATAAACTGGTCCTACTCACATCAGCCCTGGCCAATAGATTACAAACCAGAGGCACTGGTCTCCATCTCTGGCAAACCAATGGATCTACTTTTCAAGTAGGCATTGTGTCAGTTTGCTCATGGATTCTGCTGATCCCCCATTCCTGAGGTCTATGACATTGCCTGAAAATGCCTTGCTAGTGAAGCCACCATGATGAGCCACTCCAGATTCTGCAGAACAACACACCTCATCTGGATGAACCAACACTTCCTATTTAAGCTGCTGCAGCTCATTTTCCTTCTGCCAAGATTTAAAAATTTGATTCGCCGGTTTGCCTAATTTTTTTGAAAAAATTTGGTTTGATCCGAATAAATTTGCTGCAAATTTTGTTAAAAAATTGCTATTTCCTGGCTGCAGAGAGCCTTTATAGTGGTGTAGAACACTGTGCCTTGCAGTAACACGCATAGGGAGTCTGCTGTGGTAGTGTAACAATACTGTGAGTCAGTATGATATGCAGATGACAGGCGTCACTCTTAGAATCACTGCACACTTCACTTATTTGGGCAGTCACGGGGCCAAAACTGACCAAATAACTTAAGAATGAACTCAGCCATACAGGTCGATTTTAGGAGATGTTAGTGTAAAGAAGAAGAACGCCCCTTTTACACCATCGTCAGCTGATTCCACATAGATGTCTACAGAACCTGTTCTATTAAATGCTTATACAAGTAGAGCGCCCCGACAGAGTTGAGAGTGTTGACGTCACTGATTATTTTGCCCTTTCTCTGATCCGTCAGAACAATAACTGAATGAATAGAATTCCATTATCCTTTCATTGTTGAAAGTTTTAATATGAAACAGGCTTTTTTTTCTGGAAAATTGATCGGTGATTGTAGACCTCCTTTTGGTGTATGGACTGAATTACATTGTCGTGGGTCCAGTAGAAAACATAATGAAGATGCTGATGACAACACACAGGCAGACTTTGCCTTTACCATGTATTCACAATTAAATCAAGCAGCTTCAGTAAGTTAAAAATATGCATGTTATCAGTGACTGCTGGATCCCTGCGCTGATCGGGCTGAAAATATTCATGTGTTTTTATTTGCTCTGTCTGCATTCGATCTCTACAGCACACAAGACATGACAGGAGAGCCTCTGCTTTGGAGTCCAAGTCCAGTTTCTTAAGATCAGGAGTTCCATCAGAATTGTGTAACATTTTTGTGCAAAGCCATGACAAAAGGACTCCATAGGTATACACATCAGAAGAAGATGAAGCTGGTTGCCCCAATTTTAATTTAGGAGCAGTAAACAGCTGGAAGCAAATAGAGGTGGCTGAACTCCATTGCTCTCCATCTTTTGTGAAGTCAATGCCTCCAATAATGTCCCTCTCGCGATTTACAGAAAATACATTATTTTCATGTAGAGATCCAAGAATTATGTTGGAGGCATGTAGTGTATGCAAGCCATGTGCGACCCCTCTCATCACTCTCACACTGTTCTGTACCTGGTTTGCCCGGGCAAACGGAGACACACTAAAGGCTACACTACACTAATGGATTTTCAACATATAACATCTGTTCATACAGATACAGTCTACAATCACCCATCAATTTTCCTCCCAAAAAAACCTGTTTCAAATAAAAAATCTCACCACTGCGTAATTCGGTCCATACCGCAAAAAGGGCTTAAGAATATATCACTGCACCGCTGAGCGGCAATTAGGCCTTAATTTTTTTTCTACTTTTACACAACACAAAAGTCTTTTCAACAGAAAAATGCACCGCTGAACGTTGAATATATATTTTTTTCGCCAGTAATACACGGCAAACTGGGCTTTAGAATATTTCACTGCACCGCTGAGTGGCAAAGATATTTTTTTTTCCACTAATACACGCATAAAAAGGCTTTAAAACAGATAACTGCACCACTGAGCGGCAATTTTTTTTTTCTATTTCTACTGATACACGAAAAAAAGGGCTGTGATTTTCACACCTCACCACACAACGGCTAATAAGCCCTTTTTTCCCACTAATACAAGCCAAAAAATGCTTTAGAACATATAACTACACCACACAAGGGATAAAAAAAAAGTAGAAATATCTCCTTGTTATAAACCCTGTTAATGCCTGTATCAAACAGCACTTGCACCCTAATAACAAGAACGGTTTGCTGGAACTACAGAGCTGTATAATGGCAATTTGGATCCCCAGTCAGTGCAGCAAGGTGTAATCGGATTGTTCCTATTACCCAGGCTGTAACCTCCCCTACTGAACCCTGTTCTACATAAATGCTGTGGATTGATTCCTCAATATCCTTTCCCTACACCTCGAGTAACCTTTCCCTGCACTTGTAAGTCGTTTTTTTTTTCACCACAATTAAAGAGAACCTGTCACCAGGAAATTCCCTGATAAAGCAGGCATGCTGCCTTGTGGGGCTCACCCTGCTGAATATAATTATACCTTTCACTTGGTGATCTGTTGCTTTATTGTCGAGAAATAGTACTTTTAATCCATATGCTAATGAGCTGATATGAGTCCAGTAGTTAATATGAGTCCAGCATTTTTTCTATTCAGAGCTGTAGCCACTCCCCTATTCACGTCTTCAGTTGTAAAAGGGGCGTGGTTTAAAAAAAATGACCTGCATTATAGCCAATACAAGGCTTGCTGCCTTTCACTTTAAAGCCTAACTGCCATACCCACGGCGACATGTCCCTTATCAGCCATCATGTGTTTATCACCCCATGAACAAAGTAGCCCTTATTATAATTACTAACTTCAATAGTATATTCCTCCCCTTTTTTAATATAATACCTTAGCATTCCCTGTTATTCATTTTCCCTCTAATTATTAACATGAATGAATGAATGAATGATGTAATAAACCACGCCCCTTTTGCAACTGAAGAAGTTAATAGGGGAGGGGCTACAGCTCTGAATAGAAAAAACACTGGACTCAAATCAGCTCATTAGCATATGGATTAAAAGTACTTTTTCTCCACAATAAAGCACCAGATCACCAAGTAAAAGGTATCATTATATTCAGCAGAGTGAGCCCTACAAGGCAGCATGCCTGGTTCATCAGTGAATTTCCTGGTGACAGGTTCCCTTTAAATCTTTCTTATAACTGTCCCTAGCGCCTGCAGACACGTCTCTCCCTGCACTAAACATACTGGTGAATGGCAGAATTAAACATAGCCGCCGTATTTATAGGGCTGTGACATCACAGGGCTGGCTGGCTGCTGATTGGCTGCATGCATGTCAGTATGGGTGATCCCACCTTCCCAGAGTTCCTTGCCCCATGTCCTCACACGTGTAGCAGCCATTTTAGGAAAAAATTTGATTAGTTACCAGGAGGAAATTCGGAGTCGGTGCGAATCTAATTTTTCCTGAAATTCGGATAGAATTCCACTTCATCAGCTTTGATTCGGTCATCTCTAATGGCAACCCAAAGTCCTGCAGATGATATATTAATCCAAGTACCATACATTTTGAGGTCTTGCCACTTCAGTTTTCATCTGACAAAGCAAAGGTGGTGTTCATCTTGTCTTTGCTGTCCAGAAAAGCACTGGCCTAGGATTTTCCGCTTCAAGTGTGGAACAATCCTGTTGTGTCCACTTTCTTGAGTCCATCAGAAAAGTCTTTGAAAAACTTTGGGCATTATCTGCAGTATTCCCTTTGTTCTCCTTCTCCACTCTGGGACAGTATGCCATTCAGATTAACACTTTGGCAAACAATTTGAAATGAAGTAATGAAGTGCTTGTAGCTTCCTTCTGGAAAAGAAGATCTGGTTATATTTAAGATAAACTTGCTGGATGAGACCTGTGTGCCACCCGGATAAACTAATATTTTTTGCCAACCAAATTCACGGATGTAGCAGAGTTTACACTCAAACTCTTAACTCAAATTTCTTTATTCTTCGTGATATCCTGAACATTTAGGTTTTAGGAGAGACGAAAGGGTAACTAAACTGATCATACCTGTGCTAGACTTCTTTAGGCTTCTGCCTCTCAGGAAGAACCTATGTAAGCAGAAAGTCTCAAGCTCTCTGTAGAAGAGTGTCAACATAAGTGTAGCAACAATTTGTACTGGAACAGTTGAGAGAAGTTTCACTTTCTGTAGTAATGTTCCATAAAGCTGGGAAACTACAGTGAAACTACAGTGCCTAGGGCTAGTAGGACAGACGGCCCTAGGCACAAACTTTTCCTCTGAAAATGTTCAATTCTTATCACCCTACATGTAGCTATTCCTGGACCCAGCTTTATTGTACAAGCCTTATTGGATTCTGGGTACAATGGGAACTTCCTACGTCAATCCCATTGCTTTCATGAATATCCAAGCTTCTTTGATCTTGCATGTATTTCTTTATGTTTTTTTTTGCAAAGGTTCATTGGTCTTCTTTAACTCTCTATGGCTACAGAAACATAATTCATTAACTGGAACTCTGATCAGATTACCTGCTGGGAAGAACATTCTCACTCTCACTACTTGCCAGTAATCTGTCAACCCAGGATTGTTTGGATTGCCTAATCTAGATATTGTTTTCAGTGAATAATGAGTGGAGAACTGGAGACCCTTCCTCATCAACTTTATGACTGCACTATTGACCTCGCTTTCACACTTTCTCCTTTTAGCCAGGTTTACATATTATCACCCCCCCCCCCCCCAAAACTGAGACCATGACACTTTACAGCAAGTGGAACCTCAACTAAGTCAGATTCTTTGTTGAGAAAAAAGGATGGGCCCCTGCCCATATTGCTGACCGGAGGTTAAATAAAATCAATTTCAAATACCCACTTCCTCTGATTTTCAAGATCTTTGATACGATTCAAGTTATTAAGACACCAAATTGGACCTCACAGAGGATTCAAATGTTTAAGATCTTCACCAAATTGGGCCTCAGAGGGCATGTAATTTAATCCGAATTCATGATGACAATAAATGGAAGACAATCTTAAAAATTCACAATGGAGTTAGTAATCCCCGATTCATCCTTCAGGATCACAGCAATACCATATTCTAAGATGTTCTTTACATTTGTGTGGTGGCATACTTGGATACCTGGATTATATTCTGACATTTCTCTTGATTTACATTCCCACCGAGTAGCTGTCCATTCTGTTCTACAAGCTTCTCTGGGAAAATCACATCACTGCTAAGTTTGAGAAGTGCCATTTTGAGAAGACTTGACTGAGTATTTTTAGGAAATGTAATCTCAAACTAGAACCTGCAAATGAGCTCAGAGAAGCTGTCTCCAGTGCATGATAGGACTCGTCCTCAGGATCTATGGTCTATCTAATGCTTCTGATTTGCTAACAATTGCCAGTTTATTTCCAGCTTCTTTTCTGTGGTTGCACCAATTATTACTCTAAGAAGGCGCTTAAAGAGGACCTTTCACCTCTCCTGACATGCCTGTTTTAATTGCGTCAACCTCCAGAAAGAAGGACTTAGTATTTTTATGATGAAGTGCTGAGGCAGAGGACAAGGCTTTTTTAATTCTATAAAGATCTCTTCAGCTTGAGGAGTACAGTTCTTGGTGTTAAAGAGGATCTGTCAATCCTGACATGCCTGTTTTAATATCTCCATGCATTTCCCCTGTAATAACAATTCTGGAGCATCTATTCTTATGGCTGTATGTTGTGCCATTCCTTTATTATTTTATCTAGAAGTTATGAATGAATTGCTAGCAGTCTGCAGTAAGGGTATAGAGGGATGGCAACCAGTTGGGGGTGTGTACCTGCACAGTCTGAAAATGGCAGCACTGATTGGATAGAGTGAGTCTGTGCAGGTACACCCCCCCCCAACTGGTTACCTCCCCTCTGTACCCTTACTGCAGACTGCTAGCATTTCATTAATAACTTCTAGTTGAAACAATAAAGGAATGGCACAACATAGACCCATAAGAATAGATGCTCCAGAATTTTTATGACATGGGGAATGCATGGAGATGTTGCAACAAGCATGTCAGGAGTGGTGACATCCAGGCCCTCTTTAACACCAAGAACTGTACTCCTCAAGCTGAAGAATTAAAAAAGCTGTGTTCTAGCCTCAGCACTTCATCCTACTAAGCCCTTCTTCCTGGAGGTTGACACTATGCTGGGGCAGTCCTGCTTCAAAGGGAGAATATGGGAGAGTACATTCTGTTTCTTCTCTAAAGCATTTTATCCAGCAGAAATTAATTGTAATGTTAGAGACTGACTTCTGATCAGTTTAACTTGGACGAATAGAGATAACCTGCTGAAAAGTGTTCATCACCCATGAACACAGACCATAAAAATGTACTACATTACCAGTCTGCTTATCACCTAAATCCACATGAAGCCTGTCTGTCCTTATTTCTTTCCTGCCTCAACTCTTTTTTCTCTATTTTACCTGTAGATAAGAATGTGCCATGCCCTGTTGAGATGATTTGACTCTTGATATATGGCTGAAGAACATCAGTATGCTATTCAATGCAGTCATATTTTGCCTGTTGCTCTGGTGCAAGTTTGCAACATTCTTTCAGGAATGAATTTTATCCATAGATAGCAAATTCTGTCCTGGGATCACCCCTCTAAACTGTCAGGTTAACCAGGAATATGAAAAAACTTAGATTATGTTTCTCAGCATTATTGGTGGCCTCTGATTCATGACATTAAACACTTTATGACAGCTTAGTTAATTTATACACTAAACAAGAGTTCACATAAAAAAAACCTGCTGGACTATTCCATCTTCTTATCAGTTCCAAATTCCCCTTGAACTCACATCACTATGGACGTTTTATAACTAACTTGCCAAATTCCTCAAACAGTACTATCATATGGTTAGTAGTAGGCCACTTCTATAATATGCTTCTTGTTTCTCCTCTAGTTCGCCCTTATGACATCCAAGTGTTCTCTCTTTTTATGAAGAATATCTTCTGCCCGTGTAATCTTTATTTGCATCCGTTTACATCCGTATTCTAGCAATTGCAAAAATGTTTTTAATTGGAGGTCAAACTGTATTTATTTACTGCTTATTAGGGATGAGCGAACCCGAACTGTATAGTTCGGGTTTGTACCGAATTTTGGGGTGTTCAGGACCTGGACCCGAACATTTTCGGGTTCGTTGTTCGGTGATTTCTTCCCGCTTTCTGAAGGGCTGCACAGCAGCCAATCAGCTAGCGTTTTACTTCTTGCCCTAAGAAGCCATCAAAGCAAAGTTCAATAGTGTCCAGCAAAGGATATATTTTTTTCTGGGGTGAAATTCAGTTGCAAAAATAGAAATACCGTAAATCTGGTGTTCCAGCAGTGGCAGGCCAAGTTTAATAGTGTCCGGCAAAGGATATATTTTCTTCTGGGGTGAAATTCAATTGCCAAAATAGCAATACCATAAATCAGTGCTTTCAGCTGTAGATGGCCAAGTTTAATAGTGTCCGTCAAAGGATATATTATTTTCTGAGGTGAAATTCAGTTGCGAAAATAGAAATAACGTAAATCTGGTGTTCCAGCTGTGACTGGACAAGTTTCATAGTGTCCGTCAAAGGATATATTATTTTCTGGGGTGAAATTCAGTTGCCAAAAACAACTATCATACAGGATAGTCTGGTAAAGCTTTACCATTCTTATTTGTGCATGGACAAGGCTCATACTTACAGTATGTCAACTGTTGAACACGGTTTCCAAACCAGATTTGTTGACCTCCATCCATTGCCACCCAGAGGATTCACTATGGGGGTAGTCTTCATGTCATTGAGGTGTCATATAAAAGGTTTTAGATGCTGATTAGACTAGAAAAAATCTCCAAAGTATAATAAATGCTACCTAGTATTAATGTGACCCTGCCTCAACATATACTCGGATGCAGAATCCACAATAAACGGAACACCATCTTGGTTGTGTGTCACGTACAGACCAGGGACCAAAAGAATACTTTATTACACGTGTAATAAATGAACATGACAGTAACAAATGCAGGTTAAGCAATAGTGGTAGCACTATCACAGAACTGAGTGTACCAGCAAACCAGAGGCAAAACCCAGAGGTCAGAGAGCCAGTGAGCCCCGTTATTCACAGAGCCCCTGGTGGTGAGGATGAACTGGGCCGAGGGCTCACTGGTCACACCTCCAGGAAGGTCCCGTTACACTTGACCCTAACTGCAAAGAACCATGTTGGTGCAAGCACCAGTGGAACAGACAACAGAACCGGAACCCAAGCAAACAACACAGGACATGGAACAGCCAACAAACGGGAACCAGCTCACAAGCAGATGCCTGGACCCCATGCGAAACAGAATCGTGGCGGTCACAGGAAGAGCTGCACACAGACTAGAGATCCTTCCTCCGGAGAACCCAGGAGCTCTCTTATGAAGACAGGAAAGGAACAGAAGCAGTAAAGCACTGCATGTAAGATATGGAACAGACTGGATCAGAAGCAGTTGAGCAATGCTAGGCTGGACATAGAACAGACAGGATCAGAAGCAGTAGGCACTGCCAGGCTGGACATAGGACAGACAGGATCAGAAGCAGTTTAAGGCCCCTTTCACACGGGCGAGTTTTCCGCGCGGGTGCAGTGCGTGAGGAGGACGCATTGCACCCGCACTGAATCCGGACCCATTCATTTCTATGGGGCTGTGCACATGAGCGGTGATTTTCACGCATCACTTCTGCGTTGCGTGAAAATCGCAGCATGTTCTATATTCTGCGTTTTTCACGCAACGCAGGCCCCAACCAAGTGCGGATGCGTTGCGATTTTCCCGCATTGTTGCTTAGCAACGGGATCCAATCTCTATTATTTCCCCTTATAACATGGTTATAAGGGGAAATAATAGCATTCTTAATAAAGAATGCATTGTTAAATGATGAGGAAGGGGTTAAAAATAATAAAAGTTAACTTACCTTAGCCACTTGATCGCGTAGTCGCGATCTGTCCTCTCTTTCCCTGCAGCATCTATGATCTAAATGACCTGTGATGACGTCACATCACATGGCCCAATCACATGCTCCATCACTATGGTGATGGAGCATGTGATTGGGCCATGTGATGCTGTGACATCATCACAGGTCCTTTTCCTACAAGCAAGCTAACGGAGAGGATGCCGGGCTTCGCGATCAAATGGAACAGGTATGTTAATATTAGTTTATTATTTTTAACCCATTCAGCACCGGGTTCAACATTAGGAAGATGGCCAAGGGTATTATTTCACATTATAACTATGTTATAATGTGAAATAATACCAGCGGGACAATTTCTGACCCGAACATGCACTTCTGTGAAGAAGTGCAGGTTCGGGTCTGGGTACCAAAAGTGCCGATTTTTCTCCCGCGCGTGCAAAACGCATGACAGCGCTTTGCACTCGCAGGGAAAAATCGCTGCGATTCCCGCAACGCACCCGCACTGTTTGACGGAGTGCACCCGCAACGCCCGTGTGAAAGAGGCCTAAGACTGCCAAGCTATCAGATGCAGTTAGAGCACTGCTAGGCTAAACATGGATCCAAGTGGATCAAGATACAGAACAGAAGATCAGACAAGGCATGAACAATAGTGTTGATCACGAGTATTCTAATCGCAAATTTTTATCACGAATATCGGCACTTTGAGAGTTTGCAAAGATGTAGAATATAGTGCTATAATCGCGAATATTCTCGATTTTTTTTCATCAGTAACCTCCCTTTTTGCTTGTGGGCCAATGAGAAGACTGCAAAATCTTTGTCAGAGATTAACAACATCCCTAGCAACCAATAGGAAAGTTGCCTACCCCTTACTATATAAGAACCCCCCCAGCAGCCATTTTCTGCAGTTTTTTTTGCAGTTATAAGAGAGACAGCAGTGTCATTGCTTTCATCTGGATCCTATTCCTTATCCAATTACATTAGATAGTTAGTTAGTTAGTTAGTTAGTTAGTTAGCTCATATATATAATGCAGATAGTGGGAAATAGTTAGTCTAGGTTAGATTGTGATATAGTGTAGCTGATAGGTTCCAGTACAGGGTGTTATGTAGTGTGATAGGAATTACTGTTTCTCTGCTGTCCATTAGTGATGTCGCGAACATAAATTTTTCCGTTCGCGAACGGCGAACGCGAACTTCCGCAAATGTTCGCGAACATTGCGAACCGCTATAGACTTCAATAGACAGGCGAATTTTAAAACCCACAGGGACTCTTTCTGGCCACAATAGTGATGGAAAAGTTGTTTCAAGGGGACTAACCCCTGGACTGTGGCATGCCGGAGGGGGATCTATGGCAAAACTCCCATGGAAAATTACATAGTTGACGCAGAGTGTGGTAAGTTGATATCGCAATGTGATTAATACAGGTTATATTAATCGCATTGCGAATTCAACTTAGAGCTGGGTTCCTAATGATTGTATTGCTAGAATATAATGAAGATAACAAATATAGCGCTATATTCTCAATCTTCGTTATATTCTAGCAATACAACAACCATTAGGAACTCAAATCTAAGTTTAATCGCAATGCGATTAATATAACCTGCATTAATCGCATTGAGAATTCAACTTAGAGCTGAGTTCCTAATGGTTGTATTGTTAGAATATAACGTATATTCTAACAATACAACAGTACCCATCTGCGTTTTATCATTTCTTTTTTTTTTTTTTTTTTGTGTGTATATTGTGTATTTTGCCACATTTGGTTGCATATTTACATTTGGTATAGGCAAATATGGTAGTCTAGAATTCAGTGTTTCCCAACCAGTGTGCCTCCAGCTTTTGCTAAACTACAACTCCCAGCATGCCAGGACAGCCTTTGGCTGTGCAGGCATGCTGGGAGTTGTAGTTTCGCAACAGCTGGAGGCACACTGGTTGGGAAACACAGGTCTAGATCATTACTCTGCCCAAATCTATATTCAGCTATATGGCTTAGAAAATATGCTGTCAAACAATGATTCTAGGTTTTAGTATAGACACATGATCTAGACTACCATATTTGCCTATACCAAATATGCAACCAAATGTGGCAAAATACACAAAAAAATAAAATAAAAAATGAAAAAATTATAAAAACGCAGATGCGTTTTTGATGTGTTTTCTATCAAAAACGCCCAAATGGCCCCTCGGGGGTTCAGATATCTTGCCTCGGAGGCTGCAGAACGTTGGTGGTAGTCATAGTCATAGTAACATAGTAACATAGTATATAAGACCGAAAAAAGACATTTGTCCATCCAGTTCGGCCTGTTTCCTACAAGTTGATCCAGAGGAAGGCAAAAAACCCCTGTGAGGCAGAAGCCAATTTTCCTCACTTAAGGGGAAAAAAAAATTCCTTCCCGACTCCAATCAGGCAATCAGAATAACTCCCTGGATCAGCGACCCCTCTCTAGTAGCTGTAGCCTGTAATATTATTACACTCCAGAAATAAATCCAGTCCCCTCTTGAATTCCTTTATTGTACTCACCATCACCACCTCCTCAGGCAGAGAGTTCCATAGTCTCACTGCTCTTACAGTGAAGAATCCTTTTCTATGTTTGTGTACAAACCTTCTTTCCTCCAGACGCAGAGGATGTCCCCTCGTCACAGTCCTGGGGATAAATAGATGATGGGACAGATCTCTGTACTGACCCCTGATATATTTATACATAGTTATTAGATCTCCCCTCAGTCGTCTTTTTCTAAAGTGAATAACCCTAATTTTGATAATCTTTCAGGGTACTGTAGTTGCCCCATTCCAGTTATTACTTTAGTTGCCCTCCTCTGAACCCTCTCCAGCTCTGCTATGTCTGTCTTGTTCACAGGAGCCCAGAACTGTACACAGTACTCCATGTGTGGTCTAACCAGTGATTTGTAAAGTGGTAGGACTATGTTCTCATCACGGGCGTCTATGCCCCTTTGATGCAACCCATTATCTTATTGGCCTTGGCAGTAGCTGCCTGACACTGGTTTTTGCAGCTTAATTTGCTGTTTATTAAAATTCCTAGATCCTTTTCCATGTCAGTGTTACCGAGTGTTTTACCATTTAATATGTACGGGTGACTTGCATTATTCCTTCCCATGTGCATAACTTTACATTTGTCAGTGTTAAACCTCATCTGCCATTTTTCTGCCCAAGCCCCCAATCTATCCAGATCCCTCTGTAGCAGAAAACTGTCCTCTTCAGTGTTAATTACTTTACACAGTTTAGTGTCATCTGCAAAAATAGATATTTTACTGTGCAGGCCTTCTACAAGATCATTAATAAATATATTGAAGAGAATAGGGCCCAATACTGACCCCTGAGGTACCCCACTAGTTACAGTGACCCAATCTGAGTATCTACCGTTAATAACCACCCTCTGTTTTCTGTCACTCAGCCAGTTACTTACCCACATACAGACATTTTCTCCCAGTCCGAGCATCCTCATTTTATATACTAACCTTTTATGAGGTACAGTGTCAAATGCTTTGGAGAAGTCCAGATATACGACATCCATTGATTCGCCGCTGTCAAGTCTAGAACTTACCTCCTCATAGAAGCTGATTAAATTTGTTTGGCATGACCGATCCCTCATGAAGCCATGCTGATATGGCGTTATTTGCTTATTTTCATTGAGATACTCCAAAATAGCATCTCTTAGAAACCCTTCAAACAGTTTACCAACAATAGATGTTAAACTTACCGGCCTATAATTTCCAGGCTCTGTTTTTGGACCCTTTTTGAATATTGGCACCACATTTGCTATGCGCCAATCCTGTGGAACATTCCCTGTTATTATAGAGTCCGTAAATATCAGAAATAATGGTCTGGCTATGACATCACTTAATTCCCTTAGGATACGGGGTGTATGCCATCCGGTCCTGGCGATTTGTCTATTTTAATCTTTTAAGTCGCTGTTGTACTTCTTCCTGGGTCAGACAGGGCACTTTTAATGGGGATTTACTTTTACATTCTGCATTTCATCTGACAGTTTATTTTCCTCAGTGAATATAGTGGAGAAAAAAATATTTAATAGTTTTGCTTTATCCTCGTCGCTCTCTGCAACACCCCCTCATTGCTATGTAGAGGGCCGACTCCTTCAGATTTATATTTTTACTATTTATATAATTGAAGAACATTTTAGGGTTAGTTTTACTCTCTTTGGCAATTAATCTCTCGGTCTCTAGTTTGGCAAATTTTATTAGTTTTTACATATTCTATTTTTTTCCTTATAGTTTATCAGTGCTTCCTGACTCCCCTCCTGTTTTAGCGATTTATATGCTTTCTTTTTGTCATTTATTGCCTTCTTTACGGTTCCATTTATCCACATTGGTCTCTTATTGTTCCTTAGCCTTTTATTCCTATAAGGTATGTACCTCTCACAATTAGATGTTACAATGCTTTTAAAAATCTCCCATTTTATGGTTGTATTTTTATTTTTGAGGACTTTGTCCCAGTTAGTTAGGCCTATGGCCTCGCTTAGTTGGCTAAATTTAGCTTTTTTGAAGTTTGGTATTTTTGTTCCTCCCTTTAGAAACTCTCGTTTGAAGGATAATTGGAAGGTTATAACTTTATGGTCACTATTTCCCAGGTGTCCCCCAACCTGCACATCTGTTGTTCTATCAGGTCTATTGGTTAATACTAAGTCCAGTATGGCCGTCCCTCTAGTGGGGTCCTGAACCAGTTGGGAAAGGAAATTGTCTTTGGCTATTGCCAAGAACCTGTTTCCTTTATGGGATGTACAGGTTTCAGTTTCCCAGTCTATATCTGGGTAGTTGAAGTCCCTCATAATAACGACTTCATTATGATTTGCAGCCTCGTCTATCTCGTTTAGTAATAGATTTTCTGTGGACTCTGGTATATTAGGTGGTTTATAATACACTCCTATTAGTATTTTATTATTGTTTTTTGCTCCATGTATTTCTACCCACAGTGACTCCACATGTTCATGTCCCTCAGAGATGTATTCTCGATTTACGGGATTTAGACACGACTTCACGTAGAGGCAGACCCCTCCACCTCTCCGTCATATACAATCAAATAGAGGCATCAAATGGATTCGGAAAGCGATTAATAATTGTAAGTATTATTCGCATTGCGATTACAACTTAGATCTGAGTTCCTAATGGTTGTTGTATTGCTAGAACATAACGAAGATTGAGAATATAGCGCTATATTCGTTATCTTCGTTATATTCTAGCAATACAACCATTAGGAACAGATCTAAGTTGTAATCACAATGCGAATAATACAGGTTATATTAATCGCATTGCGATTTACAATTACTATTACTGCAGCTTCAGAATGAATCTAACATGGATGCTGTCCTTGCATTTAGATAGGAGGGGGGAGGGTCTGGGAGGGAGGGTATGCTGCTGATTGGCTGGAATGTGTCTGCTGACTGTGAGGTACAGGGTCAAAGATTACTCAATGATAAAGTATAGGGGCGAACGCGAACATCGAATATGTTCACCCGCCGCGGCGGACGCGAACAAGCTATGTTCGCCGGGAACTGTTCGCCGGCGAATAGTTCAGCCCATCTCTACTGTCCATACATGCATGCTACAGAAATAGTGCTGTGATGTCACAACAATACTTAGTGCACCAATCAGTAATATGTACTCAGACCTGATAAAATGTGAAGTTGCATGTATTGCACAAAAAATATGCGCATCATTAGTGCGGATTTTTGCAACTGCGAAAATAATGACTGGATAACGAATTCTAGAATTTGTGAATTTATTGCGAATATTATGCAAAAAATTAGCAAAATATTGCGAAAACTAATATTGCCTATGCTGCTCATCACTAAAAGGAAACATCAACACTAACAACATCAATACTTTACCAGGCAACACCACACAGAAGGGCAGATGGCAAAACCCCCTGGGTAGGCAGCAAGGAGCTACGGGAAGGCACAAGATAGACTGACCAGAAGTCCCACAGATAGAAATAGCTGCATAACAGGGCACCTGATAAACTACATCCAGGCACAGACCAGGGAATGTTAACCCCAACAGAACCAGGAGTAAAACAGAAGCACAGAACATACAATCACAAGTGTCAGTTCACACACAAGGCTGCAGCCAGCACGCATCACAGAACCACCATACATGAGAATACCCACAGCCAGTAAACAAAGCGCATACAGCCAGCCTGCACGACACCGGTGGCAGGAACCACAGAGATCTGGATGCGGGGAGATACAAACACAGGCTACAATTCACACAAAAAACCACCGCCAGCACGCAGCCCCAAGGAACCGGCATACACAGTTTGCAGCCAGTACACGAGAGAGTCTGCAGCCAGCCTGCACTGCCACAACTGTCACAGTGAACCACACCGTGACAGTGTGTAATAATTGACCAAGCACCACTAGCAGTTTATACTGTACTTTGTAAATCTCAGTTCAATTGTATTGTTTTTCAGGTGCTCTTTTTTTCATTTCCAGTAGTGTATATATGCTTACTAGGGATGAGCGAATCAACTTCGGATGAAACATTCAAAGTCGATTCGGATAAAAGTGGTAGCTTGGAACTGAACCCGAGTTCTGGAAATATTTTTTTTACAATAGAAATTAATTTATGAAGTTATTACACGAAGTCTCGCGAGACTTCGCAAAGTAATAACTTTGGCTTATCTGAGCCAGTGCATTCTAATACTGTACGGAGCGCTCGCTCCATACAGTATTCAAACGAACTTTTATGCGAATCATACCCTAATGCTTACCGTCCTATAGCTCTCATTCAGGACCTGCCGTTGCTGTACTGTGACCTGATGCTGCTCAGCATTAGGACATTGTTGGTGCCAATGTACACTATTCCCTTGATCTGGATGTCCTCTAGATAGTAAAGCAGTGCCTGGTCCAAAGCAAAAGAGTTAGGACTCCATCAACATGACCTACCAATTGGAATAGAGGCTCTGAGTTTATTCTTGCTGCCACTGCTTTTTAGTCAGCATGGGTACCATGACCAGTCTGTGTCTACACAGCAAGCTGCCGCGTGTGTCCTTACATCTTTATCATAGCCAGCACAGATAGTTTTCAACAGTTTGTTGTACTATAGATTGTATGTAGGACTGCACCAGATGGGATAGCCTTTTTCCTTATTTGTATTAAAAGCCTTGGTAACCCATGACCATATAATCAATACACTGCCTGCCCTTTTTTGATCACTTTTGGTGTGTACTAACTATTGCTTACTGGGAACATTGCAGAAGACCTTTCATTTTGGAGAGGCTTTGACCCCATTGTCTAGCCATCGCAACGTGGCTCTTGTCAAAACTGTCACAGCAGCAGACATTGACCCGCTGACCTAAAAATGGGTGATTCTTATATTGACTAGTTGACTAATATCATACTTCCTATTTGGTTTTCAGATATGGAGAAATGTATGACCTGTCCAGAAGACAAATTTTCAAACCAAGAAAGGACTGCATGCATCCCACGAGCAACTGAGTTCCTATCACATGGAGACGCACTGGGGATATCTCTCATTGTCATCTCTCTGGTATTCTGTTTCTTGACAGCTGTGATATTAGGAATATTTGTCAAATACAAAGACACAGCAATTGTGAAAGCCAATAACCGGAACCTCAGCTTTATACTTCTCCTCTCCCTTATGTTATCCTTTCTCTGCCCTCTGTTATTTATTGGACGCCCATCAAAGTTGTCTTGTCTCCTACGACAAGTGGCTTTTGGAAACATTTTTACAGTTGCTGTTTCTTCAGTTTTGGCCAAAACAGTCACCGTGGTCTTAGCCTTTCGAGCCACCAAACCTGACAGGACTATAAGAAAATGGCTCTGGAAGAACCTTACAACATATCTGTTGTTAGTTTCTTCTTTTGGAGAGATTGTTATCTGCATTTTCTGGCTGATAAATTCACCACCGTTTCCAGAGCATAATACCCAGGTTGCCTTTGATAAGATAATATTACAGTGCAACGAAGGATCTTCCATTGCTTTCTACATTGTTTTTGTCTACATTGGATTTCTGGCTATGTTCAGTTTCATTGTAGCCTTCTTGGCCAGGAAACTTCCAGACACCTTCAATGAGGCTCAGTACATCACCTTCAGCATGCTGGTCTTCTGCAGTGCGTGGATCTCCTTCATTCCGGCCTACCTCAGCACCAAGGGGAAATACATGGTGGCTGTGGAAGTTTTTGCTATCTTATCGTCCAGTGCTGGACTTCTGGGCTGTATCTTCATTCCTAAATGTTACATTATTCTAATGAGACCAGAACTGAACATCAAATCTAAGATAATTTTTGTAGTTAAATAAAAAAATGGAACGCTAAATAATTCTCATTCTTTAGAAAACACAGGTTATTACTGTTATCTATTAATCATCTATTATATTATTATATGGAACTCAATAAAATCAATAAAATTATTTCTGAACATTATTCTGTTTTTTGTTATCTGCTAAGCAGTAGAAAGGACTTCTCATGAAATTGAATCATCTGTCAATATTAATGAATGGATGAAGCTATCTCAGGGTGCATTCACACAGCCATATATTGGCTTAAGTACACACTTATGGAACACATTGACAATCCTGAAAGATGAAGGTTGTCCAAGACAGATTCATTTTTTCTATACACTTGTATACACTAGTGTTGATCGAGCACCCAAGTGCTCGGGTGCTCAGGCCGAAACTATCGGGATGCTTGAGTGCTCAATGGGAGAACCCGAGCATTAAACCAGGCACCCCCTGCTCTGAAGAGGGGAAGATGCCTGGTTCATAGGAAAAGGTCAGAAATTGATGGAAACACCACCATAATGGTTCGGGAACAGCATGTGGAGGATGTCTGGATGCATCTTGAAATCCCAGGTCACTGCTGGCAATGATGTTGTCCGAGTAGTGCACCACTTTTATAGACTGACAATAATATGCACAAAACCAAAGATAAAATCATTTTAGAGGAAAAATTGTTAGTAATTACAAGGAAGAAGCACTCCGATACAATCTGTATATCACATAAAGGAGGGAAATATTCACATTGTGATACAATTGTTCAGGTAGTTGAATGCCTACACTCATAAAGCCTATGCACTAAGTGAAAGGGCTGCCAAAAATTACAAGGAATCGGCACTACAATACACCCTTTGTTACACATAAAGGAGGGCATCAAACACACTTGAAAAATTATGATTGATGGCCTGCTGGTGACCCTCAAAAACATTTGGAGCAAGGGCCTGCTGATCTGACCAGCTGAAACATTAGGAGCGAGGGCCTGCTGATCTGACCAGCTGAAACATTAGGGGCGAGGGCCTGCTGCTGAGCTGACCCTCTAAAACCTTAGGGATGAGGGTCTGCTGTTGAGCTGACCCAGTAAAAGATTGTAGGTGAGGGCTTGCAGGTGAGCTGACCCTGTAAAACATTATATGCGAGGGCCTGCAGGTGAGCTGACCCTGTAAAACATTATATGTGAGGGTCTGTAGGGGAGCTGACCCTGTAAAAAATTATATCCGAGGGCCGGCAGGTGAGCTAACCCTGTAAAACATAATATGCGAGGGCCTTGGCTACTAAGACTGGACTTGGTGGAGGACAGGGTGGTGGTTAACCGACTGGAAGCATTTTCTGCTGCAATCCAACTGACCACCTGGTCGCACTGGTCTGACTTCAAGAGTGGCGTCCTGCGCCGCCCTGCAAACTGGGACACAAAGCTACGTATCGTCGATGATTGTTTTTCTTGTGCTCTGGCAGCAGGCACAGTTTCAACGCTCTCAGGGCGACGGCCTCTGCGTGCACCATCAGCATCACAGACACTTCCCAGTCCCTTACTGCTCGCCTTCTTCATACCAAAAATTATATATGCTTGAAAGTATGTCACACGTACTGTAGCGTACAGTAGCTTAGGATTTGGAAGTGTATGCGCAAAATTTTTTCAAAAGGTATTTGATACGGAAACGTCACACAGGAGATATCCCGCAGATAATGTCAATGCTGTCACCAGCGGCTAATAAAAAACTAACATAGTATGTCACAGGTATTTGGGATGAGGAAACGTTTTACAGGAGAGGTACCACCGGTAATGTCACTGTCCACAGCATCTACGGAAAAAGTACACTGTATGTCACAGATAAAAATTTTATGCGCACACGTTACACTGGAGATGTGGCATGGGTAATGTCACTGTCGGAAGCAGACATTGTCTATTGAAAAAGTACACTGTATGTCACAGATACATTTTTAACCGCACACGGTACACTGGAGATCTGTCACGACCTGCGGTGGGGTTGTGACCCTTGTGTCTACATGCGGTTGCCGTTGGCAACACGTATGTCACGACCTCTGTTGAGGTTGTGTTTGTCATGACCTGCGGTGGGTTGTGGCTCTTGTTTTACATGCCGTTGCCGGCGGCAACTTTTATGTCACAACCTGTGTTGAGGCTGTGTTCCTCTGTCTTGCATGCTCTTGCCAGCGGGATGGTTTTCGGTTGCCGCGCGTGGGGCTATACGTTGTAGGCTCATGTGCGGTTGCCGCTGGCAACTTTGTGTCTAGAGCATGCGAGACACTCACATCTGTGTGGTGTGCTTTTCCCTGTGTGGTGCACATGGGGTTAATGTCTTTGTGCTAGGTGTGGTGTGCACAGAGTTTATGGGTGTGTAGTGGGTGTGACCTCAGGCCTCCTTATGTGTGTGTGTTTGGAGCGTGAGGTCAGTTTTGTTTGTCCAGACTCAGTGAGAGTGTGTGCTGGAGCTTGTTGTGTGTTCTCACTGTTATGTCTGCGCAAGCCACCCTTATTCGTTATATTGGTTTCATTGTCCATTGTTTATCTTCTCTGTTTGGTGTATCCCCTCTAGTGTGCTTGTTTTGCTCATCCCCACCTTGTGTTGTTGTTATGGTGTGGGTCTGTCTGGAGTGTGGTCGTAGTTGTTTGTTGCTCCGGAAGGGGCTTGCTTTCCTGGAGGGGTTTAAGGAAAGACCAGATGGTCTGCAGCCCTACCAGGGTCTCCCCCATGCATATGGTGTCCGTATGGGGGTCCAGGAGGTCCTGGTGCTGGTTCAGCTTCTCCAGTGGGGCAGGTAAGTGTGGGCTTTGTGTATGTGGCTTGCTCTATTACTTACCTGTCGTGCGGGCGTACACTGTCTGGTTCCCGGCTGCAGAGGGGCCTCTGGAGACTCCTGCCCATCTGTGGTATTGGATGAGAAGGTGGTCTTTGCCCTGTCATTATATCCAGGGTTAAGCAGGGATTCTTAGGGCTCCAGGTTCCTGAGGTATGGGCCCTCCTACCATCAAGGTCGGCCCATATAGTTAGAAAGCCAGGGCTCTATAGGGATGCTTCAGGAGGTCACCAGCATCCTTTTCCTGCTATCTGTCCCAGCCGCCGCGGACGATGCACGGTGGGGGGTTTCCCCCACTTCCCGCCATGACAAGATCTTTCACTGGTAATGTCATTGTCAGAAGCGGACACCGTCTATTGAAAAAGTACACTGTATGTCACAGATACAATTTTTAAGCGCACACTTTACACTGTAGATGTGGTGCAACTAATGTCAATGTCAGCAGCGAACACCATCTCCGGAAAAAGTTCACTGGATGTCACAGATATTTTTGGGATGCGCACACTTTACACTGGAGGAGTGGCACAGATAATTTAACTGTCTGCAGTAGCCTATTAGAAGCTTTTTAGCGCAGGATACGCTAAAAAAAATATATCTGCTGCTGCCACACACAATAGTCCTTAAAAGGACTTTTGGGTCTGTAAAGTTTTAGCACACACTGCCACACAACATTAGTCCTTAAAAGGACTTTTGGTTCTATGAAAAGTGTTTCTAATTCTAATCCCTTCCAATGCACAGCTCTCCCTGACTATGACTGAGTCGAAAACGCCCCATTGGGTGCTATATAGCACTCATGTTGCGTTCCGGCCAGCCAATCACTGTAATGTCAGTAACCAACATGGCTATGGCATTACAGTGAGGGCAGCACTTACCTGCACATTTATTGGCTCTGTAGCAGGCAAGAAACGTGCAGGAAGGTGACTTAAGCATTGCGCTAGAGCACATGCGGTATTCAGCCAAATACCACCTTGTCCCGAGCATAGCAATGCCCGAGCCGAACTGGCGTTCGGCCGAGCATGCTCGCTCAACATTAGTATACACCAATATATTTTGATCCTAATTTAGTATAAGGAACCTTGAGTGGAATGCCTTTCTTGGCTATTCAAACTCAGAAGAATCAATGTCTTTGAAAGATGTGGACCAAAAATAAGAATGAAATTTTAATTTATTCTTGGTAGTGATTATTTAGCGCAAACTGAGCTCCCAGAATATATAGTAATGTTAGAATTACATGGGCTGATTTTAGACAGATTAACAGGAACAAATGTTTGTACGAAGGCTTGTTCCTAATAATTCATCAACCGTTGAATGAGCAAAATGCTGTGAAATTATCTTCTCTGCGGACACCTCAATCATCGCTCCTGGGCAGCAAATTGTGCCATATAAACAGCGATCTGCTGCCAAAAAATCCATATGAGGATAAGCGATGGCAGGATCCTTGCCATGCCATTAAATTTACTAATGCACTTGTGCTACTTTTTCGGTCTTATTCCGGAGATTGGGAGAGTGGTTACGTGACTGTGCCCCAACGAACACCTTATTTCCTCTAACATCACAGGCACCACATGATGCCCTCTGTCTGAATCCCCACCCAAATGCTCACAATTTCTAATCCATTTGATCTTGGTCTGGTTGATGCTCTGCACTGCTTGCCATATCGAATCTGTGTGGAGGAGACAGGGCATGAGGGCATAACGGGAAGAGTTTTTGGACCAGGTGAGGGTGTAATAGGCATTTACATTTCTGGATGATCTTGCAGCGCACAGCACTATGAGAAGTGTTGTGGCTGCAGCTCATGTATGCCCACAACCTGGAAGTTCGAGTTGTAAGCAATGGAGCGCAGGGGCAGCATGGAGATTGGAGTGCAGACTATGGTCTGTATTACACGGGCAGATTATCTGACAGATCATCACTAACGAGCGTTCCTAGTAACGCTCATTAGTAATTATCTGGCAGTGTAATATAGCCATTGATTACCTGATGAATGAGCAAATACTTGTTCACTGGGCAATCCAGATTTTTAAGCAAACTTAAAAATCATTGTTTGCCGGCTGCAGATCGTTCTGTCTAATCATGATCTGCTGCCGGCAAACAGCTAGTCAGTATGGGGACGAATGAAGGCATAATGATAAATGCTCCTCTTCATACTGTGGAGGAGATGACTGTATGTAATAGCAGCGGTCTCCTCCACTAGTGGGCAGGCATTTGCTGAGAATGAACTGTTCTCTCCCCACATCGCTAAATGTAATACTGCCCTAAGGAAAACTTGACATGTACACTAATAGACTGTGTAGGAGATTAGATAAGGTTTACTCCTTTAAGGTTTTGTGGATGAGATTGGACTTTAGGTAGCTCCATCCAAAAATATTTTGCTGAAAGTACATAACCGAAGAGATTGGTCAGGAGAAAATATCTAGATATTGCTCAGATATACAGCAAAAAATCATTCCACAAAATTCCTGAAAATATTGTTAACAAAATATTGGAGTGCTATGAGTGCGACTCATTGTGTCTATCTGTCAGCTTTCTATTCCTCACCTTCTACATTGCAAATAAGGTTATAGGTTGTTTTAAAAAACAGATCAGGAATTAAAGGCAATGGATACTGATTACTGACTGTAATTTTGTTCAGTTCATGAAAATTTACCAAAAAAATTAAAATGGAGAGAAAGGCACAATAATGATGAAACCCGTGCACAGAAGGACTACTGACAGGGATATGGACTCTGCTGTACGGGAACCACCAGGTCACTACCATTTGAAGTAGTCTTTGTTCAAGTGATTGCTGACTCATGGGGGTCAAGAAACACTGGTGTGGAGCACTAAGGGATCAGGCAAAATCGTACTCAGGGATAAGCCAAAGTCAATGCAGACACTTCGAATCCAATAATCAGGGGAGTGGGCTGGACTGAGTAACTGAGTCACAATGTTCTCTATTACTCTTGATGTGTTAGGAACTTCAATGGACACCATTTGACCACTTCTGGTATATGCTTTACTCTTGAAGCAGTGAGACCAGGTGCAGTTCTCATACACAGTGGAGATTCACTATGAATTTGGATCCTTCTGCTGCTCTCTATTCTAACAAACTGTCTGCATTTTCTGAACCTGTTGTAGCTTGGCACATTTACTTGTCCAGTGAGTATAAACTGGCATAATGACCCATAGTGGAGTTGACCCTAGACCAGTGCTTCTCAATTATTTTCTGTCATGACCCCCCTAGGAAGAAGAAAACATTTCGCGCCCCCCCCCCCCGCGCGACTGTAAATAGTATCATTTGTCTATAAAATTGTTATAAGTACACCAATCTCCCCACAGACGAGGGCCATTAACACCCCCCCAATATCATGTGCAGGCTCCATTAACCCCCCCCTCCCCAATCATGTGCAGGGTCCAGGCTTCCCCCTCCCCCAAATCATGTGCAGGCTCTCTCCCCCAAAATCATGTGCAGGCTCCATTAAACCCTCCCCAAATCATGTGCAGGCTCCATTAACCCCTCCCCAATCATGTGCAGGCTACAGTAACCCCTCCCCCAATCATGTGCAGGCTCCATTAACCCCCTCCCCAATCATGTGCAGGCTACATTAACCCCTCCCCAAATCATGTGCAGGCTCCATTAAACCCCCCAATACTTACCTCCCTGGAAGTGCTGGATGCAGGCCTCTTCCGGCCTGTGTCCCACTCTGCACTCTGCTCAGGCGGCGCGATGACGTCATCGCGTCGCCTGAATCAGCTCTGATAGGCTGCCGGCACAAGGCCCGCAGCCTATCAGAGGAGCAGGGGAGGGAGACGCCTCTCCCTCCACTGCCGCACAGCACAGCGATCTGTATCGCTGTCCAGAGGACGGCGATACAGATCACTATGGAGATGAACGCTTCCACAGTGGAAGCGTTCATCTCCTGTCACCTGGAGCCCCCCTTTACGGAGCCTCGCGCCCCCCCTGGGGGGCGCGCCCCACTATTTGAGAACCACTGCCCTAGACCAAGACAGGATCTTCTTTAAAATTCAGGGTCCATGAGAAGATTTAAAAACAATTGGGCTCCTCATTACCTCTACATCTCAGGGTCATCTAGAATGGGTGTACACCTAATCAGGGCTGCCTGTGGGATAGGCAGAGCAAAAGTGCACAGAAATGCTACTCCCATGATAAAAGGTGCCACTGCTTTAAGTGCATAGTAAAGACTAAGAAAAAAAAACAGAAAAAAAATAAATACAAAACAACATAATAGATTTCTACTCACCTTACTCCATTTCACACTCATGCACAATTTCTTTTTGGTTCAAAAACTAAATGAGAGGGTTGAACCCCCCCAAAAAAACTCCCTGAGATAAAACATAACTTACAATTTATTCTGAAAGTAAATACAAGTGTGATCCATTAAAACTATCGGTCTACCGCTATCTCTCTATTATGGTGTAAAGATCACATCTATCATTTGATAGGATATTGGAGTGAGGTGTTGTCTTAAAGTGCACATGAAATTCTGGTGGAGGGTTTATCCACCAGATTACCTGATACGTCCCAGGTCTAGTGGTCTCAGTGTGGTCTGGCTGCGGGATACTTATAAGATGCTTCCAAAGAAGCAGAGGAGCATTCGATTTTGTGATTGCTCGCTTTTGTCAGCAGTCATACATAGTTGTGGAGAGTGACCTCTTCCACTCCTAAAAACTCCCCTTACTCCTTTCTTATACCCCTAAACAGGGGAAGGAGAGAGGGAGAGAAGGTACATTAAGATCACACATACACACTCCTATCAGAGCCTATGTGTTCAGAGAGACCTCTTCCACTGCTGGGGTCTCCCATTTCTCTTTTCTTACACCCCTAAGCGGGGCAAAGAGAAAGGGGAGAGGGAACACTAGAGTCGCCCACACACATACACACACACACACACACACACATTCTTCTATCAAGAGATTCCGTAGGTCTATTAGTTAGTGTTAAATAATATGTGACATAATATTAATTGGTACTTAATATAAAGGATGTATTACACTACACATTGATTGACACCATCTATAGCAATGTGCGCTTGGCAATGGGAGGTCTGTATGTGGACGTCAAGACCTATATCTGAAGTATCCATATATGACAATGTAAAGTACATACTTTAATAAAACACGCCTGTTTTCTATGGTATAAATGATTGACAGAGACAGATAAGGGGGTCGTCTTCTTACTCTCACTCTGGTGGGGGATGGTGCTGAAGATGGAAAGAACACATGGAGGCTGAAGAATAGAGATGTCGCGAACATAAAATTTTCTGTTCGCGAACAACGAACCCGAACAAACAGGCGAACCGCAATAGACCTCTATTGGCAGGCGAATATTAAAACCCACAGTGACTCATTCTAGCTAACCTATTTTATGACATCTAAATCTACCTTAACATTTTATTTTCTAACCTACTTTTAAATACTAATTTAGTTATTTAACATATTTTAATTACTTGTAAAATAAAAAAAATCACTCTACACCATGTCAAAAGCCAGGTATGTGCAGGCTGACTATCTATCCATAAGACAGGGTGTCAGCATACCTTACAATGACAGGTTTGAGCAATTTAGACAAACAAACATAAGTTCTCAATCCAAAAGGAGAGAAATTGGTCAGCATTGGTTGGCTATCTTGAGGGGCCTGGACCCTAGACCATTATCATTAGGGCGACAAAATTGTAATTTTATATGCCAGCCTAACTCCTCTCTCACTGCCTAAGAGAGCTGCATAAACATTTCCCAACATTTAAATCTCATTTGCATACACATGACCAAGAAATGCTAATGAGCAATATAGCAGTATCTGCCTTGTTTGTAAACTGAAACACGATTTGCATAGCTTTCCCATAGTCCCATGTTATGCAAATGAGTTTATATGACAAAACAGAATAGAAAGATTATAAAGTTAGTCTTTAAAAATTGCAAAATCAAAAAAAACTGTGCAGCCTTCCTAATCATTGAGATGAGAGCTAGGTGGCATAAAAAAAAAAAAAAAAAAAAAATGTTGTCACCCTAATGATAATCATCTATGTGCACAGGTCCCCTAGATACCGAACACTAAACAGACAATTTCCTTCTGGGAATTTCCTTCTGGGAAAACTGGTTAATACCCAGGCTGCCTTGCTAAGGTATGCTGATGATCTGTCTGTCTGATGGATTGTTGGTCCTGCATATACCTGGTGCTCGGCGGCCATAGGGGAGAACTGTTCTGTGTTGTCCATTGAATGTTTTATGTAATAATACAAATAATAATAAGATTTTATGATAGGCAGGCCAGGGTAAATGTCTGTAAGTCTGTCTTTGTCTGTTTTAAAAATACAAAGATTAGTTTTTTTAGTCAGCTACCTTACTGTATGTTAAAACTCATTTGCATACACATGGCCAAGAAATGCTAATGAGCAATATAGCAGTATCTGCCTTGTTTGTAAACTGAAACACAATTTGCATAGCTGTCCCATGTTATGCAAATGAGTTTATATGACAAAACAGAATAGAAAGATTATAAAATTAGTCTTTAAACAATTGCAAAATAAAAAAACTATGCAGCCTTCCTAATTATTGAGATGAGAGCTAGGTGGCATATTAAAAAAATAAAAAATGTTGTCACCCTAATGATGATCATCTATGCGCACAGGTCCGCCTAGATACCTAACCCTAAATAGACAATTTTCCTTTGGAAAACTGGTTAATACCCAGGCTGCCTTGCTAAGGTATGCTGATGACCTGTCTGTCTGATGGATTGTTGGTCCTGCATATACCTGGTGCTTGGTGGCCATAGGAGAGAACTGTTCTGTATTGGTAATTGGATGTTTTATGTAATAATACAAACAACAATAATAACTAGAAAGTGCTGTTTCTGAAGAAACCACAGGATGTTGGCTTGGAATATGATTGGCTGTTTGTGGCTCCACCTACTTTCTTGAATTTTAATGCCAGTCCTCAAGTGACCAATTGTGCCAAGTTTGAAGACTGTGCCAATAACAGGCTACGAGCTGCGGCAGTTTTACATTTTCCCATTTAAACCAATTGCTAAAATTTGATTGGCTGATATAGACTCCGCCCACTTTTAACAATTTTGACCCCAATGACCCACGGTGCCAAGTTTGGGTATTCTCATTTAAATACTGTGAGAATGGTAGCTTTTTAAAGTTTTCCCATTGAAGTCAATAGGGAAAATCTGATTGGTTGTAGTTTGCCCTGCCCACTTTTTCCAATTTTGAATTGGACATAACCTACCACCTGATTTCTGAAATTCGAAGCCCCTGACATAAAAAATTTGAGAATTGCAGCATTTTTGGAAGTTAAAATTTTTCAAATTTTCACATTTTTCACACTCAAAGAAATCTGATTGGTTGATTTTGGCCCCGCCCACTTTTCAGAATTCTAATCCCAGTCCTCCAATGACCAACTGTGCCAAGTTTGAAGACTGTGCCAATAACCGTCTACTGAGCAGCGGCAGTTTAAAATTTTCCCATTTAAACCAATTGCTGAAATTTGATTGGCCGATTTAGACTCCGCCCACTTATAAAATTTTTGACCCCAGTCACCCAATGACCCACGGTGCCAAGTTTGGGTATTCTCATTTAAATACTGTGAGAATGGTAGCTTTTTAAAGTTTTCCCATTGAAGTCAATAGGGAAAATCTGATTGGTTGTTTGTAGCTCCGCCCACTTTTTCTAATTTTGAATTTGATGTAACTTGCCACCTGATTTCTGCAATTTGAAGCCCCTGACATCAAAAATTTGAGAATTGCAGCATTTTTGGAAGTTAAAATTTTTCAAATTTTCACATTTTTCACACTCAAAGAAATCTGATTGGTTGATTTTGGCCCCGCCCACTTTTCAGAATTCTAATCCCAGTCCTCCAATGACCAACTGTGCCAAGTTTGAAGACTGTGCCAATAACCGTCTACGAGCAGCGGCAGTTTAAAATTTTCCCATTTAAACCAATTGCTGAAATTTGATTGGCCGATTTAGACTCCGCCCACTTATAAAATTTTTGACCACAGTCACCCAATGACCCACGGTGCCAAGTTTGGGTATTCTCGCTTAAATGCTGTGAGAATGGTAGCTTTTTAAAGTTTCCCTATTGAAGTCAATAGGGAAAATCTGATTGGTTGTAGCTCCGCCCACTTTTTAATGTCCCCAAAATGTGACATAAATTTTCAGGTTGACCCCATGACTAAGTGACCCAAGTTTGGTGAGTTTCATCCGAGCTGTATGAGTGACAAACGCTTGCATTTTTCCAATAAAACTCTATGGGAAAAAAAGAGGTTTTTGTGGGCCCGTCCCAGGGGCCCGGAGGGTGGGATCGGTTAGAAGCACAAGCAACCTATTCGGGTATGTGCCGAACAAGTGTGCAAAGTTTGGTAATCCTAAAACTGTGGGAGGAGTAGCGTATAGAAATTTGCTAAATTTTCATTGGCCGCTGGTAGCTCCGCCCACTTTGGGGTGTCCCCTCAAATTTACCCATTTATTCGGTTGACACCAACAATATGTGATCCAAGTTTGGGGAGCGTAGCTTCAAAATTGTGCGAGTGGGAGCGATTTGAAAATTTTCCCTGTCAAAGTAAAAAGGAAAAGTGGGTGTTCGGGGCCCGCCCCAGGGGCCCCGAGGTTGGGATCGCTTAATAAAGCACAAGCAACGCACTTCGCTATAGGCCGAAAAAGTGTGGAAAGTTTGAGGTCTGTAGCACAAAAACGTTTTATAGACATTATGCAAAGACAGTGTTTGATGATAATAGCATAATTTTTCTGAGATCAAGGATCCTAATACAGGACTATATATTTATATAGATATATTTCTATAGGGTAAAACAGCCTGTCCCTTTAAGGTGTAATACTCAATCAAACATACAGTAAGGTAGCTGACTAAAGAAACTAATCTTTGTATTTTATGAAACAGACAAAGACAGACTTACAGACATTTACCCTAGCCTGCCTATCATAAAATCTTATTATTATTATTTGTATTATTACATAAAACATTCAATGGACAACACAGAACAGTTCTCCCTATGGCCGCCGAGCACCAGGTATATGCAGGACCAACAATCCATCAGACAGACAGATCATCAGCATACCTTAGCAAGGCAGCCTGGGTATTAACCAGTTTTCCCAGAAGGGAAATTTCCCAGAAGGGAAATTGTCTGTTTAGTGTTTGGTATCTAGGGGGACCTGTGCACATAGATGATTATCATTAGGGTGACAACATTTTAAATTTTTTTTTTTTTTATGCCACCTAGCTCTCATCTCAATGATTAGGAAGGCTGCACAGTTTTTTTTTGATTTTGCAATTTTTAAAGACTAACTTTATAATCTTTCTATTCTGTTTTGTCATATAAACTCATTTGCATAACATGGGACTATGGGAAAGCTATGCAAATCGTGTTTCAGTTTACAAACAAGGCAGATACTGCTATATTGCTCATTAGCATTTCTTGGTCATGTGTATGCAAATGAGATTTAAATGTTGGGAAATGTTTATGCAGCTCTCTTAGGCAGTGAGAGAGGAGTTAGGCTGGCATATAAAATTACAATTTTTGTCGCCCTAATGATAATGGTCTAGGGTCCAGGCCCTCTAGATAGCCAACCAATGCTAGGCAATTTCTCTCCTTTTGGATTGAGAACTTATGTTTGAAAGCTCATGATTGTCATTGTAAGGTATGCTGACACCCTGTCTTATGGATAGATAGTCAGCCTGCACATACCTGGCTTTTGGCATGAATTGAGTGGTTTAAGTTAAATGTGATAGAAAATGATTATTAATGATATATCATTTTCAGAAAGGATTTTTTTTTGGTTTGATGGTTGGGGTGGACAGAGAACATTAGGCAGGGCTAATCGAACATAGCATAATGTTCGCTGGCAGAAGCGAACGCTGGGGAACTGTTCGCAGTCGAACAGTTCGGGACATCTCTACTGAAGAAGGAGGATCGACTCTTCAGAAAATACATTTTATATGATATAAGTTTTCCTAAACTATTTTTGTCAGTAATCAACTTTTATAAACATTGACAATAAATCGCATTATTCATTTTTTATATAACTCTTGTTGAATCCTGGTGAATGAGTCCTCCTGGTGTTCCGTATTCCAAATAAGAATATATTACATTTGGACAATATTTTGCACTTGGCGAGCTATCCATTCCGATATAAAAGCTTGAAGAGGGGGAAGAATATGTGAAATTAAAAAGAATTTTCAAGCTTTAATAGTCAGAGAATTAAGAAGAATCTTCTGAAGGAGGACAACAAGTGCCAGATATACCAAGACGGGCTGATGACAGAAGCCCAGCCTCGAATCTACTGAGGTTGTGAGTATGGAAATAATAAATTCTATTGCTGATAAGAGTAACTTACATTTAGATTTGCTGACAACATGGTTTGGTTTATGTACAGAATGTGAACAGGAGAATAAAAAAATAGACGGAAAACGTATTTTAGGCAATAAAGAGAAAGAAAAAATAAGGAATATTTTCCATATGGTGAATATCTTTCACAGCTTAGTGTCAGATAGATCCATGTATAATTGTACCAGTGAAGTTCCAACCACAGATGCTCTGATCTGTGAAGATGCATCAACTGAGGGTGGAAATGGTAATAGGTAGGTTCAGGAAAGTAAGAATAATGAGGATTTGAGAACTCAGCAGAATGAGATGAAACATATATGTATGATCTCTGCTGAAAGTGACCCTAATCGTATAGATGAGGAAGGGTCAGTATAACTAGAGAAGACATTGCAGATCTCTGCTGAGGGTGACTTTGTGTCAGTAGACAATGACAAGTCTATATACCAGCAGACATTGCATATTAAACAGGCCAGCTTACAATTAAAATTGCAAAAGCAATTAATAATAATATGCAAAAAAATCCCCACATATGATGCAAACCTCCTTGTGTGCAGGAATTCTGAGATTTTTAAGAGCCATGTAGACAGATTTGAATTATCAAATGAACAAAAGAATTAATTATTTCGATTGTGGATTCCAATGAATTTTTCTAGGAGTCTAGCAATGAAACAGGTTGATGATAGTGATTCAAATGAATGGATTTGTCATAATGATGTACAAAGATTAAAAGAGTTGATTTGGTGCACTACAAGTGAAAGCATGCCCACATATAAAATTCTAAAGGAATTAAATATTGGCAAAAAGGAATCCACCTTTAGATTTATGTATATGTTTGAGCGGACATACAAAGTGGTTATTGAGAATGCCAAACCTTCACATATCATTTACGTTTGTCAAAAAGTTCCAATTTTTAGAGCCTTCTATATTAGTGTTGGCATCAGAGAAACTATCATTATTTCAGGCTGCTAAGTTTTTAGACATTATGAGGAACCAAATAAGGCAGAACATGTCTCCATCATGTATAAGAAATGAGAGGACACAGGAAGATTTAAAAATAGACAGACCCGGGTCTACGAAGACTCAAATATCAGATACACTTAACAAAACAAAGTTATTTATGAGGAACGTAGAAAATTACATGTAATGTTCAGACCTTATCATATGATAAAATCTGTCACACACACAAATCCACATATACCAATCTTCACTGAACATAAATCTCAGTTTCAGCCATCTACAAATAGACCTACTTCAGAGCAGGATCTACAGAGGGAAAACAACCAGATTTCTGAGGTACAGTTGTGTTCAAAATTATTCAACCCCCACTGAAATTGAGTGTTTTGGCCAGTTTGACATTGATTTTGATCATTTCAGTCATCTTGTTTACAATTAAATCACAGAGGCCCTTGTAAGTCAGACAAATATAACATAACATTTATAATGAAATAACCACAAATGTCTTTTCTGTGCTCACATCATTATCAGTTTTATTCAACCCCCAAGTGACATTCAATCTTAGTACTTAGTACAACATCCTTTTCCAGTTATAACAGCTTTTAAACGTGAAGCATAGCTTGACACAAGTGTCTTGCAGCGATCTACGGGTATCTTCGCCCATTCTTCATGGGCAAAAGCCTCCAGTTCAGTCACATTCATAGGCTTGCGCGCTGCAACAGCTTTCTTTAAGTCTCACCAGAGGTTCTCAATCGGATTTAAGTCTGGTGACTGCGATGGCCACATCAAAATATTCCAGCCTTTAATCTGCAACCATGCTCTAGTGGACTTGGAGGTATGCTTGGGATCATTGTCCTGTTGAAAGGTCCAACGTCTCCGAAGCCTCAGGTTTGTGACGGACTTGTATCACATTTTCATCCAATATCTCCTGGTACTGAAGAGAATTCATGGTACCTTGCACACGCTGAAGCTTCCCTGTACCTGTAGAAGCAAAACAGCCCCAAAGCATGATTGACCCCCGCCATGCTTCACAGTAGGCAAGGTGTTCTTTTCTTCATAGGCCTTGTTCTTCCTTCTCCAAACATAGCGTTGATCCATGGGCCCAAACAGTTCTCGTTTTGTTTCATCAGTCCACAGAACACTATCCCAAAACTGTTGTGGTTTGTCCACATGACTTTTGGCATACTGCAGTCGACTCTTCTTATTCTTTGGAGACAGCAAGGGGGTGCGCCTGGGAGTTCTGGCATGGAGGCCTTCATTACGCAGTGTGCGCCTTATTGTCTGAGCTGAAACTTCAGTACCCGCATCTGACAAATCTTTTTTCAGTTCCTCAGCAGTCACACGGGGACTTTTCTCCACTGTGCGCTTCAGGTAGTGCACAGCAGTCAAAGTCAGCATCTTCTTTCTGCCACGACCAGGTAGCGTTTCAACAGCGCCCTTTGCCTTGAATTTGCGAATGATGCTTCCTATGGTGTCTCTTGGTATGTTTAACATCTTTGCAATCTTCTTATAGCCATTGCCCTTCCTGTGAAGAGAAATCACCTCTTCTCTTGTCTTCCTGGACCATTCTCCTGACTTCACCATGTCTGTAAACACACCAGTAAATGTCTAGAAGGAGCTGAGTATCACAGTCATTTTACATCGGCCTAATTGGGGCTTATTCTGCTTGATTGCTGCTCCTTGACATCCACAGGGGTTTTCAATACCTGATCGAAAACACTTGAATGAACCTCTGTTCTTAAGAGCGGTCGTCTTTAAGGGGTTGAATAATTGTGTCAATGAAGAAATCACAAAAAAAACATTTAATACTGTATTACAAAAACAATTGATGTCATTTTAGTTGCATTTGGTTCTTTAAAAAGTCCTTGTAAGATTTCATTGTGAACACAATTACAAATGTACACTAAATTCCCTAAAACCCTTTACAGCATTGGGGGTTGAATAATTTTGAACACAACTGTACATACCAGTCTAAAGGTCAAAAGTAAAGACATTCAAAGCCATATGAGTTTTAAATGTGATCCTGTCATTATTGATGCAAATTTTATGAAAAGGCAGTCAATGGATGTCCTAAATGAATTAAAAGATTTAGAAATTTCTAAACCAGTCACATTGAGCAGAATATTTCAGGATCTTATTAATAGAGAAGTTATAAGAAGAGGTTTAAGTATTGGCTAGAAATAGATCTAGTGAGGACAGATACTGGTAATGATTTTGGCCTGGATAAGGATAAGATTTTGTGTTTTCCATCAAAATGAGCTAAATAAAAGTTCTGATAAATTATGAAACATGCACGGGAGAAATCTAGAAGTTCTTGTGAGGATTGGAGATTGCGTGTGGGGAATGTATTGTGAAAGTAGCTCAGAGATATAGGAAAGATATAGATTATATCAGACTCTGGGAAAGTTAGGTGCAGTATTTAGGTTCAATGAAGACATGCCTGGAGAGGAGAGAATAGGTGGATTCCCTATCCAAAATATTACATTTTGGTATAATTTGGTATGTGCCCTTCAAGAGTTGTATTTGAAAGATGTTGCATTGTATCCATAAGTATAGACAGAGGAATGTGATACTTATTGTAAAAAAAAGCACATTGTAGGATAAACCATGCATTTGGATTATGGCTCCATCCTCTCTTCTACATGTAGGGGTTGGTTCCATATATAGTATATGTTAAGGCAATAAGAAACAAAATGATGTTACAATTTTAGTAATTTTACCTAATTATAAAGTAACAGGATGCTTTTCTCATATGTCCCGAGTCTAAAGACTTTGATCTTTCAATACTGCAGGGGGTTAGAGAATAGCAGAAAAAGATTTCTGTATATTCGTTATACAGATAACATTGTCGGAAATATGTTTCTGTTGTGTCTAATATTTTCTATTTTTATATTTTCTCCAGTTGTAATTTTTTTGAGAATCAGCATATGACATCAAACATTTTCTTTCCATAGCAATTTTCTCCTTAACTTTCACAATTGCATGGAATGTCTAGTAAGCAAACTGTAACCATGTTTGACTAACATAAAAATAAATATAAGATATTAAAGAGGAAACTTACTTGTGCATGAAGCGTGGTTATTGTGTTCAGCCATTGAGGATAAAGCATGTGGTCAGTTGATTGACAGGAAAACATTGGTGACACATGACATCTTTGGCTAAGTGTAGGTAAAAAAGGCTTAAATTCTAGGATTTTGGGTTTATGTAAAATAAGATATGGTTGTTAATTTTTGGTCCACAAATGAAGTATTTCAGGTTTATAACTGGAATTTCTCTTATAATGAGCATTACAAAATAAGACATACGTATGAGTTAAAATTACATCATTTTATTAATTGAAGTTAATTGGCTATATGAGGTTGTGATGATGGAAGAGTGATTTGAGCAGCTGTTGTGTCATGTGAGTGTGTATGAATGCTATTCTAAGACCGACTATCACAAACAATCTGATACGTGAATATTACGTCCACTAATCAATGGAAGTAAAAAACACCAAATCATGAAACCAGCATACACAAGTACAAATGATCAATACATAATTGATTGAAAACATTCACATATAAACACATTGGGCCAGATTTATCATTACACTTACATCTTACTCCACTTTTACATCTGCCCAAAGTCACTTTTGGCTAAGTCAGATTTATTAATGGTCCTTTAATACTGTGATAAATGTGGATTGACGGTAGCAGTTTATCCTTCAGTAAGCGGCTTTACAAAAGTCGCACGTCTTTACAAAAAAGTTGCATGTTCTATTAAAAAGTCGCATAAGATAAGCATGGTCCCCCCTGGAGTGAAATTGCGCATTTTTTTGCGACTTTTTTGCGACTTTTTAAATGGTTGCAATAGTAAATCTGTCTAGAGATTCATTTACATAAGACAACGCGCCCACTTTCACGAAACTGGAGAGCTTAGTGCAGAGCTTGAAAAAGTCGCAAAAAAATGCACAATTTTACCGATTGTGCATTTTTTTGAGACTTTTTCACTCCATTAAAGTGACTTTAGCTAATGATAAATCTGGCCCATAATGTTGGATATCTATGATATACATATAGCAGCAATTTACATAAAAGAACTGGATATGATGACAAAAGCACATCAATACAATGGGCCTAGTAATAAAGTGCCAAATGTGCAGCTTCCATACCCCCCACTGTATGTCAAGGAAAAAGTCTAAAAAGTGTGTAAAAAACACATAAATACAGTAAATGGGTCACTAGCAATATAGGAGGAATACAGCTACACAACCATAAGAATAATCCGGACCCATGTGATGGCGTTTTACCCGACGATCGTTTTGCGTCTTGCTTCCTCACGGGGCTATTTACTAGGCCCATTGTATTGATGTGCTTTTGTCATCATATCCAGTTCTGTTATGTAAATTGCTGCTATATGTTTATCTTAGATATCCAACATTATGTGTTTATATGTGAATGTTTTCAATAAATTGTGTATTGATTATTTGTACTTGTGCATGCTGGTTTGCTGCCACGTATCATCAGGAGCTACATGAATAGAACAGAACCTGGATAGAAAAGCGCCCTGCACAGTTGTGTGCATGGGCTCCGGTGCTGTCATGTAGCTCCTGATGATACGTGGCAGAAAACAGCACCATGTGGAAACGCGTCGAGCAGTGATCAACCTGTTTAGGACACGGCTCAATAGGCAGTGTTAGGGTTACCTGGCATCAAGATTGGTGCCCCAATCAGTGATTAGAGGTGTAGTATCCCATCTCGGGAGGTGATCAGCCGCATATTTAGGTGGTCCACAGTGATTCTATTACTAATATAGCAGTGGCCACACACGGACGGCTGTCCTCCCGACTGTTTGATACCCCTCGGCACTTAGTTTAGTGGTACATCTGTCCGCTAACATGCGCTGTGAGTCGGGGTCCCCTGCACATAAGAGTTAAGAGTCTGCATGCGTGACCACTTTCGCTGATCAGACTTCTTTATACTCTCCTGCCTTGACTGTGTCCTGGCCCTGTGTGCAGTTGGAGTACTCATTTATTCAACTGCAGCACGGCCAGTTCTTTTTTTGGACGCTGTCTGATAGCAGATGGTTATTATAAAATCCCTCTCTGCATCAGTCAGGTTCATAGCCTGAATAATCGATATATTAGTTACCTTTTCTGATTTTAATCGGATATTCAATAAAGTTGAGTTTTAAATACGTCTTTATAGGCTGAGACTTCTATTCTAAAACCGAGCATACAATATTTGAGTATTAAAAGAATAAGCAATTCGTAGTTAAAAGAGGTATATTGTAGGATTATACAACATATTTGATTATTTGTGTTGACAATTATATATCTAAATATTTATACTGGAAATGAGATAAAGGAAATTTGTTTAAATTGTGTTAAGAATAAGGATAATATTGAGGCCTTATAATAGTAATGTATAATAGTAATGTGACACATATATGTCCAGCACAATTTGGCGAAAAGAAAAGGGGAAAAGGCGCTCATATGGTAATGTGTTTCTATTGGATATTATTTGAAGTCAATAATGGTTGTGCTCACCTTTTATGGTTGTGCTAGCTCAGGCACAACTCTAGTGAATGGCCATTAGGGAGGTTGGTGCTGCCAGTGACCCACTCAGTCAGATGGGTGGTTGCCAGACCCCCAGGGTACTGAAGGAACAGATTCAAACGGAAACGGATGTGCAGTAAATCCGCACTTCCAATGGGGTACCAAAGGGCGCACTTAAACAACCTCAAGCAAGGGTAATCTTTTTTAAAAGTTTTTATTGACAACGCGTTTCGGGGCTTACATACCCCTTTTTCAAGTCTAGAGAGTGGAACATAGATAGAAATGTTCGTACATAAATAATATATAAAAAAAAATATATATAATAGTAATAAAAATAATAAATAGAAGAAATTCATTGGTTTACAACATCTATACTATAGTATAGTAGATGGATCCAATCCAAAGAGGATAGACCCATAAACCATAAAACAATATGATAGATAGATATTGTTCATATCATATTGTTTTATGGTTTATGGGTCTATCCTCTTTGGATTGGATCCATCTACTATACTATAGTATAGATGTTGTAAACCAATGAATTTCTTCTATTTATTATTTTTATTACTATTATATATATATTTTTTATATATTATTTATGTACGAACATTTCTATCTATGTTCCACTCTCTAGACTTGAAAAAGGGGTACGTAAGCCCCGAAACGCGTTGTCAATAAAAACTTTTAAAAAAGATTACCCTTGCTTGAGGTGCGCCCTTTGGTACCCCATTGGAAGTGCGGATTTACTGCACATCCGTTTCCGTTTGAACATATATGTCCAAGAAAACATTTGATCCTATTGTTAAAAGGTTCTATAACATCATAAGTTATATTAAATTGAATATGTGATGATCTAGTATATCATCTTATCAGGATATGCGAGAATGACATGAATGAACTACATGGTAATCATGGAGTTAATTTAATTGTTATTTGGGATACTGTATTTCAGAGAGGTTCCAAATATGGAAGGAGTTAATCCTGGATCAGTGAATTGAATTGAAACTCATTAATGGTCATTATTTAAATATAAGGGTCAATTATATCAGAAGCATATCAGCTATGAGGATTGTATTAATACATATTAATTGATTTTCTAGAAAAAGGTTTATATTCAAAGTTATATTTTAAAGAAGACAAATACAATGATATTTAATAGAGTAATATCTCATATCTCAAGCAGAATATTACTTTATTAAAAGGTAAAGATTTGGCTTTACTGTGCAAAGATATATTTCATGTGATCAATTAAATTAGTCAATATAATTTTGATTAATAAAAATTCCACAAACATACAGAAAAATACATAACTGAAGGAATAAAGATGAAAAAGGTTACACTTACATAAAGGTGAATTTTAATTAGGATAATATTTTCAATAATATATAAGTATCTATATTATGTTGACATTTAATATAGTAATAAATGAATGGTATTGTACACTGTGATATTATAGGCTACACTTTTGGTGTAGTAATAGAAAAAAGAAGAAGAAGATATCTTCAATCAAGACTAAAAATCAACAGGAAATGTAATATTTTCTAGAGAATGTGATATTCTTGAAGTCTATAAAAATAAAGACTGATGTGCACAGAGTCCCAGGGAAAGACTTGGAGGTAAAGAAATCTGTGTTATTTTCTGGAAAAGGTGTGAAGATAGAGGGCGCTGGAGAGTGACCCAAGACAAGGGTGAAGAGTACCTGACACACATGTCCTAGACATCTCCAGATGTAAATTTCAGAGAAAGAAAGTTCTGTCAACACAGAAATGAGGTCTGTGAGAGAAGAAATAACATCTAAAATGGAGAACTGAGTTCAAAGGAGAGCGAGTGCTGAAGAGCAACAATAAGCGATTAAGAGTTAGGCTACTTTCACACTGGCGTTTTGGATTCCGTTTGTGAGATCCGTTTCAGGGCTCTCACAAACGGATCAGTTAAGCCCCAATGCATCCTGAATGGATAAGGATCCGTTCAGAATGCATCAGTTCGGCTCCGTTACGCTTCTATTCTGTTTTGGAGGCGGACACCAAAACGCAGCTTGCAGCATTTTGGCGTCCGTCTGAAAAGGCGGAGGTGAACAGATCCGTTTTGAATTACAATGTAAGTCAATGGGGACGGATCCGTTTTCAATGACACAATATGGTGCATTTGAAAACGGATCAGTTCCCCGTTGACTTTCAATGTAATTCAAAACGGATCCCTTTTGGACTTTGTCATTTTTCTTTAAAACTAATGCAAACGGATCCGTTCTGAACAGATACAAACGTTTGCATTATAAGTACGGATCCGCCTGTGCAAATAAACAGACGGATCTGCTCCAACGCAAGTGTGAAAGTACCCTTAGTTAGCTAGGGTTTTCAGAAGTCAGATATTGCGGAGCCTATGTACGGCCTAGGATGTTTGTTATTTTCTGAAAAAGCTAATTCATAGGATTGCCATAGTAACCTCTGTGAAGTTCAGGAATCTGCTACTTGTGATACTAAAGCTAAATGCTGAGAGCGTGAAAAGCTTCAGATGAGGCTGAATGGACGGTTACTTCAAATTCTGCCGTGTTATAACTGGTGAGAAAGAAGGGGAGTGACAAAGACGTCACAGCTGTTCAGATTGAGTAGGGTACTTTCACACTTGCGTTATTCTTTTCCGGCATAGAGTTCTGTCAAAATGGGGCTCTATGCCGGAAAAGAACTGATCAGGCCGATCCCCATGCATTCTGAATGGATAGAAATCCGTTCAGTTTGCATCAGAATGCCTTCCGTTCAGTCACTGTCAGGCGTTTTGGCCGGACATAATACCGTAGCATGCTGCGGTATTATGTCCGTCCAAAATGCCTGATCAGTCGCCGGAATGCCGGATCCAGCGTTAATTTACATTGACTTGAATTAGTGCCGGATTGGGCATTGAGAAACAACTGAAGGACGGATCCGTCCTTCCAGATCAGGAAAACTGTGAAAAAAACTGCGGGACGGATCCATCCATCCGCATGACAAGCGGAGGGACGGATCTATTCTTGCAATGCATTTGTAGACGGATCCGCACCTGGATCCATCTACAAATGCTGTCAGTTGTCACACTGAAGGGCGGATCCGTCAGGCAGCTCCGACGACGGAACAGCCTGCCGGATCACACGAACGCAAGTGTGAAAGTAGCCTTACATGACTCTTCTGAAGAAGACCAAGGAATTCCTGATGGTCAAAATCTGTGTCCAGGAAAACTGTGTCACCACAAGTACTAAGAATTGATAGATCTTGTACATGAACATTATTGGAAAATATTATACAATTCTATTTAAGGACTGCACATCACCTACATACAATTTTATTTATCATAGACTTTATATGAGTCAGATTTAAGATGAATAAGTGAAACTACTGTATCAAGACGATAACGAGACCAGAGGAAGATTTTAAAGAGAAGAAGATGCCTAATAGATATTAGATTAGTTCTTCAATCTATTTCATTAGTATTCAATCACAGTTTACCATATATTCAGTAAATATATATATTTATTTATTTATTTTGTTGTTAAATAAATAATTGATGGGTTATTAATTTATAAAGAAGAATGAAAGATAATTGTAAAATATGATGTTGTGGGTTCGAAGGAAGTTCTTTGCGCACATTTTTGATCAAAAGTATGTCGGGCCCAAATGCCACTTCACGGCGACTTCCGCACATGGGTCCCTAACACTACAGATACTGCCTCTCATGGACTTACCAGTCTCCTTATTTTCAGGGCACTGTAGGAACCAGCTAAATTGCTTTTGTGCTGAGAAGTCCCAGGAACTTGGGCGGGTCTCAGTCCAAAAGAGGCGCCACCCTCAATATACTATAAGACAAAGTTCCTACAGTGCCCTGAAAATAAGGAGACTGGTAAGTCCATGAGAGGCAGTATCTGTAGTGTTAGGGACCCATGTGCCGTGAAGTGGCATTTGGGCCCGACATACTTTTGATCAAAAATGTGCGCAAAGAACTTCCTTCATTCCTATTTCTGGAATGAGCCCCTTTTTTGTTTTTCTGTTAGTTTGAGATGTATTGTGCGGCCATCTTTTAACCTACTTAATTTGCCTTATGGTCATGCACTTCTGAGTGTAGAAATATAGGTGCTTAGTCTGAACTTTGTCTTATAGTATATTGAGGGTGGCGCCTCTTTTGGACTGAGACCCGCCCAAGTTCCTGGGACTTCTCAGCACAAAAGCAATTTAGCTGGTTCCTACAGTGCCCTGAAAATAAGGAGACTGGTAAGTCCATGAGAGGCAGTATCTGTAGTGTTAGGGACCCATGTGCGGAAGTCGCCGTGAAGTGGCATTTGGGCCCGACATACTTTTGATCAAAAATGTGCGCAAAGAACTTCCTTCATTCCTATTTCTGGAATGAGCCCCTTTTTTGTTTTTCTGTTGGTTTGAGATGTATTGTGCGGCCATCTTTTAACCTCTCCTCATAAAAGGCCGACGCCTGCATGTTCAGTTGCTGGTGAATTTTTTGTCCTCTGGTTTCCTTTGCCGTTCCCTTATGGTATTTGAAGACTCTTTTGGCTTTGAATTTCTGGATTGGTAATGTGACTACGTTTATTGGCTTTTGGTGATTTGGTATTATATTGATCTCCTGGTTCTGACCTTTGGCGTGTTTGGTTTTCGCGTTTACTTCTGGTGTTTTTTGTAGTCTACGACTAGCCTACGACTACTCTTTGTATTTGCCTGTTTGTGTGTCGCCCTCACACATATTACATTATAGGAACTGTCGTCCAGTTGTGGGGTCACTGCCTAGGGTGACTGTTCAAATAGGTAGATATATTGGGTCCGGGAAGGTCTACTATCCCTGTTTGTGTGTGACCGTAATCGCGTTATAATGTTGTGTCGTGGACTCGTGGATTACCGTAACGAGCAGGAAATGTGAACGAAAGAGTTTGCTCAGGTATCAAACTCTTCACAGATGTTGCAGAGACATACAGCCAGTGGAGTAGATAAGGCAGCTTTGGTGCACAAGCTTACTTTTCTAGAATTTTCTCGTATAGTAGCCAAGGTGGAGAATTTGGATTTGCAAATAGTTCTGCTTTGATTTTATGTCTATTATTCAGGCATCTATAGGAGGCAGGTTTTGTTGCTATTGCTGTATGACTCGGCAGGGGAGGTATGGTGACTGTGGTAAGGTGCAAGGTGTCATATGTGATGGCAGGTACGTGTCACCGAGGTTGCTGGCCTCGGTGAGGTGAGAGCCGGGTTTTTGTCTGCAGCAGCTAGTGCTGTTTGACTTTGTTAAATAGCATGGCTGCAAAGCCGATCCGGGCCGGCTCTTACTGGGAGCAGCTAAAGAGTAGGGTGGGTGGCTGCTCCCCACGGTCCAGTCCATGTTTTGGGCTGGATATAAAACGCAGCCAGCAGCTGTGTCTGAGGAGTGTGATTATCCTGGAGCTGCTGACAGGGCTGGGAGTTCTCTGTCCAGGAGGAAAGAGCTCAGCAAGGAGGTATTTTGTTCCTGGCTACCTGAAGCTGGATTCTCCTGCGGCTGGGCCGACAGCGTGGTGCGAACCTGCACCTACACCTCCCAGGTGACTGAACCTGTGTTGGACTGTTTTTGTTTGGCTACGTTATTTCCGTTGTGTGTGAACTGTCACCAAGAGACTGTTTTTCATTTTGTGTGCAAGTGTGAATAAAACACTGTTTGTTGCACAATCTGGACTCCTTGTTTTGCCTCTAAACTGCACCCGCACCGCTGTCTACCAGAGCGACTCCCACATTTGGTGTCGGATGCGGGCATGCGCAGTGAGGCTGGCGTGAACGCCGAAGTTTTGTTTTTCTAAAGTGTATGGAATATATTAAGCCAGCAAAGCTGCAAGCAGGAGTTTCTGGCAACATGGAGGCTGCTGTGAAGGCTCTCATAGAGGCTAACGTGCAGCAGCGGGAGACCAACCAACTACTGCTACAACATGTGATGGCGTTACAGGCGGCAGGAGCGTCCCACCACGTCCAAGATGCCCGGAAAGCGGTCCGTGCGGCGATCCCAAAAATGACCCCCGCAGACGACGTTGAGACGTACCTGGCGGTTTTTGAGAAGGTCGCCGTGAGGGAAAAGTTACCCCGTGACCAGTGGGCTGAGGTGGTCGCTCCGTTCCTGGCTTCCGGACCCCAGCAGGTGTTTTTCGACTTGTCGGACGACCAAGCGGCAGATTATGACACTGTGAAAGGAGAGGTCCTAGCCAGACTGGGCGTGAACGTGCTGGTCCGCGCCCAAAGAGTCCACCAGTGGGACTTTAAAATGACTGAACCCGCTAGGCCGCAGTTCTACGATCTGCTGCACAGGCTGCAAAAGTGGCTGCAGCCCGATCTACTAAGTCCCACTGCCATGCTGGATCGGCTGTTGGCGGACATCTTTTGGAGGGCCCTGCCTTATCCCCTCCAGCACTGGATCGGCCAGGTATCGCCCACCAATGCCCTGGAGATGGTCGACCTGGTGGAGCGCTACGAGGCCACCAGAAACCTGCAGGGGACTCTTGCGGGAAGGGGTCAGTCAAACCCCGGAGGCCTCTGCCCCAGTTCCGACGTCCGGCGACAGAGCGGCCTGCCCGGAATATACCCCCTGCGAGTCCGCCTCCCGTGGTATGCTGGAGGTGTCAGGAGCCAGGCCACATCAGGGCCGACTGTCCGCATCGGGATGAGCCGATGGATATGAACTACGGGGGTCGTCACTCCCTGTATGCACGGAAGCTGTGCGCAACTGGCACCCGTGAGGTGCAGGACCATAACCACCTGTGTCAGGTAGAGGTGGGAGACTCTCTGGCGGTGGCTCTGCTGGACTCCGGGAGTTTAGTCTCCCTGGTAAGGGCTGCACTTGTACGGCCTGCGGAGTATACTGGCCGTAAAGTCGGGGTCCTGTGCATCCACGGAGACCTGAAAGACTATCCCACTGCACTAGTGACTTTGTCCACAGCGGCTGGTAGGTGGACCCACGAGGTGGCTGTCGCTACTAAACTCCCACACGAACTAATACTTGGGAGGGACTTCCCGGTTTTCCGGCGCTGTGGCCGGCAATAAAGGTATCTGAGGGACCCGAGACAGGGGTGACCCTAGTAGAGTGGCCTGATACCGCTGGAAGGCCAGAACCCTGGGAGCCCGAGTCTGAAGGGCCGGCGGTAGGGGTGACCACTGCTCCAGCGGTAGAGGGGAGACAACCCCACTGAGTGTAATGGTGGGAGACACGGAGGACTTGCCACCGGGACCTGAGTTGGCAGACCTCAATGTCTCCGGGAAAATTTTGGGACCGCACAACACCGGGACCAAACCCTAACCAGGGCCTGGGAGAATGTGCTGGAAATTGATGGGAAACCCCAGAAACCAGGGGCTGAATTAATGTTCCCACGGTTTATTGTTCTGCAGGATATGTTGTATCGGGTGAACCAAATCCGAGGCGAACCTGTTGAACAGTTGGTGGTGCCCACAGCGTATCGCAAGCTTGTCATGGAGCTTGCCCACCAACATGTTCTTGGGGACACCTGGGGTGGCAGAAAACCCAGGACCGCATACTGCAGCGATTTTATTGGCCCAGTGTGTTCAAGGAGGTAGAGAATTATTGTAAGTCCTGTCCGACCTGTCAGATAACTAGCCCCCAGCCACATTTCCGTAGTCCCCTGGTACCTCTGCCAATTATTGAAGTACCGTTTGAGCGAATCGCGATGGATTTAATTGGGCCTGTACCAAAGTCTGCCAGGGGCCACCAACACATTCTGGTAGTTCTCGACTATGCCACTCGGTATCCGGAGGCGGTGCCTCTGCGACATACCTCAGCTAAGCTCATTGCCAAAGAGTTAATGGAGATGTTTTCCCGTGTGGGCCTGCCAAAAGAGGTTCTGACAGACCAAGGGACCCCTTTTATGTCCAAAGTAATGAGGGAACTGTGTAAATTGTTGCGTATAAAGCAGTTACGGACGTCCGTTTACCATCCGCAAACAGACGGTCTTGTGGAGAGGTTTAACCAAACTCTAAAAAATATGTTAAAGAGGGTGGTGTCTAGAGATGGGAAGGACTGGGATCTGCTTCTGCCCTATCTCATGTTCGCAGTGCGAGAGGTGCCCCAGGCCTCTACTGGGTTCTCGCCCTTCGAACTGCTTTATGGCAGACACCCTCGGGGCCTGTTGGATATCGCCAAGGAAGCGTGGGAACAACAGCCTGTCCCCCACAAAAGTGTCATTGAGTATGTCGCCCAAATGCAGGACCGGATGGAAAGGGTGTTGCCCTTGGTCCGGGAGCATATGGAGGCAGCGCAACAAGCCCAGAGTAGGGTGTACAATCGTCAGGCTCGGGTACGGGACTTCAATCCGGGAGATCGGGTTTTGGTTCTGGTACCCACCCTTGACAGCAAATTCCTAGCTAGGTGGCAGGGCCCCTATGAGGTGATCGAGAAGGTAGGGGAAGTAAATTACAAAGTACACCAGCCAGGGCGGCGCAAGCCGGAGCAGGTGTACCACGTGAATTTACTTAAGCCGTGGAAAGATAGGGACACAGCCGACGACCACAGCCCCCGGCCAGGGCTTCTAGGTGAAAAGGGTCCAGCCCCACAGTTCGAGGCCTGTGAAGCAGTAACCACGGTAAAAATTGCAGACAGCCTGTCTTCCAAACAAGTTCAGGAAGTCAGGGAGTTCATCAGTCGGAACACGGATGTGTTCTCGGACCTCCCTGGCCGCACGTCTCTCATCCAACATGACATCGTCACTGAGCCTCAGGCCAAGATCCGGTTAAAACCATACCGGGTACCCGAGGCTCGGCGACAGGCCATCGCGGAGGAAGTACAGTTAATGTTGAAGCTCGAGGTCATTGAGGAGTCGAAAAGTGAGTGGGCCAGTCCCATAGTCCTAATACCCAAGCCGGATGGGACGTTGCGGTTCTGCAACGACTTTCGCAAGTTAAATGAAGTATCCAAGTTTGACGCGTATCCCATGCCCCGAGTAGACGAGCTGGTTGAAAGTTTAGGACAAGCCCGTTATTTTTCTGTGCTGGACCTCACTAAAGGGTACTGGCAGGTACCCTTAACGGAGTCGGCTAAGGAAAAAACCGCATTTGTTACCCCGCAGGGCCTGTATCACTACAAGGTGTTACCCTTTGGCCTGCATGGCGCCCCGCCACTTTCCAAAGGTTGATGGACATAGTGCTGCGACCACATCGTCGGTACGCCTCGGCCTACTTGGATGATGTAGTCATCCACAGCACCGACTGGGAAAGCCATTTACCCAAGGTGCAGGCGGTAGTGGATGCCCTGAGGAAAGCCGGACTGACCGCTAACCCAAAGAAGTGCTCCATAGGGTTAGAGGAGACAAAATATCTGGGATATGTAATTGGGCGGGAGTCATCAAACCTCAGGTAACTAAGGTAGAGGCCATTCAGTAACTGGCCCCGACCGGTCACCACCAGGCAGGTAAAGTCGTTCCTGGGGATTGTAGGTTACTACATGAGGTTTGTGCCCCACTTTGCCACAATAGCAGCGCCATTGACAGACCTGTTGAAGGGGCGAAAGTCTGGGAGGGTTAGCTGGAGTGAGAAGGCGGAGGAGGCTTTCTCCGCGTTGAAGTCGGCCCTGTGTGGGTCCCCGGTTTTGGTGACACCCGACTTCAACAAGGAGTTTGTCGTACAGACCGACGCCTCGGAGGTAGGCCTCGGTGCGGTACTGTCGCAGGAGGTCAACGGGGAAGAACATCCCGTTGTCTTCCTGAGCCGTAAGCTCAGTCCCGCTCGAGTCCAGGTATAGTATAGTGGAGAGGGAGTGCCTGGCTATCAAGTGGGCACTCGAATCTCTCCGCTACTACCTGTTAGGGAGGAGGTTCCGTCTGGTGACCGACCATTCCCCCTCAAATGGATGAGTCAGGCCAAGGAGAGGAATGCTCGGGTCACCAGGTGGTTCCTATCTCTTCAAAATTTCAAGTTTTCCGTGGAACACAGGGCAGGCCGCTTGCAGGGCAACGCAGATGCCCTGTCCCGCGTCCACTGCCTCACGTGTGTTCACCCCTCAGGGTTGAACAAAGGGGGGTATGTGGTAAGGTGCAAGGTGTCATATGTGATGGCAGGTACGTGTCACCGAGGTTGCTGGCCTCGGTGAGGTGAGAGCCGGGTTTTTGTCTGCAGCAGCTAGTGCTGTTTGACTTTGTTAAATAGCATGGCTGCAAAGCCGATCCGGGCCGGCTCTTACTGGGAGCAGCTAAAGAGTAGGGTGGGTGGCTGCTCCCCACGGTCCAGTCCATGTTTTGGGCTGGATATAAAACGCAGCCAGCAGCTGTGTCTGAGGAGTGTGATTATCCTGGAGCTGCTGACAGGGCTGGGAGTTCTCTGTCCAGGAGGAAAGAGCTCAGCAAGGAGGTATTTTGTTCCTGGCTACCTGAAGCTGGATTCTCCTGCGGCTGGGCCGACAGCGTGGTGCGAACCTGCACCTACACCTCCCAGGTGACTGAACCTGTGTTGGACTGTTTTTGTTTGGCTACGTTATTTCCGTTGTGTGTGAACTGTCACCAAGAGACTGTTTTTCATTTTGTGTGCAAGTGTGAATAAAACACTGTTTGTTGCACAATCTGGACTCCTTGTTTTGCCTCTAAACTGCACCCGCACCGCTGTCTACCAGAGCGACTCCCCACATGACCCACTGCTGGTGTTCATTTTTCACCATACCTCACGAATAAGCCTTTTGCAATTCACCTATTTCTACTGGTGCACAATGGTTTGATGTTACTGCCGGACATCCATATTATCCAGTTTTGAGTGAACAGATATGATTAACTTCAGAAAAAAAAAACTATACCGTTAAAATTAAATATGAATATACGGAGGACTAAATTACAATATTGCTTATTTTGCTAAAATGTACAGTATTTCACAATTTCTCATAATTCCCAGAACTCTTCTATTTCTACCTGATCTCTTCATAGATAAATGTGAGGGTTAAAGACAGACTCTGGGAAGAAGAACTGAACTCATGTTCACCGGTCACTGTACAACCAGGATCTCTATAATAACAGGCAAGTGACCGTAACTTCTACTCATCACCGTGAGCCCGACACCCCTCACTCAGACATCACAGGGAGCCTGACACCCCTCACTCAGACATCACAGGGAGCCTGACACCCCTCACTCAGACATCACAGGGAGCCTGACACCCCTCACTCAGACATCACAGGGAGCTGACACCCCTCACTCAGACATCACAGGGAGCCTGACACCCCTCACTCAGACATCACAGGGAGCTGACACCCCTCACTCAGACATCACAGGGAGCTGACACCCCTCACTTAGACATCACAGGGAGCCTGACACCCCTCACTCAGACATCACAGGGAGCTGACACTCCTCAGTCATACATCACAGGGAGCTGACGCCCCTCACTCAGACATCACAGGGAGCCTGACACCCCTCACTCAGACATCACAGAGAGCTGACACCCCTCACTCAGACATCACAGGGAGCTGACACCCCTCACTCAGACATCACAGGGAGCCTGACACCCCTCACTCAGACATCACAAGGAGCCTGACACTCCTCACTCAGACATAATAGGTAGCTGACTCCCCTCACTCAGGCATCACAGGGAGCCTGACACCCCTCACTCAGACATCACAGGGAGCCTGACACTCCTCACTCAGACATCACAGGGAGCCTGACACTCCTCACTCAGACATCACAGGGAGCCTGACACCCCTCACTCAGACATCACAGGGAGCCTGACACCCCTCACTCAGACATCACAGGGAGCCTGACACCCCTCACTCAGACATCACAGGGAGCCCGACACCCCTCACTCAGACATCACAGGGAGCTGACACCCCTCACTCAGACATCACAGGGAGCTGACACCCATCATTCAGACATCACAGGGAGCCTGACACCCCTCACTCAGACATCACAGGGAGCTGACACCCCTCACTCAGACATCACAGGGAGCTGACACCTCTCACTCAGACATCACAGGGAGCTGACACCCCTCACTCAGACATCGCAGGAAGCCTGACACCCCTCACTCAGACATCACAGGGAGCCTGACACCCCTCACTCAGACATCACAGGGAGCTGACACCACTCACTCAGACATCACAGGGAGCTGACACCCCTCACTCAGACATCACAGGGAGCTGACACCCCTCACTCAGACATCACAGGGAGCTGACACCTCTCACTCAGACATCACAGGGAGCTGACACCCTCACTCAGACATCGCAGGAAGCCTGACACCCCTCACCCAGACATCACAGGGAGCCTGACACCCCTCACTCAGACATCACAGGGAGCCTGCGACCTTCTTGCTTTTAATCTCTGTTTATATTTTTATTGTGCAAATAACAATGGTTGCCTGGACGCGTTTCGGCTAAGGAGCCTTCTTCAACATGACCCGTTGAAGAAGGCTCATTAGCCGAAACGCGTCCAGGCAACCTTTGTTATTCGCACAATAAAAATATAAACAGAGATTAAAAGCAAGAAGGTTGCTGGGATATTTATTATCGTGTATGCTGTGGAGAGAGCTCCTTCCCGTGCGACACATCTACCGAGTGCTGGCTGATCCATCATCACAGGGAGCCTGACACCCCTCACTCAGAAATCACAGGGAGCCTAACATCCCTCTTTCAGAAATCACTTTCAGTGATATATAACTTTTTGAGTCAAGATTTCTGGATGGGTTCTGCACTCGTTAGCAGTATACTTGTAATAATGGTAAATGTTGATTTACCGACCATCCTGTACGTCTCACATACAGTAAATATGTATATAATGAAATCCTTTTCTGAAAGTTATTTCCAGTAGAATAATGGACTAGATTGACAATGTCTTTAGCTGGAATATTTTTCTTTAATTGTAGGAAATCACAAGGAGCCTCATAAAGTCCTTCGCCCTGATAATCATTATCATTGACAGAACCTGATAGTTGGAGGAATAATGTTTTGAGATATCAAGTTAATTCAAACCTTAAGAATCCAAATTTGATTGAGTGTCATCATTTGTATGTATTCTGCATTTCTTCAGATTTCTTTAATCTAATGTCATCTTGTAGTAAACCACTCAAGGTGGATGATTTACTGACATGACATGATGTAAGAAGAAATAATGCATCTCTTGTAGAGAACACCCAAACATGACTGTACACTAGTCAGAGCAAATAGGATTTCTGACCAGAACCAGATTTTGGTGAGGAGGGCAGAGGGCATCATGAAGTGCATACCAACTAGAGATGAGTGAATGAGTTCGCAACAAACCAGGTCTGTTACGAATTTCCAAAAATTTGCATGCTACAAAAACCCAAAGCTTTTCAGGTTCATGTCAGATAAATCTAGTAAAACTGCGCAGTGCAGTTTTATAGCACATATTGGCGAGAAAAAGCGTGAGGGGGGAAGAAGAAGGATGCTCACAAGACCCTGAGAGGAAGTGGTGGGAGAAGGCTTGCCCTGATTGGCTCCCAGGCCAAGAGACAGTCTGGATGACCCAATCAGTCCTGCAGCAGGCAGGGGTGCCTTTGCACAACAAGCAGAACATTATTCTATGCTGGGCTGCTGTGAAGGAGGGTGGATGGGTCAATGCAGTGTCTGCCAAGCTTCTATTTTAGTGTAGAGACAGTAGAGGGATAGGCTAGAATTAATAATTGTATACAATAGGCTGCTGCAGAACCTGAATAGAAGCTACCTGCAAGAACCTTTCTGTTTTTCCCATTTGAACAGAAACACGGCTTTGTTTTTCTCACGTGTTGGTGTGTGTGCGTGTCTGTGTGTGTGTGTGGGTTGGGGGAGTGGGGGATAAGATCAATAGCATTTTAAATCTCAGTGAAAACACCGTAAATATTAGTATAAAATCTCCATACAATGAATTTCTTATTATTTGGTTAAGGAAAATAGCAATATATGTGTACAACGTATGTTTTACAATCTAGAGAGTAGCATTTTTTATTGAAAACATGTGAAATACTAGTCTGAAATCTGTGTCAGGGCTTTTAGTTGTTTTGTGAAAAATAGCAATGCAAGTGCACATGTGTATTACAGTTTTACAATTCAAAAAGTAGCATTTTAAATCTCTGAGTTAAAACATGTGAAATTTTAGTCCTAGGTCTGTGTCAGGGCATCTCCAGATAGTTCAAGTACAAGTGTGTAACGTGTGTTTTACAATCCAGAGGGTAACATTTTAAATCTCAGTAAATACTAGTAAAAACAGTGTTAGAGAATCTCCAGACAGTTTAAGTGTGATGTGTGTGTATGGGGGATCTCATAGAAGGTTGTCAACTAATGTTTTGCACTAGAGAAAGCTTTTTTTCCTGAACCTATATATTTAAACACCTATAAGACATTAGACCCAAATCTGTTGTCGCTGATACCTTATTTCCAAAATAAATTGTCAGTAGCAGTGTCTTCAGTATGGTTGTGAAATGGGAAAGACATTTTATTGTGCCTCTCTGTCTTCAACTTCCAGAAAACAGACTTGCGAACAGTTCCATGCAACTGTGTGCATTATGGTCATAAAAGTCAGGAATAAGGAAAGACCCAGGGCCAGGCCTTGACCTCCCATAGCCAAAATGTGGGTAGCAGCTGCTCCAGCTATTTTTTAGAAGCAGTTCTTCCTGGCTTTGTAAAGGAGCAACATTATTATTGAGAAGAAGGAGGATAAAATTGTGGATTTGATGGCTCTATCTTCCTCTCAGTCAAAGCAGGATGATGTGGAAGTGACTTCTGAATCGGACACTATGAATTATTGCCAAGGATTACAGCATTCCTCCTGCTCTTCCTCCTTGCAGCCTCAGAGAAGGCTTTCAGGGGAGTTCTCTTTGTCTTCACCTCCCCTTCTTGGTGGGACAACTTCTTTTTTTCTAAGAAGAGTCAACGAAACCCCACCACTCCCTATGGCAGATAGATAGAGTCTCCCTGTTGATGACATGTGTGAGAGTAGTCACCGTTTGGACTACACCGAGGAGTAGGATATGGAGGAGGCTGCAGACCCCATGAATAGCTATGTTGGCGGTGGTAATAGTGGCACCTGTAGTCATGGTATTGGCGTTGTGGGCAGAAACATTGGCAGTCAGGGCAAATACGGAGTAGGGAATGGGGGGCCATGGAACCCAACATGCTATATCACAGTCTGATAAAAGTGGCATGGAGGGAGAGGTCTCTGATGATGATTGTGTTGGACGGGACCTGGGAGATGAATTGGGGTGCCAAAGAGGATGAGAAATCTGAGCAGAAGGGTTGTGACCACGGTGGCAATATAGAGTGAAGGCAGTGTATGGCCAAAACATCCCAGGACTAGATCTGCCTATGCTGTGGTCAGAGCAGGAACTGGTGATGCTGTTAATACTGTGGACACAGGGCCAAAACATGCCAGAGCTACGTCAATCTCGGCTTCCACTAGCTCTGGGCGAGCCACTCTGTATGATTTTTTTTATCCACAAGGCCACCACAAGAAACCACAGCAGTGTGCAAGATCTCCAGGATTAAAATGAACTGTGGGTTTTTAAACACAAACATAGGAACCAGAGCTCTTTTGCAGCACATGAGGTGGCATCACTAGATCCTTTGTGAACATACAACTAGCCAGCATTCCTAATCAGAACAAGTCTGCCTTCCTTCTCCTGGACCCGCATCCCCAAGCAATAAAGTGTCCTTGTCATCATAAGTAGCTTTTTCTCCTGCTAAGACTGTTATTTCTCCTTGTCCTCCACTTCATCCTGAGACATGCATAACAGAATGTGTGGTCATAAAAAAACTAGTCTCAAACAGTTATTATCTTGTCTACAAGCTGAACATCAACCTCGCCAAGTTTTTGGTGGTGCAGTTGTTGCCATTCCATTTAGTAGAGTATGTTCTCATGTGGTGGAGAACGTAGGAAAATCCTTGCAATTCTCACTGTGCGGCAAGGTTCACACCATGATGGACACCTTGAGCAGCTGTTACGGGCAGGAACAACATGTCTTTCATGGACCACTGGGTCAATGTTTTTTCTGCAGTGGCAGGCAACACCCCAGCAACAAGGCCAGGTCTTTTTAACTTCCTCACGATTTCATCTAGCTTCGAGCATGTGTTGTTTAGAGATCAGGCAGTGGCAGCTCATGCCGTTCATGTCACAATTGTGCCCCCTCATATTTATCTTGCATTAGATGCTAAAGATCATGCAGCGGGGGTGATGGAAGAATAAGGGTAACACGCCAGAGTGGTGTAACCACTTCTGCACCTGGCTACTATCTTTAATGGTCTAACCTGTATGTCAGCTATGAATTCTGTTCCAGGTTCTCCACACTGTGCATTTCAAATGATATGAAACTGTTCATGTAATATGCCTGGTTCACCAGCAGGTGGCAGCAAACACGGCAGAGCTATGCTTAGAATGGAACTTACCATTCTATTCTATTCTAACCCCCCCTCCCTCTGTTGGCGAGTGGGGACCTGTTTCGAGTTGGTCTAGCTTACCCCCTGCTAGGCGAAGTATGCAAGGCCACATCCCTGTTGGAAGAGCCCTGTCTAGGCCAGCCAGAGCACCCTAAGCTCAGCTGGACATGGAGGCCACAGCTTGAAGCCTCAGAAGCCAGGAATGAAGTTCCTTGGAGCAGTCTAGAGTCAGACTACAGAGAGAAGTTGCAGCACCCAGAGGAAGCTAAGTTATACAGCTACCCTGTCAGCACAGCAGACTAGGGAGCAACAGATGTAGCAGAGAGGAGTTTGCCTTCCAGTTTTGCATAAGAACAATTAACGCATCTTGCTGTCCATCCTGTAGCTGTTGGGGATCCACAAGTAGAAACTCACATGGAGAAGGAGAATGAGGAGCTGCCATTGGAGAATGATGGAAGCAGGTGATTGGACCATGTGACCCAGTGACATCACTGAAGGTCCTTCACCCCCTTCCCAGCTGAAGACAGAACAGGAGCCCGGTAACCGGCAGCTACGCGATCAAATGGAGGGGGTGAGTTAGTTTTTTTAATTATTTTTAACCCTCTCTTGCCCTTTTTACTTTGCATTCTCTATTGAGAATGCTATTATTTTCCTTTATAACTATGTTATAAGGGAAAATAATAAAATATACAGCATGCTCAACCTGAAACCGGACTTCAGTGGTGAAGTCCGGCTTCGGGTCTGGGTACCAAACATGCGGATTTTTCACACGCGCGTGCAAAACGCATTGCAAAAGTTTGCACACGCGCGGAAAAATCGCGCATTTTCCCGCAACGCTCCTGCCTCCTATCCGGGTGTCAAACGTGACGCCCGTGTAAGAGAGGCCTTAAAGTTAGAGTTGGAGAGATGATGATGGTGACACTGGCCAAAACAGTAAAATAGTTTAAAAATGAAAACTTTTTGAACTGTGACACTTGTATTAAGGCTGGTCACAGCCTGGATTTGTGGGAGGGGCTGCTGGTATTTTATCCCCGGGCGCTTCTGTAAGGGGGACGGTCGTCTCGTGCTGCAGAACCTCCGGTCAAGCCTGACGTCACTTCCTGGGTTCCCGGCCTCCACCATAGCCAGGTCACAGCGCGGCTGCAGGTAGTAAGCGGCATCCTCATCCGGGGCACAGCAAGGCTGGCCACCCGGCCTGTCATGGATCGCGGTCATAGGCCTTCACCTCCACTGGGGCCTCAAGACGCCGCGCGTCAACTGCGAGCCCCCCAGCATCTACGGCTGCCGGCTCTTGTGTTTCCCCCCTGCCATTGGTTCATGGCAGCCCGGCGGTTCGCACCCCCCTGGGTCGGCCTGGCTGCATGCTCGGCTCTGCTATCCCCGGGTCATGAGATGCGTCGGGTGGCTCCACGTCTTGAGGTTCTATCCTGCCCTGGTGGCCGCCCCAAACTGCCCATACCTTTTTCCGCCCACTCAGTTCTGCTACCTCTGGTCCACATGCCGGAGCTCGGCATGCCGCGGCCGCCGCATCCAGATGTAGCAGAGCTAAAATCACATTGGTTTATGGCAGCCTGGCGGTTCTAGTGTTATTCACCTCCCTCCCAGCTCTGCTGCCTCTTGGTGTAAATACTCATAGCGTGCCCTCTTGGCCAAGGGGGGGGGGTTTGGCTTATACTGTATGTCCCACATCATGGAGCAGTCTCCCGCTGGTTGCTGGCGGCTGCGGGGAGCTGGGGGTGGGGGCCTGTCATCCCCTGGCCAGCCCAAGCTGGTCCCGGCATCCACCATTGGCCCTCCCATCCGGGGCAGTTTGGATCCCTCCCTCCCAGCTCCTCAGTTGATAAAAAAAAAAAAGGGTGGTTCCAATCTTATATGTATCCGCTGGGATCTCCCCAGGTAGATGCTCCTCATGTTTGCTTTTGTGTCGCCCAGGTTCAAGGGTCCCCTGGGTATGCCCCTAAGTCGCCAAGGGCACGGATCCACCGCCCATGGTACCCAAATTACTCAGGTCCATACGGCCATCTCGCAGGTAGAACGAATCGTTCAGACTATGACACTGTCATGCATAGTTGCCCGAATCATTCAGGTCCAAGGGTCCGTCTTGCTTAAATTCCTGCATTGCTCAGGTTTGTGCGTCATGCATATGTAACTGCCTGAATCGCGCAAGGTCAGGCCCATTCACGCAAGGTTCCCTCAATCATTCAGGTCCACGCACCATTCATGTGTAGTTGCCGATTCGCTCAGGTTCATGTATCAGTCACATTTAACTGCTTGAATCGCCCAGGTTCATGTACTATCCATGTATATTTGCCCGAGTCGCCCAGATTCATGTATCATTCACGTATAGGTCCCTGAGTTTCAGGTTTATACTTCATTCAAGCACAGCTGTGGAGTCACCCGGGTTCATGTATTATTCACACTTAATTGCCTGAATCAATCAGGTACACATATCATCCATGTATAATTGCCTGAATCATTCCGTTCCATACATCATTCATGTGCAGTCGCTCTAATCACTCAGGCCATGCAACATCCACATGTAATTGCCCGAAACGCCCAGGTATATACATCATTCACGTGCAGTGGCCTGATTCGCTCAGGTCCATGTATCTTCACATTCAACTGCCCGAATCGCTCAGGTTCAGGTATTGTTCACATACAACTGCCTGGATCGCCCAGGTCCGTGTATCATCTGCGTATAATTGCCCGAAACGCTCATGTTCATACATCATACAGGTATTTTGCCCGTATCGGTTCATGTATCTCCATGTATAATTGCCCGAATCACCCTGGTTCATGCATAGTTGCCTGAACCGTATCATCATCATTCATGTGCAGTTGCTTCATCGCTCAAGTCTATGTAGCATTCACACATAATTGCCTGAAACGCTCAGGTTCATTCACCATTCACATATGTCTACCTGAATCGCTCAGGTCCATGTACCATTCACGGATAATTGTCTGAATCGCTCAGGCTCATACATCTGCATGTGCTGTTGCCTGAATCGCTCGGGTTCACGTATTATTCCTATACAACTGCCCGTTTTTCATTGTTCATGCGTTATTCACTCACAACTACCTGAATCGCCGAGGTTCATATTTAAGCCACGTATAGCTACTTGAATCGCTCAGGTTCATGTATCATTCACACATAGCTGCCTGAATCGCTCAGGTCTGTGTATCACCCATGTATAACGGCCCGAACCGCTCGGGTACCATTCATGCATAAGTGCCTGAATCGCTCAGGTACATACATTAGTCACGTATAGCGGCCTGAATCGCTCAGGTTCACGTACTATTCATGCATAGTTGCCTGATTTGCTCAGATTCACGTACCAGCCATGTATCACCGCCCAAATCACTCAGGTTCATACATCAGTTGCGTATAGCTGCCTAAATCGCTTCAGGTATTTTTCATGTATAGTCGCCTGAATCACTCAGGTGCATGTGTCATCCATGTATAATTGTCTAAACCACTCAGGTTCATATACCAGTCCGGTATAGCTGCCAATTCGCTCAGGTTCACGCATCATCCACGCATAGTTGAATGAATCGCTCAGGTTCACGTGTTATCCTCGCACAGTCACCTGAATCGCTCAGGTTCATGTTTCATTCACGTACAGTCGCCTGAATCGCTCAGGGTCATGTCTCATAGGTCCATGTGTCATCCAGGTTTAGTTGCCTGAATCGCTCAGGTTCATATATCAGTTATATATAGCCGCCTGAATCGCTCAGGTTCATGTATTATTCACGCACAGTCACACAAAGCACTCAGGTTCATGTGTTACTCACGCACAGTCGCCTGAATCGCTCAGGTTCATGTCTCATTCAGGGTCAACAGCACGATTCGCCCAGGTGCATGTGTCACCCAGTTATAGTGGCCTGAATCGCTCAGGTACATCTTTCAGTCACGTATAGCTGCCTGAATCGATCAGGTTCATGTATTGTTCATGCACAACTGTCTGAATCGCTCAGGGTCATGTATCATTCACGTATAGTCGCCTGGATCACTCAGGTTCATGTCTCATTCAGGGTTAACAGCCCGATTCGCTCAGGTGCATGTGTCATCCATGCATAGTTGCCTGAATCGCTCAGGTTCATATATCAGTCACGTATAGCTGCCTGAATCGCTCAGGTTCTTGTCTTATTCACGCACAGTGAATCGTCTGAACCGCTCAGGTTTAGGGGTTGTTCACGCACAGTCGACTGAATCGCTTAGGTTCATGTATCATTCATGTATAGTTGCCTGAATCTTCAGGCTCGTGTATCAATCTTCTATAGCTGCCTGCTTCACTCAGGTTCAACTATCATTCACGCATAACTGCCTGAATTGCCCAGGTCATGTATTATTCGCACATAGTCTCCTGAATCGCTCAGGTTCATGTTCCATTCATTTATGGTTGACGGATTTTCAGGTTCAGGTACCAGTCATGTATGACTGCTTGTATATCCCAGGGTCAGGTTTCATTTATGTATTATGGCCTGAATGGCTCAGGTTCACGTATCATTTACGCATAATTGCCCGAATCACTCTGGTCCAGGCATCATTCACTTATAAGTGATTACAAAAGTAGCAGATATTTTCAATGGCTCTCCCTCCAGATATTATGGAGTAGGTGCTCACTCTCACTAGGCTACACCCTTGCCTAAAAAATGTCAATAGGAATGTTTAAAAAGATTAGTGAAATTAGTGAAACTTCAACATCAAGATAGAAAAGAGATAATCCTGTAAGGCTCCAACAAACCTCTCAAAAAGAAAACAAGAATTCACCAATAGCAATATCACACTTGAACACAATCACAAACACAAGACACTAACTATAAATCCAGAACTATCTACCATAAGATGAACAACCAATTTATACACTACCACAACATGGGAACAAATGGTCCTTATGGGGAGGGGACCCATAAGATGGGTGCAAAAAATAATCCCTTTTCATAGAATGACATATTATATATCTCCTCAACAAATGTCTACTACAATAAATAGAAATACTCCACGGGTTCCCAATAATAAAAGTTTACCCTTTATTTTACCTTTTATTTTCCTATGTAATCTATTTTTCCAATTCTACATTTTTCAATATTTTTAATATTTCAATATTTTAATATTTTTAATATTACTGCTGAGCGAATGATGTCACATTTATGATTATATGATCTAACCAATTGTCATACTTGTCCCTTGGATAATGGAAGACTAAATATATCAATTTAACATCAATACAGTGACACATGGACTTATAGGATAATTCCTAACAGCATAGGAAGAGTTAAATGAAGAACCTCAGAAACTCAACCCCAATGGTGACGTCACTACATACGTCACCCACACATTAAACACCATTTCTCTATAAAAAGACCATTTTGGGCAAAGCTGGCATCCACTGAAGAAGGGACCGCTAGTCCCGAAGCGCGTATGGGTAGTATGCCAGCTTCCTGCACATGAAAAGAAATACTGAGCGCTCAGTGAAATAAGTGGAAACCGGAGACATCGCGCTCCACGTGGCACGCCACTCTCCACAATTGGAGAACCGGTATCAGTCCTACACAGGAGAATCGCGCGCACGAGGAGCAGCATCCACAGGAACGTCCTACAGAGAGATTCTCACAACGTGGATACCCCACAGAGACAGCGGTATACTTTGTCACATCGCAGGGAACGCTTACCAGAACCCACGATACTGGAAAAAGAACCAGGAGACGCAGCCACACATCGCAGCAGGACTGGTAATGTAGCCAGTGTGGCATCTGACTTAAACCTGCAATTGAGACTGTTATGCTCTGTTATTAACAATCTGCAATACTTGAATTAAAAAACAATTCAACTGAATACTGGGGTTGTCCACCAAACAAATATTACTGTGGCACTCCAGGAACTCTATCAAACTATTATTTTCACCACAACTTGCTGCTCTAAATACAAGGTATTTGACCATACAGGACTTTACTTACAATATACAAAATTACAAGTCATTTACCATCTAATAACATCCTATGGTCAAATCACCTTCAGAGCACACACAAGAAAACCAGGAAGTGTGTTTTTCATCTAAAAACTAAGTGAATATTGAATAATAACCAAGATGAACTATTCACAATGAATTTTAATAATTTTTAGATAATAACCTCTACAGGAGAAATTTATTGTGTGTATTATTGTGTGTATTTCTCTACTGATTTGTATATTTATATTCTGAATATTCCAAATATTCTGATTGTTTTTATTTATATTTAATAAAATAGCAACAAACTCCAAATACAAGAGTGCCCTCTCACCATCTTTTTAAACATTCCTATTATCATTCACTTATAGCCTTCCGAATCGCTCAGGTCCACGTACCTTTCATGCAAGGCTGCCTCAATCACTCAGGTTCATGTATTTTTAATGCATAACTGCCGGAATCTCCCAGGTTCACTTGACGAATCATACCCAGCTTCGTGTTCCTTTCGAGTATAGTAGCCTGAGCCGCTCTGTTGATGTCTCTTTCATGCAATGGCCTGAATCGCTCATGGCATATCTAATTTTCGGCACTTTTGCACGAAATCGCTCAGGTCCCGTTCCCTTATGTCCATTGGCCAGATCCGCTCAGGTTTCGTTCCGCGGATGCCCGGTTTGCGACCCTTGTTAGTTCAGATCCCTCAGGTTTCCTTCTTCCACGTAAGGGCTCCCTGCATTTCTCCGGTCACGTGTCATGCCGCATTGCCTCCAAAATCACGTCTCTTTCCTGCTGTTCCTGCTTTTGATGTTTGGCCTCCACCCACTTCATTCAGTCTCGTGCAGTGCACCGGGTCCTCATGCAGTTACGTCCCCGGTTCAACCCTACTGAATCCGCATGATTCCGTCCCTCTTTCCTCCCTGGCATGACCACTGCCTCCTCTCGGTTCACCTGTTCTGCTTAGGCTTCATCCTGTCTTCGTTATTTCCGGGTGGTGGGCATAGGCCCTGTTGGTTCACACGCAAGTTCTCGTCATCGTCCGATCCTTCCTGTTCACTAGTGATGAGCGGGAGGTGCCATATTCGATTTCGCGATATTTCGCGAATATTCGATTGAATATTCGTCATATATTCGTCGAAATCGCGTCGCGAATGAAACTTAGATCTGAGTTTCTAATGGTTAACTTGAATTGCTAGAATTGACAAAGATAACGAATATCACACGAATATAGCACTATATTCTCAATCTTCGTTATATTCTAGCAATACAACCATTAGGAACTTAGCTCTAAGATCAATTCGCAATGCGAGTATATGTTCGCCTCGCGAATGAAACTTAGAGCTGACCGAGTTCTTAATGGTTGTATTGCTGGAATATAACGAAGATTGAGAATATAGTGCTATATTCGTGAATTCGAGATATTCTCAATCTTCGTTCTATTCCAGCAATACAACCATTAGGAACTCAGCTCTAAGTTTTATTCGCGAGGCGTAACATATACTCGCATTGCGAATTGATCTTAGAGCTAAGTTCCTAATGGATGTATTGCTAGAATAGAACGAAGATTGAGAATATCTCGAATTCACGAATATAGCACTATATTCTCAATCTTCGTTATATTCTAGCAATACCACTATTAGGAGCTCAGCTAGCTCTAAGTTTCATTCGCGAGGCGAACATATACTCGCGTTGCGAATTGATCTTAGAGCTAAGTTCCTAATGGTTGTATTGCTAGAATAGAATAAATATTGCAATGCGAATAATTCAGGTTATATTAATCGAATTGCGATTACAACTTAGTCAAATTTGTGAGATCGTGATTCTCACATCCGACAGTACATTTTAGCATGGTGGCGTTCCCATGCACATGGGAAGTCAGCAGAAGCGGCAACGGGCAATGACTGAAGCGGGCAGGGAGCCAGGAATCCTCCGGACAGGTAAGAACAGCTTTTGGGAAGTGGGAACTGGGAAGACAACCAGAGAGCAACAAGAATTAACAACTAAAAAAAAAACAAAAAAAAAAACGAATATTTGAAATTGCGAATATATAGCGATATATTCACAATATTCGCGAATTATCGAAGTTGCGATATTCGCGATAAAAATTAGAAATTCGAATATTCGCGCTCAACACTACTGTTCACTCCGTGTTTTCCCAGTCACAGATCCTCGTACGGCTGGTGAGATTTAGTCAAGATTGTCATTGGGTTAGGATAGGATTCAGCAGGCTTTTTCCTGGCGTACTCCTAGTCTCTTGAATCACTTTGGGTCATTTATTTGCCTGAGGTCGCTCAGGTCATTTTCACAGGGATGTTCGGGTTCGGAATCACCCTGGACACCTATTCCTGCCAACACGCTGGTCATGTCTCATTATTGCGTAGTGTGCTGGACCGTTCAGGTCGCCTCTTTGACACCATCCTTGCATCGTATCTCGCATCATCAGGACACGCGCCTGCCAGCTTTGGGCAGCATCCCATTCCCAGACTATTTGCCCCCTCCTGGTTACGCGGGTCGGGTTTCAGGCACATCCTCGGGCACCTTCCAATTTGTACAGGTCCAATCCCCTTCCTCACGCTTCCTGGCACGCCTTGGAACTTCCGTTTGTCCATCCGATTCACTCAGACTTCATTCCGTCACTTCACGTTCCATGTATCGGTGCACTTTAGTTCAATATTGGCTGCCAGTTGTTTCATACGCTAGTCCGAATGCGTGGTTCATAGGTTCCTACGGATTATCGCATTCCATCATTTCCATTTATTCTGAGCATCTCAGGTAAGTTGAGGAACACCACTGTTCCGGGTGTTATGGCTTGTTCATGGTAAATGTCATTTCCAGGTCCCCAGTCCTGCCAGAGTAAGTTGGTCAGGGTTCACGGTCAGTTCGAGTAGGATTCAAGAATTAATTATTCCACACGCTTTCCAGTTCTTGCCCCTAGTCGTTCATAATCCAGTACAGTCGGTGGAACCTGCAAGGTAGTTGGTGCAAGGGTTCTTTGCTTGGCTCTTCCGGCAGTAAGCTCCACGACAGGGTTCAAGGTGTTCAGCGCCGCATGCCACCTGCTGGGTGACTGGGACGCAGTCACTTTGCGCTCTACCATCCTCAGCTGTACCCTTCTTATAACATGGTCAAGTGTTTCTAACCGGAATCCATCATCACCGTGCGCTCACGCACCCGTCGTGTCAGTCAATGCAAACTGTTCCGGAACTGTCCCTGACCCTAGATGCTGCTCCCTTTTTGGCGCCCAACCAGCGGTACCACCAGGCTGCCATGTGTCTAGGATCCAACGGTTCCTCAGGTCCAGGGATTTCACTTGCAGCACACGATCACACGCTTTCCTTCCCAAGCAGCTTCCAGCTTGGCACGGCATTTACCTTTCCCTGCTCGTGTCATCTTCAGGACCGCCGGGTAGGTTCTCCGTGGAGGTAAAGTGCTTTCCTCATTAACATGGGTGCCTAGTTATGGTGCCCAGGGATCTCTCTGAGGTACTTCATCAAATGGTCCAGCTGACCACCGCTACCATTACCGGACAGTCCGTCATCCCCCTTCCGTTCATTTCCCAGATCCGCTCCATCGGCACTTCCGCACGGGATCTGCCTCTTCAGCTACCCGGCAGCCAGGGCCAGCGCTTGTCACTTGCACAAGGGGGCAGAGGAGGTCTTAATGTTGTCCCATGTCCATTCCCAATTTTCTAGCAAAGTCCTAGGGCATTCTGCTCTATCGCCTCACGAATTTCACGAATTGTACTATTAAGTTCCTTTCCTTTCCTTTGTGAAGCACATTTTTGCCCACTCTTCCAGGCCTACCCCACTCCTGGCTTCGGGCACACTTCAGCCAGATAGGTCTCGGGGGTTACTTAGGCTAGCCTTCTCCCTCTCCCCTCGTCTCTTACCTCAGACCCTACCACAAGTATTAAGGCTGGTCACAGCCTGGATTTGTGGGAGGGGCTGCTGGTATTTTAACCCCGGGCGCTTCTGTAAGGGGGACGGTCGTCTCGTGCCCCACCCGCCCTTCTTTCCCTCTTTTTCTTCTTCAACTCCATTGGGTGGCCCACTCTTCCAGGCCTACCCCGCTCCTGGCTTTGGGCACACTTCAGCCAGATAGGTCTCGGGGTTACTTAGGCTAGCCTTCTCCCTCTCCCCTCGTCTCTTACCTCAGACCCTACCACAAATATTATTTACAGATTTTTTTTCCACCACATGCAATAAATCGTACATAGGCTGCACCATCAGAAAGTTAAAAATAAGTTTACCTGAACATGTGTCCAATATTAGTAAGGAAAAAAGCAAGGCATCAGGGGTAGAAAAACATTTTCTAGTAGAGCATACAGGCTCTTTAGAATCTTCTCTGTTCCATTATGTAGGTAAAGTGTGTTAACCGCAATGAGGAGGCAATTGGAAGAAATGTGTTCTTAACTGAGAAGCTTTTTAGATCATTCAATTACACACTAGACATTCACATGGTCTTAACTTTAACCCGTAGGCATTCTGCACCCTACATTTATGGCACTGCGGGCAGTGACTTAAAGACCAGAGCCATACACGTACGGCTCTCTGATAGGGCAGATGCAGGAGCTGCGCCCCATCAATCAGCAGCAGGGGTCCGGCTTGGTGTACTCAAACAGCAGTTTATTTCCACATTTATGGTATTTCCATACCCAGTAGAACCCACCTAACAATTTAAGAGGCATGGTGTATCTCAGATGGTACATGGTGGGCACAGCATATTGGCCACTGAAATGCCATGTCTGTTGAAAACTTGCAATTTTCATTTTGCACAGTCCCATGCTCATTAAAGGGGTTGTCTGGGTTCAGAGCTGAACCCGGACATACCCGGAATTTCACCCAATTTCACCCAGGCATTTTGTGGAGTTCTGGTGACGAACCGGGTTCTGCTTCGGGCTGCTAGGCGGAGGCTTCCACCCAGCAGTGAGCCCGGTGACATCACGGGCACTGTTGGGCTGCCTTTGGCGCTGCCCTAGCCTGTAAAACAGCCGGTGAAGCCTCCACCCGGCAGTGTGTTATTGTAAATAAAAGAGCCTTTGCCCTGCACAATCCTGCTCAGGGCAAGGGAGAGCATCGGAGCATGAACTGCTCCAATACTTAAGTCAGGGGGGTGCTGCCTGGGTGAAATTATGGGTATGTCCGGGCTCAGCTCTTTAACCCGGACAACACCTTTAATTTTTGCTAAATACCTGTAGGGTCAAAATGTTCACTCCACCCCCGAATAAATACCTTGGGGTGTAGTTTCAAATATAAGGTCCCTTTTTAGGGGTTACATTTATTATTTCACCCCACTACGGTTGTCAACACAAGATTAACAAATCACCACATTGGGCCTCAAATGTGCATGGTGCTATTTTACTCCTGGGCCCTGTTGTATGTCCAAGCAAAAAATTAGGGCCACATGTAGGGTGTTTCTAAAACCAGGAATCACAGCATAATAAGACAGCTCTCTTTTTATCCTGGCTCACAATGAGCACAACTTATTAGGCACTAAAATGGCATATCTGTGGGAAAATTGCAATTTTTCACTTTGCACCATCTGCTTTGAATTACTTATGCAAAACACCTGTTGGTCAAAATTCTCACGGCACCCCTTAATAAATACTGTGAGTGGTGTGTTTCTAAAATAGGGTCATTTATTGGGGGTGTCTCTTTTTAATTTAACCTCAGAGCCTCTGAAGTTGCAGGTCAATGCTGTAGAAATCACCAAACTAGGGTTTAAATGCTCATGGCACTATTTCCCTTCTGAGCCCTGGGGTATGCCCATACAGCACTTTACGACCATATATAGGGCATTGTCATATTCAGGGGAAAATGGGTAACAAATTGTGGGGGGATTTTCTCCTCTTGCTAATTGTAAAAATGAAAAACTTGGGTCCTTTTACAGCCAAGGTTTTCTACATCCCTTTAAAAATTCCTTGGGCAGTGTAGCTTCAGAAATGGGTCACTTTCTGGGGTTTCCACTTTACAAATGCAGCATGGCCCCTGAAAATTATTTTAGTGAAATCTGCGCTCCAACAATCATATGGTACTCCTTCCGTTCTGAACTCTGCCATGTGCAAAAACATAAGTGCATTACTATCTATGGAATGTTGCCATATTCAGTAGAAAATTGGTAGCAAAATGTGAGGTTTGCTTTCTCCTGTTACCTCTTATGAAAATAAAAAAAAAAGTGATCTAAAGTGACATTTTTGTAAAATATGTAATTTTTCATATTCATGGCTAAGTTGCAAAAATGAAAAAAAAATTGACCTAAAGTGATATTTTCTTGCAAAATATGTCATTTTTTATTTTCATGGACAGGTGTTGCTAAATTTAATGAAACGCCTGTGGGGACAAAATGCTCACTACACCCCTTAAAGAATTCAATGGGGGCTGTAGTTTCCAAAATGGGGTCACTTTTTGGGGTGTTCTACTGTGGGGGTGTATCAGGGAGTCTTCAAATGTGACATGGTGCCTGAAAATTATTCCAGTGAAATCTGCCCTTCAAAAGCTAAATGGTGCCCCTTCTCTTTTGACACCTGCAATGACCACATATGACATAATTAGGAGAAAATTAGAGATGAACAAATTTTTTAAAATTTGATTCAGCCGTTTTGCCAATTTTTTTGAAAAATTTGGTTTGATCCGAATTTATTTGCGGGGAATTTCGTTAAAAAATTGCTATTTACTAGCTGCAGAGAACCTTTGTAGTGGTGTAGAACACTGTGGCTTGCAGTAACACACATAGGGAGTCTGCTCTGGTAGTAAAATAATACTGTGAGTCAGTAAGACATGCAGATGACAGGCATCACTCTTAGAATCACTGCACACTTCACTTATTTGGACAGTCACGGGGCCAAATAACTCAAGTATGAACTCGGCCTTACAGGTCGATGTTAGCGCCAAGAAGAAGCACACTCCTTTTACACCGTCATCAGCTGATTCCACATAGATGTCTACAGAACCTGTTCTATTAAACATTTAAACCAGTAGAGCCCCCCGACAGAGTGTAGAGGGTGTTAGCAGTAAGTTTGTGTTGACGTCACTGATTATTTTGCCTTTCCTCTGATCTATTAGAACAATAACCCCTCAAAAAACAGACCCTGTCTGTTGAGCATCTGCCTTCACTCAGTCAGCATTTCGTCAGTAATCCATTAGTATTGCTAATACCAAAAAAAAAACAGGAGTGGATCCAAAACAAAGATGACACGTGAATGAAATATGTGCATGTCTTCTGTGTTTTGTACCCACTCCTGCTTTTGGCTACCAAATCACAAGCCAAATCTAATGGGACCTAAAAGGCCTTACAGCTGCTACACAGACAGGATCCATTGTGCATCTCATTTTTCCTTCCTTCTTTCAGATCAGAAGAAGGGTCAGATAAATGAGAATGTCAGCCAGGCCGAAAGGCAAAATAGTGGCTCAGTCAAGAATTAGGGAGGGTGGGAATAGCATGAGAAGTCCACATAGTGGCCCGATGACATATTGGTGAGGTGGAAGCAGCAAGAGGAGGCCACAGAGTGGCACAATGGCAGTGTGGAGGTGGCAGCAGCGTCATCCAGAGGCCACAGAGTGGCACAATGACAGAGTGTGGAGGTGGCGGCCGCAGCAGCACCAGGAGGAGGCCACAGAGTGACACAATGACAGCGTAGAGGTGGCGACAGCATCAGGAGGCCACAGAGTGGCAAGGTACCATAATGTGGAGGTGACAGCAGCATCAGAAGGTCACAGAGTGGGGAGATGGGGGCAATAACAGTACCCGCTGACGATGGTGGGTGTAAGAAGGAGCACTTGGCATCAGATGTGTTGCATTAGGCATGTGGCAGCATCATATTTGTAGCTGAGGCAGGTAGCCAAAAGAAACTTGTCTCTTTTGTCAAAGTGTTGGTGTGGCACCATGGATGATCTAGTCTGATGCATCAGACATTGGTGGGTGGAAATCCTGGCTAATAATGGTTTATTCATTTTGACACAGGTCAGTCTCTCCACATTTGGACAGGCGTTTTCTTCTTGGGGTAACTATGGCCCCTGCCACACTAAACACCCACTCTGATGCCACACTACTGGCAGGGCAGGACAGCTTTTCCAGGGCAAACTCGGCCAGTTGTGGCCACAAATCACGTTTGGCTGCCCAGTAGTCCAGCGGATCTTCGATGAAGGCTGGCAGGGTGCATTCCAAGTATGCCACAACCTGCTGGCTCAGGCTCTGCTCCTTGTCTAGCTGCTGGTGAGTCGTTTCTTCACTATGCGGGTGAAGAAAGCTGCTTATCAGCGACTCTAGTTGCTGCTGATGGAGCTGGAACTGCTGGAGCTGCTCCTACCCCCCCCCCCTCCGCCACAGCAGCCATGGCAAAGGAATGTGAGCGCAGAGGGCATCCTGGTCTTACCTGGACGATGGTGCAGATAGGCAGCGGCCAACTGACTACATAGGATGTCTCTATAGTAGTTCAGTTGGTCCTCCCTCTCAGTGGGTGTAAAAAGGCCTCCTTTTTGGACTGGTAACGAGGGTCCAACAAGGTGGAAAGCCAGAAATCATCCCTCTGCCGAATAGTGACAATTTGGCTGTCACTACGCAAGCAAGTGAGCATGCATCGGGAATTTAGTGCAAGTGACACGGACTCCCTGCCTCCATATCCACTGCATACTGCCACGGTGTGTCTGGGTCCTCTGCCTCATCTTCCTCATCGCCGGGTATCTTCTTTGGCTGGTCCCGCTGCTCCTTCTCTTCTGTCACCTGTGTAGAAAAAACACCCATTTCGTTACCCATTGCTTGTGCTCCAATTTTCTCCTCCTCCTACTCCAGTACAGTACTCACAGGGCTCATGTGCCCATGAGATCTAGGCGCCATGTCTCCAGTCCCCTGAACAGCCAGGTTTATCAGCATCTGTTCCAGGATATGAAGCAGTGAAATAACATCGTTCATCCCGTACTCTTGGCTACTGACAAATAGGGTTGAGCGAACCCAAAATGTATAGTTCAAGTTCGTACTGAATTTTGGGGTGTTCGGGACCCGGAACCGAACCCAAACATTTTCATAAAAGTTCGGGTTCGGGTCCGTTGTTCGGCGATTTTTCCCGCTTTTATTAGGGACAGTATAGGCAAGAAGTCTGTAGAACCATTAATCCATCTGTTACCGAGGTGGGGGCGGTGGCCATTTTAGCCACTGCAGTGTACTGCATATGTGCCAGCCTGCCAGGGACATCAGCCTAATCCTATTTGGTAGCTTATTGAAGGAAAAAATGTTTTTTTTCTGGCTGCTCAAGTCCCTATATTACCTTTTGTATAATTAGGGAGTGACATAGTCCATTTGTCTAGTCTGGGACCTGTGGTGCCCCAGAGCACTTGTGTAAACAATGCACTAAATCGTATATTCAATTTCAGCAGTCAAATAGCGCATCAGTGTATTTTTGTGAGAAAAAGCGGTAATCCTGGTCCCCAAAGCATTTTTAAATACACCGCTCAAATGCACATTTGACATTTCTGCAGTGAAATAGGGAATTTGTCTTTTTTTGTGGGAAAACAGCAATATTCTTGCTTCACAAAGCAGTTGTACATACAGCATAGAAATACCTATGTTTAATTTACAGCAGTAAAATACTGCATTTCTGTGTTTTAAAAAAAAAAAAAAGCCGTGTTCTGGGTCCACAACCGACTTGTGCATACAGCGTAAAAATACCTTTGTTTAATTTACAGCAGTGAAATACTGCATTTAAAAAAAAATCTGTGTTCTGGGTCCACAAACCACTTTTGCATACAGCGTAGAAATCCCCACCTTAAATTTACAGCAGTAAAATACTGCATTTCTGTGTTTTATAAAAAAAAGCCGTGTTCTAGGTCCACAAACCAATTTTGCATACAGCGTACAAATACCAATTTTAAATTGCAGCATGAAAATAGTGCTTTACTGTGTTTTACTGAAAAAAAAAAAACATTTTCTAGGTTCACCAAACAGTTGTGCATACAGCGTACAAATACATATTTTACATTTCTGCAGTGAAATTGACAATCAGTGTGTTTTAGGCCAAAAAAACTTTATTCTTGGTCCACAGAGCATTTTTATGACACGGACACTACCTTAGTGAACTTAATTGTTGACAATTGGCAGTTAAATTGACACCGGAGAGAAACCATCTTTCAGCTTTGTGGGTGAACGCAAATAAGGGACTTGGGCATGGTCATGGTGGTGTTGGTGGAGCTCCTGTTGCTGGGAGAGGACATGGCCGTTCAGCGCCAACTACCGGTCCAAGTGAAACACCTTCCTCAGGTGCGACAGAATCTACAGAATTATTTAATAGGCCCAAATGTCTCTCTAAGGATGGTGAGGCCTGAACATGGGCGTAGCTATAGGGGGTGCAGAGGTATCAGTCGCTACCGGGCCCAGGACCCTGAGGGGCCCTAAGACCCTTGTGCCACATAAGAAGTCACACAAAGCACTGAGGGAAGGGGGGCGCAAGCTGAACTCTTGCACCAGGGCCCATGAGCCGTTAGCTACGCCCCTGGGCCTGAACATGTACAGACGATAGTAGATTGGGTGGCTGACAGTGCCTCCAGTTTCTTCACAGTGTCTCCCACCCAGTCCTTTGCAGAAAGCTCAGAGTTGGCACCTGCAGCCCATGCCCATCAGTCTCTCAACTCATCCCCTTGCAAATCAGCCAAGCAGTCAGAGCTCCAAGTCATGCAGCAAACTCTTATGCTTCTTAGTAACTCTGTTGGCAGGGTTCCGCCGGCCCATCTACCTAGCCCTGCCCCAGAAGTGGAAGACCTTGAATGCACTGATGCCCAACCACTTATATTGCAGGATAAGGACATGGGAAGACTGCCGCAGCACATCTTTGATGATGATGAAACACAGGTGGCAACTGCTGTGGCTTTCTGCAATGTGCAGACCGACGATGAGGGCAGGGGTCATGAATGGGTGGAAGAAGATGTGGAGGATGATGAGGTTCTAGACCCAGATTGAACTAAAGTCGTGCTAGGGACGTGTAAAGATCTGAGGAAGAGGCGGTGGTTGCACAGACGCAACAGCACAGCAAAAGAGAGAGCAGGGTGCAAAAGCAGAGCGGCCATTCTATAGACAGTACGCCTGCTACTGCCCACCACACCCAGGCACCGAGCACACCAAGGCCTGCTCCAAGGAGTTCATTGGTGTGGTAGTTCTTCACACAATGTCCTGACAAGACACGAGTGGTTTGCACGTTGTGCCATCAGAGCCTGAAGCGGGGCATAAACGTTCTTAACCTGAGCACAACCTGCATGACCAGACATCTACATGCAAAGCACGAACTGCAGTGGAGTAAACACCTTAAAAACCACGAAAGGTCTCCGGCTCCTCCTGCTCCCTCTTCAGCTGCTGTCTTGGCCTCTTCCTCCACGTCTGGCATCAACGTGGCACCTGGCAACCAGCAAACAGAGGTTGTCCCACCAACACCACCTCCGTCACCATCACCAAGCATCGCCACCATGTCACAGGCAAGCGTTCAGCTGTCCATCTCCCAAACACTGAAGAGAATGAGAAATTATCCACCTACCCACACTCGATTCCTGGTCCTGAATGTCAGCATTTCAAAATTGCTGGCCTTTGAAATGCTGTCATTCCATCAGGTGGAGATGGACTGTTTCAAATAGCTGATGGCGGTTGCTGTAACACAGTACGTAGTTCCCAGCCGCCACTACTTTTCCAGGCAAGCCTTCCCTGCACAACCAAGTGGAGGATAAAATCAAGTGTGCGCTGCGCAACGGCATCTGTGGCAAGGTCCACATAACCACAGATGCATGGACCAGTAAGCATGGCCAGGGCCGCTATATCTCCCTAACTGCACACTGGGTAAATGTAGTGGATGCTGGGCCCAAGGCGGATAGCGGTTTGGCGCATGTCCTTCGCAGGGCATTATTCTTTGCCTCCTTCTCCTACTCTGCAACCCCCCCCCCCTCCTCCTCCTCTTCTACCACCCCCACATCTGGTCATCGAAAGAACCTCACCCCCAACTTCAGCACAGCCAGGGGTAAACGTCAGCAGGCGATATTAAAACTCATGTGTTTGGGTGACAAACCCCACACCGCACAGGAGCTTTGGAGGGGCATAGAACAACAGACTGATGAGTGGTTGCTGCCGGTGGGCCTCAAGCCCGGCCTGGTGGTGTGTGATAATGGGCGAAATCTCGTTGCAGCTCTGGGACTAGCCGGTTTGACGCATATCCCTTACCTGCCTCGTGCTGAATCTGGTGGTGCAGAAGTTTTTTTAAAACTACCCAGACATGTCAGAGCTGCTGCTGAAAGTGCGGTCCGTCTGTGCTCGCTTTCAGCATTCTCACCCTGCTGCTGCTCGCCTGTCTGCGCTGGTGAGACTGTGCGAGCAGCAGCAGGCGATAGTGGAGTTTCAGCTACAGCACACAAGGGTCAGTCGTTTTGCAGATCAGCACCACTTCCCCACCAGTGACTGGGCCTGCATACGAGACATGTGTACCTTGTTGCAGTGTTTTGAGTACTCAACCAACATGGCCAGTGCTGATGACGCCATTGTTAGCATTACAATACCACTTCTATGTTTCCTTGAAAAATCAATTATGTAGATGATGGAAGAGCAGGAGGAGGAAGAGAGGGCATTTCACAGGGTTTCAGGCCAGTCATTCCGAAGTGGCTCAGAGGGTGGGTTCCTGCACCAGCAGAGGCCAGGTACACATGTGGCCAGCCAGGGCACAGTTCTGGCGGATGAATAGGAGGAGGATGAGGTAGAGGAGGAGCAGGAACCGGGTTCATTGCAGGGTGGCACCCAATGCAGCTCAGGGCCATCACTGGAGGGTGGCTCGGGAGATACGGAGGACACAGACGATACACCAACTACAGAGGACAGCTTATCTCTACCTCTGGGCAGCCTGGCACACATGAACGACTACATGCTGCAGTGCCTGCGCAACGACAGCAGAGTTGCCCACATTGTAACTTGTGCTGACTACTGGGTTGCAACCCTGCTGGATACCCGGCACAAAAACAATGTGCCCACCTTAATTCCCGCACTGAAGCGTGATAGGAAGATGCGCGAGTACAAGCGCACGCTGGTAGACCCGCTTCTGAGGGCAATTCCCAACTGACAAGCTCCAGAAGGCAGGGTTAGCATGGCCGACATGTGGAAAAGTTGTGCACATACGTCCACATACTCAATGATGGTTCTGCCCCATTCAATTTCTGGGTCTCCAAATTGTCCACATGGCCTGACCTTGCCCTTTATGCCTTGGAGGTGCCGGCCTGCCCTGCATCCAGTTTATTGTCTGAACGTGAATTTAGCACAGCAGGGAGCGTCATTGCAGACAAACGCAGCTGCCTGTCCACAGCCAACATTGACAAGCTCACGTTCATTAAAATGAACCAGGCATGGATCCCACAGGACTTGTCCATACCTTGTGCAGAATAGACATTTATAACAGCCTAAAACATAAATTCTTGTACTCAAGTGCACTTATTCATTGAATTCTTTTTTTTTCTTTGTACCATTATTTCGGTGCTACCCCAATTTGAATGAACCTCTCCTCTGGATAACATTAATGTCTTATTGCCGTGAATGTACCTCTCCTCTGTCTGGGTGCCTGGGGTCTAAATTAGTGAAAATGGCCTGTTCCCTTGCTGGGTGACATTAACATCTTATTGCCTTGAATGCACCTCTCCTCAGTCTGGGTACCAAGGGCCTAAATTAGTGAAAATGGCCTGCGCCATTGCAGGGTGACATTAACCTCTTATTGCCATGAATTCAGCTCTCCTCTGTCTGGGTGCCAGGGGCCTAAATTAGTGAAAATGACATGTTCCCTTGCTGGGTGACATTAACCTCTTATTGCCGTGAATGCACCTCTCCTCAGTCTGGGTGCCAAGGGCCTAAATCAGTGAAAATGGCCTGTTCCAATGCTGTGTGACATGAAGCCTGTTTTGCTGTACATTGACATCTCCTCTGTCTGGGTGCCAGGGGCCTAAATTTCTGATAATCGCCTGCTGCATTGCTGGGTGACATGAAGCCTGTTTTGCCGTGCATTGACCTCTCCTCTGTCTGGGTGCCAGGGGCCTAAATTAGTGAAAATGGCCTGTTCCATTGCTGGGTGACATTAACCTCTTATTGACGTGAATGCACCTCTCCTCAGTCTGGGTACCAAGGGCCTAAATTAGTGAAAATGGCCTGCGCCACTGCAGGGTGACATTAACCTCTTATTGCTGTGAATGCAGCTCTCCTCTGTCTGGGTGCCAGGGGCCTAAATTAGTGAAAATGACATGTTCCCTTGCTGGGTGACATTAACCTCTTATTGCCGTAAATGCACCTCTCCTCAGTCTGGGTGCCAAGGGCCTAAATCAGTGAAAATGGCCTGTTCCAATGCTGTGTGACATGAAACCTGTTTTGCTGTGCATTGACATCTCCTCTGTCTGGGTGCCAGGGGCCTAAATTTCTGATAATCGCCTGTTGCATTGCTGGGTGACATGAAGCCTGTTTTGCCGTGCATTGACCTCTCCTCTGTCTGGGTGCCAGGGTCAAAATTAGTGAAAATGGCCTGTTGCATTGCTGGGTGACATGAGGCCTGTTTTGCTGTGCATTGACCTTTCCTCTGCCTGGGTGCCAGGGGCCTAAATTAGTGAAATGGCCTGTTCCATTGGTTGGTGACATGAAGCCTGTTTTGCTGTGCATTGACCTCTCCTCTGTCTGGGTGCCAGGGGCCTAAATTTATGATAATCACCTGCTGCATTGCTGGGTGACATGAAGCCTGTTTTGCTTTGAATGCACCTCTCCTCTGTCTGGGTGCCAGGGGCCTAAATTACTGAAAATGGCCTGTTCCATTTCTGGGTGACATTAAACTCTTATTGCAATGAATGCACCTCTCCTCTGTCTGGGTGCCAGTGGCCTAAATTAGTGAAAATGGCCTGTTCCATTTCTGGGTGAGATGAAGCCTGTTTTACTGTGCGATGACCTCTCCTCTGTCTGGGTGCAAGGGGCCTAAATTATTGAAAATGGCCTGTTCCATTGATGGGTGACATTAACCTCTTATTGCTATGAATGCACCTCTCCTCTGTCTGGGTGCCAGGGTCTAAATTAATGAAAATGGCCTGTTTCATTGCTGGGTGACATGAAGCCTGTTTTGCTGTGCATTGACCTCTCCTCTGTCTGGGTGCCAGGGGCCTAAATTACTGAAAATGATCTGTTGCTTTGGTGGGTGACATGAAGCTTGTTTTGCCGTGCATTGACCTCTTTCCTCTGTCTGGGTGCCAGGGGCCTAAATTACTGAAAGTGATCTGTTCTATTGCTGGGTAACATGAAGCCTTTTTTGCTGTTACGGGACCTCTCTCCTCTGTCTGGGTGCCTGCGGCCTAAATTACTGAAAATGACCTGTTGCTTTGGTGGGTGACATGAAGCTTGTTTTCCGTGCATTGACCTCTCTCCTCTGTCTGGGTGCCTGCAGCCTACATTAATGATGATCGCCTGTTCCATTGCTGGGTGACATGAAGCCTGTTTTGCCGTTACGGCACCTCTCTCCTCTGTCTGGGAGCCTGCGGTCTACATTAATGATAATCGCCTGTTCCATTTCTGGGTGACATGAAGCCTGTTTTGCTGTTACGGGACCTCTGTCCTCTGTCAGGGTGCTAGGGCCTAAATTACTGAAAGTGGCCTGTTCCATTGCTGGGTTTCATGAAGCCTGTTTTGCTGTGCATTGACCTCTCCTCTGTCTGGGTGCCAGGGGCCTAAATTACTGAAAGTGGCCTGTTCCATTGCTGGGTGACATGAAGCCTGTTTTGCTGTTATGGACCTCTATCCTCTGTCAGGGTGCTAGGGCCTAAATTACTGAAAGTGGCTTGTTCAATTGCTGGGTTTTATGAAGCCTGTTTTGCTGTGCATTGACCTCTCCTCTGTCTGGGTGCCTGCGGACTAAATTACTGAAAATAACCTGTTGCTTTGGTGGGTGACATGAAGCTTGTTTTGCTCTGCATTGACCTCTCTCCTCTGTCTGGGTACCTGCAGCCTACATTAATGACAATCACCTGTTCCATTGCTGGGTGACATAACGCCTGTTTGCTGTTAAGGGACCTCTCTCCTCTGTCAGGGTGCTAGGTCCTAAATTACTGAAAGTGGCCTGCTTTATTGGTGGGTGACATGAAGCCACTTTTGCCGTGCAGTGCCCTCTCCTCTGTCTGGGTGCCAGGGGCCTACATTTCAGATAATTGCCTGTTGCATTTGTGGGTGACATTAACCTCTTTTTGCCATCCAATGACCTCTCCTCTATCTGGGTGCTAGGGGCCTACATTTATGATAATTGCCAGCTGCATTGCTGGGTGACATGATGCCTGTTTTGCTGTTACGTGACCTCTCTCCTCTGTCTGGGTGCCAGTAGCCTAAATTACTGAAAATGGCCTGTTCAATTGCTGGGTAACATTAAGCCTCTTTTGCCCTGCATTGCCCTCTCCCCTGTCTGGGTTCCAGGGGCCTACATTTCAGATAATCGCCTGTTGCTTTGGTGGGTGACTTTAACCTCTTTTTGACGTCCAATGACCTCTCCTCTGTCTGGGTGCCAGGGGCCTACTTTTCTGATAATTGCCTGCTGCATTGGTGGGAGACATGAAGCATGTTTTGCCGAGCATTGACCTCTCCTCTGTCTGGGTGCTAGGGGCCTAACATTTCTGAATATCACCTGTTCCATTGGTGGGTGACATTAAACCATTTTTGCCAGTGATAAGCCACAGCTGTGCATTGCTGGCAGGAAACCAAATTTTGTAAAAACGTATGTTACTGATCAAAAGATGTGTGACTACTGACTACCAAACGCATGCTGGTAGACGCGTTGCTGATGGCATTCCCACCTGACGGCTCCCCAACCTCCTTTTCCACCTCCTCCTCTGAGGTGCCAATTAATATTGCTTTATTTTTAGTTATTTGATTTTATTTTAAGTTATTTCCCTATCCACATTTGTTTGCAGGGCACTTACCACATTTTCCTGCCTTTTGCAGCCATCTAGCCCTTTACAGCCATTTTAGTGCCCAAAAGTTCGGGTCCCCAGTGACTTCAATGGGGTTCGGGTTCGGGGTCAAGTTCGGGTCAAGTTTGAATCACGAACCCGAACATTTCCATGAAGTTCGGCCAAACATCTCGAACCCGAACATCCAGGTGTCCGCTCAACTCTAATCACGGACAGTAATAAGATTCAGTTGTTGGAAATCTAAACACGATCTAAGGGTCCCATTTTTTTTTTTAACAGAAAAGAAGCCGACAGCCACAGGTGATTGTCTAATATGTCCTTTTGCCAAACTCTCGGTAATATACTCCCACATAGCTACTCTTTCGGGTTGGGAAAGATAATTTAATCGAGATTTTGGCAATTTAGCTCCGGGAATAAGATTGATCGGAGAATCATACTCTTGGTGAGGGGGTAACTCCCGATCTCCACCCTCAGAGAATATGTCCGAAAAATCTGAAGGAAAACACCTTAGTGGATACCACAGAAATAGATGCGCCGAGACAGTTGTCCATACAAAAATCACTCCATTTACTGATCTGTCTAGTTTGCCAATCAGTGGTTGGATTTTGTTTGATCAACCATGGCAAACCTAGAACTAGAGGAGCAGGCAAACCCTTCAATACAAAACAAGAAATGGAATTAACATGAGAATCACCCATCCTCAAATGAATATCCTGCACAATATGAGTTAGACACTTTGTTGAGAGAGGAGCAGAATCAATAGCAAACACTGATATCCCTTTGCTTAATGCGCTTGTCTTTAAACCATGAGGTTGAGGAAGGCTGAACTAGCCGAAACGTCATGTGAACCGCTGTGTGTGGAATAAAGTATACCATTGAGATCAAGTAGGTCTGCTGGGATTATCTTTTACCATTCATATGGGGATTGCTCCTTTCCCGTGCAGACATCGGACGCCTCCGTATGCCTCCAAAGAATCAGGGTTTTCATGAAACGCAAGAGCGTCTTTTAGTCTCTCAGACAGCCCCTGACAGAACTGACTACGGAGTGCTGTGTCATTCCACTCCAAGTCTCGCCCATCTTCTAAAGTGAGAACAATATGACTCAGCAGAACATTCTCCCTGACTCAAGCTACGCAGCTTAGATTCGGCCAGAGAGACCTGGTCTGGATTATCATAACTCAGGCCCAGGGCTCTGGAAAATTCATCCACTGATGGGAGGGACTGAGAACCGATCGGTAGAGAAGAGGCCCAAGACTGAGCATCACCTTTCAGCAGAGAAATTATAATCCCCACTCTTTGTGTCCGATCTCATCTGGGTACGAAAATCAGACGAAAATACAATTTACAAGACTCTCTGAACCGAACAAAATGATCACTTCCCCCAGAAAACCTATCTGGGAGGGCGACCTTAGCCTTAAGGCTGACCTAGTTCCCACTAGCGGTACCAGACGCCAGAGATCTCTGACATTGTGCAACCGAATTAAGAAGGTCAGCTACCTCCAAAGACAATCTCTGCATGCGATCCACCAGTGCACCAACAGCTTCCATTCCCCTGACTGCTGACAGCATGAGCAGATCCTAAAGGTGAAAGTCCTCATGCGCTGGAACCTAAGTCCTGCTGAAACTGAAACAAACCACCGTCAGCTAGGGAGCAGGAGAAAGACAACCGGTTCCTTCCACCGTGAAGGAACCAGCTTCATCCTGAGTCCTCTTCAGAACACACAACAAAAGGGAAGGAAGGAGGACTTAGCTTTAGATGAACGGGGAGCAGGAGATCCACCAAGCACTAGATGAGAACACCAGGAGGAAATATAAACCGCAAAGGCTGCAGTGAAAGGTGGGTATAAATAGAGCCACTAAACAGCTAATGAGCAGAACCTGCGGAGAGAAGGGATCCCGCCCACAACAACAAACAGCAAGGAAAAAGAGAAAGATCTGTCAGATAGACTCACGTACAGCAAGTCTATCAGATCTTCTCAGGCCTCTCATAGGGCAGGCAGTGACAACACCAAGTTCTTCCTGTTGTCAGTGACCATGGTTCCGATTTTGAGTTGTCACGGAGAAAGCCAGGATTTGATTTCTTGATGAAGGACTTGGAGCTGTTCCTCCCCTGTGTGACTTGTTCGCCCAGGCAAACGAGGTGCAGAACAGCATGACACCGCCGTGCCATACACATGTGGTATGCTGGAGAGGCACTGTGAATTGTCCCTGCAGTGGAGGCTGAGGACCTGGTGGAGGATGAGGAGGCAGAGGTGGACATTGTCGCAGGACCAACGGCATGAGAACGCTGAGGCGGAACCAGCATCACCTGGCCAAGTTGCTGGTGTGGCTATGCAGGAACCACTTTCACCCAGTGGGCTGTTACATATATTGTCCCTGACCGTAGTTACAGCTCCACACGTCGGCACTGCCATGCACTTTGGCAGACACCGACAGGCTCAAGGACTGACCCACCTTCTATTCTACATGTCTGTGCAGGGCTGGTACTGCCTTCTTGGCAAAGAAATTATGGCTTCGGACTCTCCACCTCGGCTCAGCACAAGCCATCAGTTCTCTGAAAGGTGCAGAGTCCACCACTTGGAAAGGGAGGGACCGCAGCACCAGCAACTTGGACAGGAGCATGTTCAGCTTCTGTGCCATTGGATGAGTGCACGCATAATGTTGTCTCTTTGCAATCACTTCAGTGATTGATTGCTGATGGAATGACTGATAACGAGTAGGAGGGCGAGGAGCAGGAGCATCAGGACCAGCAGATAATGGGAAGGACAGACAGCTCCCTTCAGCTGAGGTGGTGGAGCCTTAACTGCCTGAAACTAGGAGCATGCCACTGGGTAATGCAGCGGTTGCTGCGGCAGCCCGGACCACCACATCGGAGCCACGGTTTTCCCAGGCCATTTTATGTTGACGCTGCATATGTTGATGCACGGCCGTGGTTCCTACATTGGCACCATGGCCACGCTTCACCTTCTTCCCACAGATTCTACATACGGCCATGTTCACCTCCTCTGGTGTCTTAATAAAAAACTGCCACACCGCTGAGTAGGTGATTTTACCCTAAACACTACGCACTAACTGACTGCTACAGCGCTGGCTCCGTGAATCCGTGTACCGCTACTTCCTGGGCAGGTTGACTCCTGCGAAGCAGGTGGTCTATCCCGGGCACGGTTGGCTCCCGACCTCCCACTGCTGCCACCCTGATGACTCTCGGCCACGCTACCGACTTGCTGGCTCCGCAGCTTCCTCACGAGCAAGCTGCCACCCTCTTCTACCGATGATGATGAAGCCCCTTCGTCACCCGGCTCCCAAGTACGATCAGCTACATCATCCTCATCAAGTACTGTCTCTGGGTAAGGAGCCTGACTGCTCACAACACCAGCTCCCAAAAAGGCTTTAGAACATATAACTTCACTTCTGAACGGCAAATATATTTTTCTTTTGCCACTAATACATAGCACAAAGGGCTGTAATTTTCGCACTTCACCACATAACGGCTAATAAGCCCTTTTTCACCCTAATACAAGCCAAAAAATGCTTTAGAACATATAACTGCACCTCACAAATAAGATAAAAAATTTTTTCCTTGTAATAAACACTGTTAATGGCTGTTTCAAACAGGACTTGCACCCTAATAAGAACGGTTTGCTGGAATTACAAAGCTGTGTAATGGCAATTTGGATCACCAGTCAGCGCAGCAAGGTGTAATATTACCTTTGCTGTAACCTCCCATACTGAACCCTGTTCAACATAAATGCTTTTCAATGATTCCTCCCTATTAGAGTTGAGCGAACACCTGGATGTTCGGATTCGAGAAATTCGGCTGAACTTCCCGAAAATGTTCGGGTTCGGGATCCGAACTCGACCCCAACTTTATCCCGAACCTGAACCCCATTGAAGTCAATAGGGACCCTAACTTTTGGGCACTAAAAAGGCTGTAAAATAGTCCAGGAAAGGGCTAGAGGGCGGCAAAAAGCAGCAAAATGTAGGTAAATGCACTGCAAAAAAATGTGGATAGGGAAATGAATTAAAATAAAATAAAATAAATAAAAATTAACCAATATCAATTGGAGAGAGGTCCCATAGCAGAGAATCATGCGTCATATCACCCACCACTGGAGAAGGCCACTTTCAGTAATTTCGGCCCCAGCACCCAGACAGAGGAGAGAGGTCCCACAGCAAGGAATCATGCGTCATATCACCCACCACTGGAGAAGGCCACTTTCAGTTATTTTGGCCCCAGCACCCAGACAGAGGAGAGAGGTCCCACAGCAAGGAATCATGCGTCATATCACCCACCACTGGAGAAGGCCACTCAGTTATTTCGGCCCCAGCACCAAGACAGGGGAGAGAGGTCCCACAGCAAGGAATAAGGCGTCATATCACCCACCACTGGAGAAGGCCACTTTCAGTTATTTCGGCCAAGCACCCAGACTGAGGAGAGAGGTCCCACAGCAAGGAATCATGCGTCATATCACCCACCACTGGAGAAGACCACTTTGAGTTATTTCGCCCCCAGCGCCCAGACAGAGGAGAGAGGTCCCACAGCAAGAAATCATGCGTCATATCACCCACCACTGGAGAAGGCCACTTTCAGTTATTTTGGCCCCAGCACCCAGACAGAGGAGAGAGGTCCCACAGCAAGGAATCATGCGTCATATCACCTACCACTGGAGAAGGCCACTTTCAGTTATTTCGGCCCCAGCACCCAGACAGAGGAGAGAGGTCCCACAGCAAGGAATAAGGCGTCATATCACCCACCACTGGAGAAGGCCACTCAGTTATTTCGGCCCCAGCACCCAGACAGAGGAGAGAGGTCCCACAGCAAGGAATCATGCGTCATATCACACACCACTGGAGAAGGCCACTCAGTTATTTCGGCCCCAGCACCTAGATAGAGGAGAGAGGTCCCACAGCAAGGAATCATGCGTCATATTACCCACCACTGGAGAAGTCCACTCAGTTATTTCGGCCCCAGCACCCAGACAGAGGAGAGAGGTCCCACAGCAAGGAATCATGCGTCCTATCACCCACCACTGGAGAGGGACACTTTCAGTTATTTCGGCCCAGCACCCAGACAGAGGAGAGAGGTCCCACAGCAAGGAATCATGCGTCATATCACCCACCACTGGAGAAGGCCACTTTCAGTTATTTCGGCCCAGCACCCAGACCGAGGAGAGAGGCCCCACAGCAAGGAATCATGCGTCATTTCACCAACCACTACAGAAGGCCACTTTCAGTTATTTCGGCCAAGCACCCAGACCGAGGAGAGAGGTCCCACAGCAAGGAATCATGCGTCATATCACCCACCACTGGAGAAGACCACTTTGAGTTATTTCGCCCCCAGCGCCCAGACAGAGGAGAGAGCTCCCACAGCAAGAAATCATGCGTCATATCACCCACCACTGGAGAAGGCCACTCAGTTATTTCGGCCCCAGCACCCAGACAGAGGAGAGAGGTCCCACAGCAAGGAATCATGCGTCATATCACCTACCACTGGAGAAGGCCACTTCAGTTATTTCGGCCCCAGCACCCAGACAGAGGAGAGAGGTCCCACAGCAAGGAATCATGCGTCATATCACCCACCACTGGAGAAGGCCACTTTCAGTTATTTCGGCCCAGCACCCAGACAGAGGAGAGAGGTCCCACAGCAAGGAATCATGCGTCATATCACCCACCACTGGAGAAGGCCACTTCAGTTATTTCTGGCCCCAGCACCCAGACAGAGGAGAGAGGTCCCACAGCAAGGAATCATGCGTCATATCACCCACCACTGGAGAAGGCCACTTTCAGTTATTTCGCCCCAGCACCCAGACAGAGGAGAGAGGTCCCACAGCAAGGAATCATGCGTCATATCACCCACCACTGGAGAAGGCCACTTTCAGTTATTTCGGCCCAGCACCCAGACCGAGGAGAGAGGTCCCACAGCAAGGAATCATGCGTCATATCACCCACCACTAGAGAAGGCCACTTTCAGTTATTTTGGCCCCAGCACCCAGACAGAGGAGAGAGGTCCCACAGCAAGGAATCATGCATCATATCACCCACCACTGGAGAAGGCCACTTCAGTTATTTCGGGCCCCAGCACCCAGACAGAGGAGAGAGGTCCCACAGCAAGGAATCATGCGTCATATCACCCACCACTGGAGAAGGCCACTTTCAGTTATTTCGGCCCAGCACCCAGACCGAGGAGAGAGGTCCCACAGCAAGAAATCATGCATCATATCACCCACCACTGGAGAAGGCCACTCAGTTATTTTGGGCCCCAGCACCCAGACAGAGGAGAGAGGTCCCAAAGCAAGGAATCATGCATCATATCACCCACCACTGGAGAAGGCCACTCAGTTATTTCGGCCCCAGCACCCAGACAGAGGAGAGAGGTCCCACAGCAAGGAATCATGCGTCATATCACACACCACTGGAGAAGGCCACTCAGTTATTTCGGCCCCAGCACCTAGACAGAGGAGAGAGGTCCCACAGCAAGGAATCATGCATCATATTACCCACCACCGGAGAAGGCCACTCAGTTATTTCGGCCCCAGCACCCAGACAAAGGAGAGAGGTCCCACAGCAAGGAATCATGCGTCCTATCAACCACCACTGGAGAGGGCCACTTTCAGTTATTTTGGCCCAGCACCCAGACAGAGGAGAGAGGTCCCACAGCAAGGAATAAGGCGTCATATCACCCACCACTGGAGAAGGCCACATTCAGTTATTTTGGCCCCAGCACCCAGACAGAGGAGAGAGGTCCCACAGCAAGGAATCATGCGTCATTTCACCAACCACTACAGAAGGCCACTTTCAGTTATTTCGGCCCCAGCACCCAGACAGGGGAGAGAGGTCCCACAGCAAGGAATCATGTGTCATATCACCCACCACTGGAGAAGGCCACTTTCAGTTATTTCGGCCCAGCAACCAGACCGAGGAGAGAGGTCCCACAGAGAGGAATCATGCGTCATTTCACCCACCACTAGAGAAGGCCACTTTCAGTTATTTCGGCCCCAGCACCCAGACAGAGGAGAGAGGTCCCACAGCAAGGAATAAGGCGTCATATCACCCACCACTGGAGATGGCCACTTTCAGTTATTTTGGCCAAGCACCCAGACCGAGGAGAGAGGTCCCACAGCAAAAAATCATGCATCATATCACCCACCACTGGAGAAGGCCACTCAGTTATTTTGGGCCCCAGCACCCAGACAGAGGAGAGAGGTCCCACAGCAAGGAATCATGCGTCATATCACCCACCACTGGAGAAGGACATTTTCAGTTATTTCGGCCCAGCACCCAGACCGAGGAGAGAGGTCCCACAGCAAGGAATCATGCGTCATTTCACCCAGCACTAGAGAAGGCCACTTTCAGTTATTTCGGCCCCAGCACCCAGACAGAGGAGAGAGGTCCCACAGCAAGGAATAAGGCGTCATATCACCCACCACTGGAGAAGGCCACTTTCAGTTATTTCGGCCCAGCACCCAGACAGAGGAGAGAGGTACCACAGCCAGGAATCATGCGTCATTTCACCCACCACTAGAGAAGGCCACTTTCAGTTATTTAGGCCCCAGCACCTAGACAGAGGAGAGAGGTCCCACAGCAAGGAATAAGGCGTCATATCACCCACCACTGGAGAAGGCCACTTTCAGTTATTTCGGCCCCAGCACCCAGACAGAGGAGAGGTTCATTCAACTTTGGGTTGCACCGCAAGATCATGGTAAAGTTAAAAAAAAATGAGGATTCAATAAAGAAGTGCCCCGGAGTACAAGAATACATGGTTGAGGGGGAGGCAGTTATAAATGTCTATTCTGCACAAGGAAGGCACAGTTCCTGTGGGATCCATGCCTGGTTCATTTTTATGAACGTCAGCCTGTCCACGTTGGCTGTGGACAGGCGGCTGCGTTTGTCAGTAATGACGCCCCCTGCCGTGCTGAATACACGTTCAGACAAAACGCTGGCCGCCGGGCAGGCCAACACCTCTAAAGCATAAAATGCTAACTCTGGCCACGTGGACAATTTGGAGACCCAAAAGTTGAATGGGGCCGAACCATCAGTCAGTACGTGGAGGGGTGTGCAGACGTACTGTTTAAACATGTTAGTGAAATGCTGCCTCCTGCTAACACGTTCCGTATCAGGTGGTGGTGCAGTTAGCTGTGGCGTGGAGACAAAACTTTTCCACATTTCTGCCATGCTAACCCTGCCCTTAGAGGAGCTGGCCGTGACACTGCTGCGTTGGCGACCTCTTGCTCCTCCTCTGCCTTCGCCTTGGGCTTCCACCTGTTCCCCTTCCACCTTCCCCTTGTACTAGCGCATCTTCCTATCACGCTCCAGTGCAGGAAGTAAGGTGGGCACATTGTCTTTGTACCGGGGATCCAGCAGGGTGGCAACCCAGTAGTCCGCACACGTTAAAATGTGGGCAACTCTGCTGTCATTGCGCAGGCACTGCAGCATGTAGTCGCTCATGTGTGCCAGGCTCCCCAGAGGTAAGGACAAGCTGTCCTCTGTGGGAGGCGTATCGTCATCGTCCTCCGTATCCCCCCAGCCACGCACCAGTGATGGGCCTGAGCTGTGTCGGCTGCCAGCCCGTTGTGAACCTGCTTCATCCTCATCCTCCTCCACCTCCTCCTCATCCTCCTCGTCCTCCAGTAGTGGGCCTTGGCTGGCCACAATTGTACCTGGCCTCTGCTGTTGCAAAAAACCTCCCTCTGAGCCACTTCTGACAAACGGGCCTGAAAGTGCTAAAAATGACCCTTCATCCTCCTCCTCCTCCTCCTGGGCCACCTCCTCTTCCATCATCGCCCTAAGCGTTTTCTCAAGGAGACATAGAAGTGGTATTGTAACGCTGATAACGGTGTCATCTCCACTGGCCATGTTGGTGGAGTACTCAAACAGCGCAACAGGGCACACAGGTCTCGCATGGATGCCCAATCATTGGTGGTGAAGTGGTGCTGTTCCGCAGTGCGACTGACGCGTGCGTGCTGCAGCTGAAACTCCACTATGGCCTGCTGCTGCTCGCATAGTCTCTCCAGCATGTGCAAGGTGGAGTTCCACCTGGTGGGCACGTCGCATATGAGGCGGTGAGTGGGAAGGCCGAAGTTCCGCTGTAGCGCAGACAGGCGAGCAGCGGCAGAATGTGAACGCCGGAAGCGCGCACAGACGGCCCGCACTTTATGCAGCAGCTCTGACATGTCAGGGTAGTTGTGAATTAACTTCTGCACCACCAAATTCAGCACATGCGCCAGGCAAGGGATGTGCGTCAAACCGGCTAGTCCCAGAGCTGCGATGAGATTTCGCCCATTATCGCACACCACCAGGCCAGGCTTGAGGCCCACCGGCAGAAATCACTCGTCGGTCTGTTGTTCAATACCCCGCCACAACTCCTGCGCGGTGTGGGGCCTGTCCCCCAAACATATGAGTTTCAGAATGGCCTGCTGACATTTACCCTGGGCTGTGCTGAAGTTGGTGGTGAAGGTGTGTGGCTGACTGGATGAGCTGGTGGAAGCAGAGGAGGAGGAAGCCGAGTAGAAGGAGGAGGCTACAGGAGGCAAAGAATGACGTGCACCAAGGAACTCTCCGCCTGGGACCCAGCCGCCAGTACATTTACCCAGTGTGCAGTTAGGGAGATATAGAGTCCCTGGCCGTGCTTACTGGTCCACGTATCTGTGGTTAGGTGGACCTTGCCACAGATGGCGTTGCGCAGTGCACACTGGGATTTTATCGGATACTTGGTTGTGCAGGGAAGGCACGGCTGTCTTGGAGAAGTAGTGGCGGCTGGGAACAACATACTGTGGGACAGCCATGGACATCAGCTGTTTGAAGCTGTCTGTGTCAACTAGCCTGAATGACAGCATTTCAAAGGCCAGTAGTTTAGAAATGCTGGCATTCAGGCCCAGGGCTCGAGGGTGGCTAGGTGGGAAGTTACGCTTTCTCTCCAAGGTTTGTGAGATGGAGAGCTGAACGCTGCCGTGTGACATGGTAGAGATGCTTGGTGACGCAGGTGGTGGTGTCGGTGGCACATCCTCTGTTTGGTGGGCGGCAGGTGCCAACGTTACTCCTGAGGTGGAGGAAGAGGCCGAGGCAGCAGCAGAAGAGGGAGCAAGCGCAGCCAGAGTGAGTTCCTTTCTTTTAAGGTGTTTACTCCACTGCAGTTCATGCTTTGCATGTAGATGCCTGGTCATGCAGGTTGTGCTAAGGTTCAGAACGTTAATGCCTCGCTTCAGGCTCTGATGGCACAGCGTGCAAACCACTCAGGTCTTGTTGTCAGCACATTGTTTAAATAAGTACCATGCCAGGGAACCCCTTGAAGCTGCCTTTGGGGTGCTTGGTCTCTGGTGGCGGTGGCCAGTAGCAGGCGAACTCTCTTGGCAGCGGCTGTTCTGCTTTTGCCCCCTGCTCCCTCTTTTGCTACGCTGTTTGCTCGGTCTCGCCACTGCCTCTTCCTCTGAACTATGAAAGTCAGTGGCACGACCTTCATTCCATGTGGGGTCTAGGACCTTATTGTCCCCTGCATCGTCTTCCACACAGTCTTCCTCCCTGACCTCCTGTTCGGTCTGCACACTGCAGAAAGACGCATCAGTTTGCACTTGTGTTTCGTCATCATCAGAGACGTGCGGACTGCGATGAGATGGTATTCCCATGTCCTCATCATCAGGAAACATCAGTGGTTGTGCATCAGTGCATTCTATGTCTTCCACCACTGGGGAAGGGCTAGGTGGATTCCCTTGGGAAACCCTGCCAGCGGAGTCTTCAAACAGCATAAGAGACTGCTGCATAACTTGAGGCTCAGACAGTTTTCCTGATATGCATGGGGGTGATGTGCTTTGTGCAGAATACTGGGTGGGAGATGATGTTGTGAACATGCTGGATCCACTGTCGGCCACCCAATTGACTAGCGCCTGTACCTGCTCAGGCCTTACTATCCTTAGAACGGCATTGGGCCCCACCAAATATCGCTGTAAATTCTGGCGGGTACTGGACCCTGAGGTAGTTGGTTCACTAGGACGTGTGGCTGTGGCAGAATGGCCACGTCCTCTCCCAGCACCAGAGGGTACACTAACACTACCACGACCGCGTCCGCGTCCCTTACTAGATGTTTTCCTCATTGTCACTGTTCACCAAGCACCATAATAAGAAAAAAATAATTTTGCCCAATGTATTGATTTCAAATTCAGGTCTTTTTTTACAGGCACCTAACACTATCTGCCTATTTTTTTATGTAGCGTATTACACTAATCCAGGCACAGCAGTAACCACTGATTTAGGGGAATATCTCTTTTAGGGCTAGTATTTAGGCCCTGGATGAAAGGTATCCTTTTATGGACAGATTTCAAACTAGGCCTGCAACAGCTGGAACACCAAATTCAGGGTATTGCTATTTTGGCAATTGAATTTCACCCCAGAACAAAATATATAATTTGCAGGACACTATGAAACTTGGCCTGCAACAGCTGAAACCACTGATTTATGGTATTGCTATTTTGGCAATTGAATTTCACCCCAGAACAAAATATATGTTTTGGCGGACACTATTATACTTTGCCAGCCAGTGCTGGGACACCAGATTTAGGGGATTGCTATTTTGCCAGTTGAATTTCTCCCCAGAACAAAATATATGTTTTGGCGGACACTATTATAGTTTGCCAGCCAGTGCTGGGACTCCAGATTTAGGGGATTGCTATTTTCGCAGTTGAATTTCACCCCAGAACAAAATATATCTTTTGCCGGACACTATGAAACTTGGCCAGCCACAGCTGAAACCACTGATTTATGGTATTGCTATTTTGGCAATTGAATTTCACCACAGAACAAAATATACCCTGTTACGGATAGATTTAAACTAGACCTGCAACAGCTGGAACACCAGATTCAGGGTATTGCTATTTTGGCAATTGAATTTCACCCAAGAAAAAAATATAGAATTTGGAGGACACTATGAAACTTGGCCAGCCACAGCTGAAACCACTGATTTATGGTATTGCTATTTTGGCAATTGAATTTCACCCCAGAACAAAATATATGTTTTGGCGGACACTATTATAGTTTGCCAGCCACAGCTGTGACACCTGATTTATGGTATTGCTATTTTGGCAATTGAATTTCACCCCAGAACAAAATATATGTTTTGGCGGACACTATTATAGTTTGCTAGCCAGTGCTGGGACACCAGATTTAGGGGATTGCTATTTTGACAATTGAATTGCACCACAGAAAATAATCTATCCTTTGCCAAACAGCAGACAGTATTATACTTGGCTAGCCAAAGCTGGAACACCAGATTTAGGGAATTGGTATTTTGGCAATTGTATTTAACCGCTTAATAAAATATAGAAATTGCTATCCTGAGTTTCTAGGGGTGACAATTAGCACAGCCAAGCCCTTGATGTAGGATATAGCAAAAAAAAACTAGTATTGATGGATTGATGGACTTGGTGGCAGCTTGTTCTGGTGCACCACAAGTCACAAAATGGCCGCCGATCACCCCAGAACATAAGTGACAGAAAAACGCTCTGTGCAGCCTAAAAACCAGTGAGCAAGTAACTAGCAGAAGTTCAATCATTCACAGCTGTAGATCGATCAGTTCATTAGGTGCTGTTGCTGACTTTTCCCTGCCTAATCTCGCCCTCACAAAAGCTGCGTCCTCTCCCTACACTAATCAGAGCAGTTTGACGTGCGGCGCTACGTGACTCCAGCTTAAATAGAGGCTGGGTCACATGCTGCACTTGGCCAATCACAGCCATGCCATTAGTAGGCATGGCTGTGATGGGCTCTTAGGGCAAGAAGTAAAACTCTAGCTGATTGGCTGCTGTGCAGCCCTTCAGAAAGCGGGAAGAAATCGCCGAACAACGAACCCGAACTTTTTTGAAAATGTTCGGGTCCGTGTCCCGAACACCCCAAAATTCGGTAACCAACCCGAACTATTCTCGAACTGTTCGCTCAACACTATTCCCTATCCTTTCCCTACACCTTGAATAATCTTTCCCTGCACTTGTCAATCTTTTTTTAGCACAATGAAGTTTTTCCTAGCACCTGCAGACACTTCTCTTCCTACACTAAATACACTGGTAAAAGTCAGAATCCAAGATAGCTGAGGCTAATTATAGGGCTGTGACATCACATGGTTGGCTGGCTGCTGATTGGCTGCATGCATGGCATTATGGGTGAGCCTTCCCATAGTTTTAGGAAAAAATGCGGTTCGTTACCATCAAACTTGAGGAAATTCGGATTCGGTGCGAAATGATTTTTTCCTGAAATCCGGATCGAATTCCACTTTATCAACTTTGATTCATTCATCTCTGAGGCTGGGAACACACATAGGCGTTTTTGGATCAGGCGTTTTTTTGAGCGTTTTTTCCGCGGAAAACGCACATTTTTTTAGGCGTTTTTGTATTTTTGCAACGCGCGTATTTGGGGCGTTTTTGATTGACAGCTTACAGTTTGCAGAAAAAAAGAATCCCCACCCAGCAAAGGTGGGTGGAGATTCTGCCTTTCTGCTGGGTTTTACTACAAAAACGTGCGATCATATGCGCGTTTTTGAAGCGGAAAACGCGCATATTTTCTTATATGCGCGTTCCCATGCTTTTCAATGGGTGCAAACGCTTGGGCAAACGCCCCAAAGAAGCTCATGCACAAGCGTTTGCGTTTGGCGTTTTTCAGCGCGTTCAAACGCGCTGTAAAACGCTCAAGTGTGAACCATGTCCATTGGAATACATGGGTTTTCACTTGTTGTGCGTTTTTCAGCGTGTTTGAACGCGCTGAAAAACGCTTAGGTGTGTTCCCACGGTAATTCTGATCCATAGACCTTGCCTTGCTGGCAGAGCCCCATCTTTCCACTGTTGCTATCTGTCTGTTTGCCTACCATCACGTTCTGTGTGGCTGCTGCTGCTGCCGCCGCCTCCATTGTTACACCGCAGCCATCATGCCACTGCTGTTACCTGTACATGTACCATATGGCTGCTGCTCTTCGCTATTAATCCCCTACTGCCACCACTAATAATGCAAAGCATTAGTGATGAGCGAGCATGCTCTGCCGAATATCTGTTTGGCTCGAGAATTGCTATGCTCAGCACATGGTGGTACTCGACCGAGTATCACATGTGCTCGAGCTTAATGCTCGAGTCTCCGCCCGCACGTTTCGCGGGTTTTAAGCAGCCAATAAAGGTGCAGGTTAGTACTGCCCTCACTGTAATGCCAGTAGCCATGTTGGCTTCTGGCATTACACTGATTGCCTGTCCGGAAAAAACGTCCTCGGGTGCTATATAGCACCTGATGACGCATGTTCTGCTCAGACTTAGATATGGAGAGCAGAGAGTAGGAAGGGAAAAGCAGAGTAGGGAGAGAATTTCACAGTTTTCATTCTGAGAAAGCTTTTCCAAAACCCAAAAGTCCTGTTAAGGACTACTGTGTGTGCGTGTGTTTTAGAGCAGCAATCTATTTACCTCCTGCAGTCTCGGGAACAGTGATTCGGAAGGGACAGATAGAAACAGAGAAATGTGCTGTTTTTACTACCAAAAGATTTTCAAAGACCCCAAAGACCTTTTAACCTCTTAAGGATATAGGAGGTATGGGTACGCCCTGATGTCTGAGTCCTTAAGGACACAGGGCGTACCCATATATCCTGAAAAAAATTGCGTATATTAAAAAAAAAATTGCGCTAGGATCATGGTTCCTGCTGCAATCATGCACCAGGAACCATGTTCAAATGCCGAGGGGGGTCCTGTGACCCCCCATATCGGCGATCGCTGCAAACCGCAGGTCAATTCAGACCTGCGGTTTTCAGTTTCTGATCAAAATCAGAAGCTGAAAAGTTGCTGTTTAGTTTTATTTTGTTTCTAAAATGCTGCTATTGTGTTCAAGTAAAATAAATAAAAAAAGTATACATATTATGTATCGCCGCGTCCGTAAAAACCTGCTCTATAAAAGAATACCATGATCTAACCCCTCAGGTAAATACAGTAAAAATAAATAAATAAAAACAGTGTAAAAAAAAAACATTTTTGTCACCTCACATCACAAAAAGTGTAATAGCCAGCGATCAAAAATGTATATGAACCCCAAAATAGTGCCAATCAATCCATCATCTCAACCCGCAAAAAATGATACCTTATATAGGACAATCGTCCAAAAAATAAAAAAAATATGTCTCTCAGACTATGCAGACATTAAAACATGAATTTTTTTTTGTTTCAAAAATGATATTATTGTGTAAAACTTAAATAAATAAATAAAAAATATATATATTAGGCATGGCCATGTCCGTAACAACCTGCTCTATAAAATAACACATGACCTAACCCCTCAGGTGAACACAGCAAAAAAAATAACATAAATACGGTGTCAAAAAGCCATTTTTGTCACCTTACATCACAAAAAGTGTAATAACAAGCGACCAAAATGTCATATCCACCCCAATATAGTGCCAATCAAACCACCATCTCATCCCGCAAAAAATGAGCCCCTACATAAGAATGTTGCCCAAAAAATAAAAATATAAATATGGCTTTCAAAAAAGTGGAGACACTAAAAAATCATTTGTTTCAAAAATGCTTTATTATGGAAAACTCAAACAAAAATTCACAAAAAGTAGTCATATTTGTATTGTCGCATCCGTAACAACCTGCTCTATAGAAATAGCCACGATCTAACCAGTCAGATCATCTATGAAAATAACAAAAAATAAAAACTATCCCAACACAGCTATTTTTTATTTTTATTTTTCATTTTATCCATTTTTCCAGTAACAAAGCAAGGGTTAACAGCCAAACAAAGCTCAATATTTATTGCCCTGATTCTGTAGTTTGCAGAAACGGGGTGTTTCTGCAAACTACAGAATCAGGGCAATAAATATTGAGCTTTGTTTGGCTCTTAACCCTTGCTTTGTTTCTGGAAAAATGGATTAAAATGGAAAATTTGAAAAAAAAAATGTGTGGTTGTAAACTACTGTACGGGCATACGGAAGGGCGTAGAAGGAAGGGAACGCCATATGGTTTTTGGAAGGCGGATTTTGCTAGACTGTTTTTTTGACACCGTGTCCCATTTGAAGCCCCCCGATGCACCCCTAGAGTAGAAACTCCATAAAGGTGACTCCATCTAAGAAACTACACCCCTCAAGGTATTCAAAACTGATTTTCCGAACTTTGTTAACCCTTTAGGTGATCCACAAGAGTTATTGGAAAATGGAGGTGAAATTTCAGAATTTCTATTTTTTGTTACCTTGCCTCAAAAAAAGTGTAATATAGAGCAACCAAAAATTATATTTACCTTAAAATAGTACCAAGAAAACTGCCACCTTATCCTTCAGTTTCTAAAATGGGGTCACTTTTTTGGAGTTTCTATTCTAGGGTTGCATCAGGGGGGCTTCAAATGGGACATGGTGTCTAAAAACCAGTCCAGTAAAATCTGCCTTCCAAAAACCATATGGCGTTCCTTTCCTTCGGAGCCCTGCCGTTTGGCCATACAGTAGTTTACGACCACATATGGGGTGTTTCTGCAAACTACAGAGTCAGGGCAATAAATATAGAGTTTTGTTTGGCTGTTAGCCCTTGCTTTGTTACTGGAAAAAATTGATTAAAATGGAAAATTTGCCAAAAATTTGAAAATCTGAAATGTTATCTCCATTTGCCATTAACGCTTGTGGAACACCTAAAGGGTTAACAACGTTTGTAAAATCAGTTTTGAATACCTTGAGGGGTGTAGTTTCTAGACTGGGGTCATTTTTTGGTGGTTTTTATTATGTATGCCTCACAAAGTGACTTCAAACCTGAACTGGTCCCTAAAAAGTGGGTTTTTGAAAATTTCAGAAAATTTTCAAGATTTGCTTCTAAACTTCTAAGCCTTGTAACATCCCCAAAAAATAAAATGGCATTCCCAAAATGATCCATAAATGAAGTAGACATATGGGGAATGTAAATTAATAACTTTTTTTGGCAGTATTACTATGTATTATAGAAATAGAGAAATTTAAACTTGGAAAATCGCAAACTTTTCAAAATTTTTGGTAAAGTTCGTATTTTTTTATAAATAAAAATACATTTTTCTTACTCCATTTTTCCAGTGTTATGAAGTACAATATGTGACTAAAAAACTATCTCAGAATCGCCAGGATAAGTAACAGTGTTTTAAAGTTGTAAAAAGTGTGGGGAAAAAAGATGTGGGAAAAAAAAGAAGATTTTCTGTGAGCAAAAAGATAATTTATGTGAGCAAAAGAAATGAAGGTACAAATTCTTGATATGGATAAAAAATATATATTAGTATAAAAAATATATAAAATATAGTACAGCAAGTCTGTTTAGTGAGTGTGAAAAGTGGTATGTAGGTAGGTATCACTTGATATTGAGGTCTTGTAGCGTATTCAGTACATAGAAATAAAGAAATGTAAATAGAAATATAAAGGTAAAAAAATATATAAAAAAATATATAAAAAATCAGATAGTTTTTGCATTCAATCAATACAAGTAGATTGGTTCCTTCCAATGCAGATAAGATTTAGGTAAGATAAAGAGCACTATAGTCAATATGAACAATATACTCGATGTATGTTGACTTTAGTTTATAAATCCACCTTCAAAGAATCCATCCTATATCCTCAGTAGTGGAGCTTGCTGTCTATTGTATCGCTGAAAAACAAATGTCCCTTCGGTTTGCTGGTCCCTTATTACAGTCAAATCACGGGTTAATTGCTATAATATTGACCAGAGTATCTTTATACAGAATGCATGCCGGCTAGTTTTCTTTTGTATAGTTGTAAGACACTTACTTATTTAGTATAGAAGTCCGTTGTTGCTGCGGCGTCCCGCTGTAAGTAGTGCTTACCCTGCTTGTATGAGCCGGGATGTATCTTCTCTGCCTCACCGGGAGATAAAACTCGGCGTCCCACGTGGTATACCTGTTTTCAGCGTCTTGTATGAGCCGGGATGTGCCTTCTGTGTCTCACCGGGAGATGGATCTCGGCGTCCCACGTGGTATTACTATTTGGTTATCGCACAGTCCGTGCGCGTTATCTGAGCCGCTCCTATCTCTGCTCGATACGCTGTTCCTCTTTGTGGTGATCTGTATTGAGGATTGGTGGGGTAACTGTATATCTGTGGTTTAAGCTGCCATACGCGTTTCAAGGGTATCTACCCTCTTCATCAGTGGCCATATTGTTTGCTAGTTACCCCTCTTCCTTTTATTGGTATCTGTTTGATTGGCAGTGTTCCCCACCAATCCGCTTCTACTTCATTTGTTTCATCATTATCATAGTAATTCTTTTGTCTTGAGTTGTTCTGTATAACTTAATACTTATAAATTGTATACTTTTGAAAGAACAATATATATAAAATAGAAATAGAAAAATAGAAATATAGAAATATATATAAAAAATGTAAAAATATATATATATAGAGATATATAAAGATAAAGATAAAATATACAAAATATATACCACAATATGTAAAAACATATATATAATAATAAATATATATATGAAAAATATATATAAAAATATATATAAAATACAACCAAAAGATGGGATGTTTTCATTAAATGATTCCTTAATTGGCATTTTGAAATGGGCATATATATTTATAATAATTTTAGTTCTACGCCAGCATAATCTAGGTGTGTTAGTGTTCTGAAGGCTATATAGTAATAGATAATGTTAGATCTTGATTATACCTCTTGATTATATAATTACATGATTAAATAAGTATATACATAAATATCCACATATATATACACACACACATCTAGATAAATAAATAGGTATATTGTACTCATTGGGAAGGATTTCTACATATACATGTTCCCCTTGATAAATAGGCATGTCTTTAAAGATGGAGAAATAAAGGTTGAGAATTACAACGTTTTTTCACCTCAAATACTGACAAAAGTGTTTAAAATAATTATAGATATAGAATGTATAATAGTTTTTGATATAGAGTATATAGTTTTATATAGTTTTTGATGTAAAGTATATAGTTTGTGATGTAGAGTACATATTTTTTTGTGATGTAGAATACATATTTTTTTGTTGCGGACAGGGGCTGGTTTACAGAGAGTTTGTTTCTAGATGGTATAATTGAGTAAGATTGAGAAAGATTGAGAAAGATTTGAGAAATGGGGGGAGTTTCTAGCACCAAAGGCCGAATGTGGTGCTGGTAGACAGCCGGACACACATTTGGTCATTGGAAGAGAGAACCACCCCCCTTATAAAAATCCAAATAGTTCAAAATCTGCAAAGCAAGGCAAGAAACAAGACGGATCTATGATTTTGAAACATTATTACCAAAAGGGCTCAATGCAGATTTTGAACTATTTGGATTTTTATAAGGGGGGTGGTTCTCTCTTCCAATGACCAAATGTGTGTCCGGCTGTCTACCAGCACCACATTCGGCCTTTGGTGCTAGAAACTCCCCCCATTTCTCAAATCTTTCTCAATCTTTCTCAATCTTACTCAATTATACCATCTAGAAACAAACTCTCTGTAAACCAGCCCCTGTCCGCAACAAAAAAATATGTATTCTACATCACAAAAAAATATGTACTCTACATCACAAACTATATACTTTACATCAAAAACTATATAAACTCTATACTCTATATCAAAACTATTATACATTCTATATCTATAATTATTTTAAACACTTTTGTCAGTATTTGAGGTGAAAAACGTTGTAATTCTCAACCTTTATTTCTCCATCTTTAAAGACATGCCTATTTATCAAGGGGAACATGTATATGTAGAAATCCTTCCCAATGAGTACAATATACCTATTTATTTATCTAGATGTGTGTGTGTATATATATGTGGATATTTATGTATATACTTATTTAATCATGTAATTATATAATCAAGAGGTATAATCAAGATCTAACATTATCTATTACTATATAGCCTTCAGAACACTAACACACCTAGATTATGCTGGCGTAGAACTAAAATTATTATAAATATATATGCCCATTTCAAAATACCAATTAAGGAATCATTTAATGAAAACATCCCATCTTTTGGTTGTATTTTATATATATTTTTTATATATATTTTTCATATATATATATATTTTTTATATATATGTTTTTTACATATTGTGGTATATATTTTGTATATTTTATCTTTATCTTTATATATCTCTATATATATATATTTTTTACATTTTTTATATATATTTCTATATTTCTATTTTTCTATTTCTATTTTATATATATTGTTCTTTCAAAAGTATACAATTTATAAGTATTAAGTTATACAGAACAACTCAAGACAAAAGAATTACTATGATAATGATGAAACAAATGAAGTAGAAGCGGATTGGTGGGGAACACTGCCAATCAAACAGATACCAATAAAAGGAAGAGGGGTAACTAGCAAACAATATGGCCACTGATGAAGAGGGTAGATACCCTTGAAACGCGTATGGCAGCTTAAACCACAGATATACAGTTACCCCACCAATCCTCAATACAGATCACCACAAAGAGGAACAGCGTATCGAGCAGAGATAGGAGCGGCTCAGATAACGCGCACGGACTGTGCGATAACCAAATAGTAATACCACGTGGGACGCCGAGATCCATCTCCCGGTGAGACACAGAAGGCACATCCCGGCTCATACAAGACGCTGAAAACAGGTATACCACGTGGGACGCCGAGTTTTATCTCCCGGTGAGGCAGAGAAGATACATCCCGGCTCATACAAGCAGGGTAAGCACTACTTACAGCGGGACGCCGCAGCAACAACGGACTTCTATACTAAATAAGTAAGTGTCTTACAACTATACAAAAGAAAACTAGCCGGCATGCATTCTGTATAAAGATACTCTGGTCAATATTATAGCAATTAACCCGTGATTTGACTGTAATAAGGGACCAGCAAACCGAAGGGACATTTGTTTTTCAGCGATACAATAGACAGCAAGCTCCACTACTGAGGATATAGGATGGATTCTTTGAAGGTGGATTTATAAACTAAAGTCAACATACATCGAGTATATTGTTCATATTGACTATAGTGCTCTTTATCTTACCTAAATCTTATCTGCATTGGAAGGAATCAATCTACTTGTATTGATTGAATGCAAAAACTATCTGATTTTTTATATATTTTTTTTTACCTTTATATTTCTATTTACATTTCTTTATTTCTATGTACTGAATACGCTACAAGACCTCAATATCAAGTGATACCTACCTACATACCACTTTTCACACTCACTAAACAGACTTGCTGTACTATATTTTATATATTTTTTATACTAATATATATTTTTTATCCATATCAAGAATTTGTACCTTCATTTCTTTTGCTCACATAAATTATCTTTTTGCTCACAGAAAATCTTTTTTTCCCACATCTTTTTTTCCCACACTTTTTACATCTATTGTATACATCTCTTTTTGGCACATTTGCACTTTTATATCCACAGTATTTACAAACAGCTACACAACAGAGACGCTACTTGTTTATTGAGACATACACAACAATCAATAGTCTCTGTCAGGACAGAATAATTTACTCCATATACCGCATATACAACTTTACTCTGCTATATTTTATTTTATATTATTTTGTATTGAATAAAGTAAAAAAAAGGACATTTTAACCCAATCTATCTGAGTACTCCTATTGATTGTGTGCCTCCCAAAACATTTTTCTTTTTCTCATTTATCTCCATATGACAGGGTGAGTCATACTTTTGGGGTTTGTGCACCATATTTGGGACATAGTATACCAAGTGAGCCAGCAGATACCTAGAATCAAGTGTTTTAAAGTTATCACCACTAGTGTTGATCACGAATTTTCGAATTGCGATTTTTAATCTCGAATATCAGTACTTCGAAAATTCGCGAATATTTAGAATATTGCAAAATATATTCGCAATTGCGAATATTCGTTTTATGCGAATTTTTAATATGCAAATTTTCGCAAGCAAGAAAATAATGTAATTAGTTTCTTGTTTGCGAAAATTCGCATTAAAAATTCGCATAAATTAGCATAACAATTCGCATAAACTGACATTTAAAAGGTATCTATATTTTGCGAATTTTCGCAACCAAGAAAATAATGTCTGGAGATTACGAATTTGCGAATTTTTTGAATATATGGCGAATATTTGCCCAAATATTCGCGAAATATCGCGAATTCGAATATTGCCCCTGCCGCTCATCACTAATCACAACATAAAATGACACTTGTCAGATTTGCAAAAAATGGCCTGGTCCTTAAGGTGTAATCTGGCCGTGTCCTTAAGGGGTTAAGGACTACTGTGTGTGTTTGACAGCACCAAGATATTTTTATTTTATACCTATTAGTGACATATACTGTACATCATCTGCAGACTGTGTCTTTAATAATCTGGGCCACATCTTGTGTCCATAGTATGAGGCTTTGTGTAAAAAATACTGAACTACAGCTTCAAAGAGTGTCTGTATTACAAATTCCAATAATCTGGGCCTAATATAGTGTCCATAATCTGTGGTGTTCTGTAACCAATACTGTACTACATCTCCAAACAGTGTCTGTATTACAAATGCCAATAATCTGTGCCTAATATAGTGTCCATAATCTGTGGTGTTCTGTAACCAGTACGGTACTACATCTCCAAACAGTGTCTGTATTACAAATGCCAATAATCTGTGCCTAATATAGTGTCCATAATCTGTGGTGTTCTGTAACCAGTTCGGTACTACATCTGCAAACAGTGTCTGTATTGCAAATTCCAATAATCTGGGCCTAATATAGTGTCCATATTCTGTGGGTTTCCGTGACATATACTGTCCTGCATACAAAAACAGTGTCTGTAGCGCAAAATTACATAATCTGGGCCTAATGTAGTGTCCATACTGTGTGTCTTTAATATTAAAAAGGCGGCCAGTAAGGTCTGTGATGCTGATGGTGCACGCAGAGGCTGTGGCCATGGGCACGATGAAACGAGTAAAAGAATGTAGCTGAGGGCCTCCAGGTGCACTAAAACATTATTTGGAAGGGCCTTTCGGTCAGCTGACCCTCTTAAACATCATTTGTGAGTGCCTTTAGGTCAGCTGACCCTCTAAAACATCATTTGTGAGGGCCTGCAGGTGAGCTGACCCTAAAAAACATAATTTTCCAGGGCCTGCAGGTGAGCTGACCCTCTAAAACATTATATGTGAGGGCCTGCAGGTGAGCTGACCCTCTAAAACATTATATCTGAGGACCTGCAAGTAAACTTACCCTCTGAAACATTATATGTGAGGGCCTGCAGGTGAGCTGGCCCTGTTAAACATTATATGTGAGGAGCTGCAGGTGAGCTGACCCTATAAAGCATTATATGGGGGGGGGGGTCTGCAGGTGAGCTGATCCTCTAAAACATTATGAGCGAGGGCAGCCTTAAATGCTTGTTGATATGATGGAGGAGGAGGAGTAGAGAAGTCAGGGGCAATCCAGGCCTTGTTCATTTTTATAAGAGTCGACCTGTCAGCATTTGCAGTTGACAGACGGATGCACTTATCAGTTATTATATCCCCAGCAACACTAAATACCTGTTCTGACAAAACGCTGGGGCAGGCCAGCACCTCTGAGGCGTCTGCTATGTACTCCTTTACCATTTTCCCAAATTTTTCCTGTCTTGTGACACTAGACCGCGCATCAGGGTGAGGGTGCTAGCGGGGTGTCATGAAACTGTCCCAGGCCTTGGAGAGTGTTGTCCTGCCTCTGTTGGAACTGCTGTGTGTTCCCCTCATCTCCCCTCCTGGGTTGCACAAGGAACTACGTACTCTGCCGCCAGCGTTGTCAGCTATAAATTTATCCACCTTGACATTTTGTTCTATTATTATTATGGTTTGTGGTTGTATTATTGTTGGTATTATTATTGTTATTATGGTTTATGGTTGTAAAATATGTTACGATTATTTGGATATTTATGAGTTAATTAACAGGCCATGCCATTGGTTTACCTCTACTCTCGTGTGTTATGTTTTTAGTTATATTAATGTATAAGCTTGTGATGTTTGTTGTGCATGGGACATATATGCTGTATGATTGGCATGTGTGTGAGCTTGCCACGCTCAAAAGCTGCCAACAAGTTACGGCCATTATCAGACACAACAACCAACCATGCCTGGATGTCTGGTCCCTTATACCCTGCCACAGCTCTGCGGCGGTGTGCTGTTTCTCACCTAATCAAATGACTTTCAGCACGGTCTGTTGCTGCTTCCCCACATTGCTACACTGCTTCCAGCTACTGACTGATGGCTGACTGGTGCTGCAAGATGAGAATTCAGAGGTGGAAGTGGAGTAGGAGTAGGAGAAGGGGGGTTTGCTGCAACTAATGTAGGTGGTGGTGAAAATCCTGATGGAATGGGGGCCCGTAATCCTTGGCATTGGTAGCATCTGTGCCATCCCAGGGTATGACTAGCTACCGGCCTCCACAAAGTTCACCCAGTGTGATTCATGGAAATGTAGCGTCCCTGGCCAAAAGCACTTGTCCATGTGCCAAGACTCCTGCTCAGTGTTGAGACTGGCTGTGATTGGTTAAGACTCCTGGGCAGTAAAAACAGCTTAACTCTATGCTTTCTGTTAATAATTGTGCTGTGTCATTGAGCTTACCTTAAAGTCATAGAATAAATCCTAAAGATATATTATCTTTGCTGCTTCTGTGAACACAATATATACCGTATTTGCCGGCGTATAAGACGACTGGGTGTATAAGACGACCCCCAACTTTTCCAGTTAAAATATAGGATTTGGGCTATACTCGTCATATAAGACTACCCCAGCCTCTCATCAGCCCCCAGCCTCTCATCAGCCCCCAGCATCTCATCAGCTCCCCAGCCTCTCATTAGCCCCCCAGCATCTCATCAGCCCCCAGCATCTCATCAGCTCCCCAGCCTCTCATTAGCCCCCCAGCCTTTCATCAGCCCCCCATCATCTCATCAGCCCCCCAGCATCTCATCTGCCCCCTAGTCTCATCAGCCCCAGCCTCTCATCAGCCCTCCGTACACAGGAGCAGGCAGTATGAAAACTTAGAGGCGGCGCAGGCATGTGTGGCAGGAAAGCCTGCTCCGCCCCTCATCTGCCTGCTCCTGCGCTCCCACCGTCTCCCTTCAAATCTGCCGGCCGGTCCCTGTCAAAAAGCACCAGACAGGGCCGGCCGGTCTATTACCTTATGCGCTGCAGCCGCCGGGCTCTCCCTCTTCCGGTAACTCATGTCTGTGCGGTGCATTGCTTGCCATGGGGAAGGGAAAGACAGTGTAGGAAGCGAAATTCACAGTTCTTATTCTAAGAAAGCTTTTCAAAGACCCAAAAATGCTTTTAAGGACTACTGTGTGTGTGTGTGTGTGTGTTTGAGAGCAGCAATATATTTTTACCTGCGCTAAATTGATCAGTCTCAAGGACATCCGTGCTGAGAAAGAGACACATAGTGCAAGGAGAGAAATTTGCTGTTTTTACTACCAAATGCATTTCAAAGACCCCAAAGTCCTTTTAAGGACTACTGTGTGTGTGTTTGACAGCAGCAAGATATTTTGCTTTAATACCTATCAGTGACATATACTGTACATCATCTGCAGACTGTGTCTTTTTGCGTAAATTCAAATAATCAGCGCCACATTTATTGTCTATAGTGTGTGCGTTTAATACACATCCGTGAAATATACAATACTCCATCCGAAAACTTTTTAAATAATCTGGGCCTAATCTAGTGTCCATAGTGTGTGGCTCTCTGTGACAAATTCTGTACTACATCCGAAAACAGTGTCCGTACTGCAAATTTAAATAATCAGGGCCTAATCTAGTGTCTATAGTGTGTGTCTTTCTGTGACAAATACTGTACTACAGTCATGTGAAAAAATTAGGACACCCTTTGAAAGCATGTGGTTTTTTGTAACATTTTTAATAAATGGTTATTTCATCTCCGTTTCAACAATACAGAGAGATTAAAGTAATCCAACTAAACAAAGAAAACTGAAGAAAAGTCTTTTCAAGATCTTCTGTAAATGTCATTCTACAAAAATGCCTATTCTAACTGAGGAAAAAGATAGGACACCCTCACATGTATTCCCTCTTAAATTGGCTCAGATCTCACACAGGTATATAACACCAGGTGCACATAATTAGTAGATCGTTACTCTGCATGTTGAATGAGGCTTGCCCTATTTAAACCTCAGACATTTAGTTTGGTGTGCTCCTGACTGTTGAAGTGAGAGTGAGCACCATGGTGAGAGCAAAAGAGCTGTCAGAGGACTTCAGAAAAAAGATTGTAGCAGCCTATGAGTCTGGGAAGGGATTTAAAAAGATCTCAAAAGATTTTGAAATCAGCCATTCCACTTTCCGGAAGATAGTCTACAAGTGGAGGGCTTTCAAAACAACTGCCAACATGCCCAGGACTGGTCGCCCCAGCAAGTTCACCCCAAGAGCAGACCGCAAGATGCTAAAAGAGGTCTCCAAAAACCCTAAAGTGTCATCTCGAGAACTACAGCAGGCTCTGGCTACTGTTGATGTAGAAGTACATGCCTCTACAATCAGAAAGAGACTGTACAAGTTTAACTTGCATGGGAGGTGTGCAAGGAGGAAACCTTTGCTTTCCAAGAGAAACATCGAGGCCAGACTGACATTTGCCAGAGATAAAGTTGACAAAGACCAGGACTTCTGGAATAATGTTCTTTGGACAGATGAGTCCAAAATTGAATTATTTGGACACAACAGCAGAGGACATGTTTGGCGTAAACCAAACACAGCATTCCAAGAAAAGAACCTCATACCAACTGTGAAGCATGGAGGTGGAAGTGTCATGGTTTGGGGCTGCTTTGCTGCAGCAGGACCTGGTCAGCTCACCATCATAGAATCCACGATGAATTCTACTGTGTATCAGAAGGTGCTTGAAGAACATGTGAGACCATCAGTTAGAAAATTAAAGCTGAAGCGGAACTGGACCATGCAACATGACAATGACCCAAAACATACTAGTAAATCAACCAAAGATTGGCTGAAAAAGAAGAAATGGAGAGTCCTGGAATGGCCAAGTCAAAGTCCAGATTTGAATCCCATTGAGATGCTGTGGGGTGACTTGAAAAGGGCTGTACGTGCAAGAAACCCCTCAAACATCTCACAGCTGAAAAAGTTCTGCATTGAGGAGTGGGGTAAAATTTCCTCAGACCGATGTCGAAGACTGGTAGATGGCTACAAGAACCGTCTCACTGCAGTTATTTCAGCCAAAGGAGGTAACACTCGCTATTAGGGGCAAGGGTGTCCTATCTTTTTCCTCAGTTAGAATAGGCATTTTTGTAGAATGACATTTACAGAAGATCTTGAAAAGACTTTTCTTCAGTTTTCTTTGTTTAGTTGGATTACTTTAATCTCTCTGTATTGTTGAAACGGAGATGAAATAACCATTTATTAAAAATGTTACAAAAAACCACATGCTTTCAAAGGGTGTCCTAATTTTTTCACATGACTGTACATCCAAAAACAGTGTCTGTAGCGCAAATTTAAATAATCTAGGCCTAATCTAGTGTCCATAGTGTGTGATTTTCTGTGACATATACTGTACTACATCCAAAAACAGTGTTTGTAACGCAAATTTAAATAATCTGGACCTAATCTAGTGTCTATAGTGTGTGGCTTTCTGTGACATATACTGTTCTACATCTGAAAACAGTGTCTGTAGCGCACATTTAAATAATCTGGGCCTAATGTAGTGTCCATAGTGTGTGGTGTTCTGTAGCCAATACTGTACTATATCTGAAAATAGTGTCTTTATTGCAAATTCCAATAATCTGGGCCTAATAAAGTGTCCATATTCTGTGGGTTTCTGTGACATATACTGTCCTGCATCCGAAAATTGTGTCTTTAATGAACAGTAAAACAATCTGCGCCACATCTATGGGCAAAACCATTAATATGAAGAAGGCGAGCACTAAGGGACGGGGAAGTGGGCGTGATGCTGATGTTGCATGCAGAGGCCATGGCCCTGGGTGCAATGAAGCTTTGCCTGCTGCCAGTGCACCAAAAAAAAAAAAAAAAGAAAACATCCACCGTACCTAACTTCATGTCCAACTTAGCTGAGCGGCGCTGGACAACACTGTCCAAGTCGGACCAGTGCGAACAGTTGGTCGGTTGGATTGCTGAAGATAATGCTTCCAGTCGGTTAAGCACCACCCTCTCTTCCACCAGGCCAAGTCTCTGTAGCCAAGAGTTTGGTCATCCTTCCTCCAACCATGGAGAGGCTTGCCAAACTTGTGATCCCACACTTGAATATTCTGAGTAGCTCTTTCCAGCGCCACAATTAGATATGGCCCTCTTGCCAAGCACGCTTTAAGAGGGACCTGAGATATTGTGCCCTGATTCCCAACCTCTTAAGCTTCACAGCTTCACAGTCTCAAGAAGATGACGGTAGTGAACGGCAATCATTTGTTCACGAGGTGGATGATGATGAGACACAGTTACCAATCACTGAGGTTGTGGTTAGGTCAAGTCAGGAGGATGAGCAGAGGGAGGAAGTGGAAGAAGAGGTGGTGGACGATGAGGTCACTGACCCAACATGGGAAGGTGAAAAGCCGAGCGAGGACAGCAGTACAGAGGGGGAGGGTTCAGCAGCACCGCGACAGTCTGGAAGAGGCAGTGGGGTTACAAAAGGGAGAAGTCGGCAGACACCAAACAAGCCCGCAACCGTTACACTGAGCACCCCCATGCGTAAATCTACCTTGCCAAGGGGTAGGTGCTCCGCAGTATTGCGCTTTTTTGAGAAAGGTACAGACAACAAAAGAGTGGTAGTTTGCAACCTGTGCCATACCAAAATAAGCCGGGGCGTGAACACTAGCAACCTCACCACCACCAGCATGATCCGCCACATGGCATCTTAGCACCCTAATAAGTGAGCTGAACACCTGGGTCCACAATCAGGGTCTGCGGGTCACACTACTGCTTCCTTTTCCCTTGTGTTACGCACTGCTGGCCAATTCCCTGTCGAACCAGGCATGGTTGTGTCTGACAATGGCAGTAACTTGGTGGTGTTTTGGAGCTCCGCAACCTGACACACATCCCATGCCTAGCCCACGTCTTAAACTTAGTGGTACATCAGTTTTTCAAAACCTACCCCAATTTTACAAGAGCTACTAGTGTTGCCGTGCCGTGTGTGTGCCCATTTCCACAAGTCGTCCACAGCTTCAGCCGGTCTGTCAACACTGCAGCAGCCCTTGCGGCTTTCAGCTCACCGACTGTTATGCGACGTGAGAATGCGCTGGAACTCTATGTTCTACATGTTGGCCAGGTTTTGTGAGCAGAAGAGGGCATTTGTGGAATACCACCTGCAACATGGTCGTTGCCTTTCCAGTCAACTGCCACTATTCACAAGCAAGGAGTGGGCATTGATGTCAGACCTCTGTGAAGTTTTAAAAAACTTTGATCAATCCACACAGATGGTTAGTGGCGATAACGCTATTATCAGCGTAACCTTCCCACTGCTGTGTCTACTCAAACGATCGCTGCTCACAATTAAGGACGACAGTCTGAATGTGGCAGACGAGGAAATGGGGGAGAACATTACACAGAGTGATAGCCAGACCACCCACAGTTCATCAGCGCGAATTGGTCCATGAAGAGAATGAGGAGGAGCTGGAGACAGTTGCCTCTGCTACAGAGGTTAGTACCCATGGAACTTTAATTCCATCTGTTCAGCGTGGATGGGGAGAAGAGGAGGAGAAGGATGAGGAGATGGAGAGTCATCCTGATGTTGACATCGATATCTTGCCTGTTGGTACTCTGGCACACATGGCTAACTTCATGCTAGGCTTCCTTTCCCACGACCCTCGCGTTTTACGCATTTTAAATTACACAGATTACTGCGTGTTCACCCTTCTTCACCCCCGCTACAATGAGAACTTCTCATCTCTCATTCTTGTGGTGGAGAGGATGAGTAAAACGGTGCAATACCAGAAGGTACTTGTTGAGAGATTGCTCCCAAATTTTCCATCTGACAATGCGGCCGCCAGAGTCCGTACTTCCTTAGGCAACTGAGGAAGGGAGACAAGGGGAACACACAGCAGTTCCAACAGAGGCAGCGCAACACTCTCTAAGGCATGGGACACTTTCATGGTAAACCCGCTAGCAACCTCACCCTGAAGCAGGGCTTAGTGGCACAAGGAGAGAAAAGTTTTGGAAGATGGTGGAGGAATACATCGCAGACTGTGTCAGCGCCCTAAATGATTCCTCGTGCCTTACAACTACTTGGTGTCCAAGTGGTAGGAACTTGCGCTCTACGCCTTGGAGGTGCTGGCCTGCCCTGCTGTCAGCGTTTTGTCTGAGCGTGTATTTAGTGCTGCTGGTGGCATTATAAAGGATAAGCATATACGCTTGTCCACTGACAATGCTAAAAGGTTGACTCAGATAAAAATGAACAAGGCCTGGATTGCCCCCGACTTCTCAACTCCACCAGAGGAAAGCTGAGCTGATGATGAACATAAAGGCACTTTCAGTGTATTGTTTATAATGTACTCAGTCTACTGTAGTGTATTCCCATGCACCTTTTCCACCACAAAAATGTGTATATGGTTGAATCTTGTTTTCTCCTCCCTCCTCCTCCTCATCCAGATTGTATATATTCCCTCCACTACAATTTTTAAAGAGGGTCAGGTCACCAGCAGGCCCTGACCTTTAATGTTTTAGAGGGTCACTTCACCAGCATGCCCTAAACCATTTTTTTTTAAGAATCAGCTCACCAACAGGCCCTCAACCATAATGTTTTAGAGGGTCAGCTCACCAGCAGGCCCTCAACCATAATGATTTAGAGGGTCAGCTCACCAGCAGGACCTCAACCATAATGTTTTAGAGGGTCAGCTCACCAGCAACCTCTCGCACCTAATGTTTTAGAGGGTCAGCTCAGCAGCAGGCCCTCAACAATAATGTTTTACAGGGTCAGCTCACCAGCAGGTCATCAACCATAATGTTTTACAGGGTCAGCTCACCAGCAGGTCATCAACCATAATGTTTTACAGGGTGTGCTCACCAGCAGGCTATCAACCATAATGTTTTAGAGGGTCAGCTCACCAGCAGGCCCTCAACCATAATGATTTAGAGGGTCAGCTTTCCAGCAACCTCTCCCACCTAATGTTTTAGAGGGTCAGTTCACCAGCAGGACCTCAACCATAATGTTTTAGAGGGTCAGCTCACCAGCAGGCCCTCAACCATAATGTTTTACAGGGTCAGCTCACCAGCAGGTCCTCAACCATAATGTTTTTGAAGGTCAGCTCACCAGCAGGCCCTCAACCATAATGTTTTAGAGGGTCTGCTCACCAACAGGCCCTCAACCATAATGTTTTAGAGGGTCAGCTCACCTGCAGACCCTCAATCATAATGTTTTATAGCATCAGCTCACCTGCAGACCCTCAACCATAATGTTTTATAGGGTGTGCTCATCAGCAGGCCTTCAACCATAATGTTTTAAAGGGTCAACTCACCAGCAGGAACTCAACCATAATGCTTTACAGGGTCAGCTCAACAGCAGGCCCTCAACCACGATGTTTTAAGCTCACCAGCAGGACCTCAACCATAATGTTTTAGAGGGTCAGCTCACCAGCAGGCCCTCAACCATAATGTTTTACAGAGTCAGCTCACCAGCAGGCCCTCAACCATAATGTTTTAGAGGGTCAGCTCACCAGCAGCCCCTCGCCCCTAAAGTTTTAGAGGGACAGCTCAGCAGCAGGCCCTCGCCTGTAATGTTTTAGAGTGTCACCAGCAAGCCCTTGCCCCAAATGTTTTTGAGGGTCACCAGCAGGCCACCAATCATAATTTTTCAAGGGTGTGTATGATGCCCTTCTTTGTGAGTAATAAATGGTGTATTGTAGTGCCGCTTCCTTGTAATTTTTGGCAGCCCTTTCACTTAGTGCATAGGCTTTATGAGTGTAGGAGTCCCACTACATGAACAATTGTACCACAATGTGAACATGGCCCTCCTTTAAGTGATATACAGGCTGTTTCAGAGTGCCTCTCTTTTGTAATTGTTGGCAGCACTTTCACTTTATATACAATTGAATATACAGGAAAGAATGTTTCCTAACATTTTTTTTGGGGGGGAGGGGGGGTGTTTGGGCATACTTTTGTCAGTCTGTAAAATTGGCGTACAACTCGGACAAAGTGGTTCCCAGCAGCGACCTGGGAGTCCAAGATGCATCCAGACATCATCCCCATGCTGTTCCCGATTCTTTTCGGTGGTGTTTCTGTCACTTTCAGACCTTTTCCAACGGACCAGGCACCCTTCCCTCTTCAGAGCAGGGGGTGCCTGGTTGTCTCCTATTGACTTCCATTATACCCGGGTGCACACGAATATAGCAATGTGTTCGGCCCGAACCCCTGAATACTTTGGTGCTCGTTCATCACTATTCATCTCTACTGGTCACTTTTCACCAGTGAATCACGAATGAGCCTTTTACAATTCACTTATTTCTACTGGTGCTCGATGGTTTGATGTTACTGCGGCACTTCTAAGTTATAACAAAGTTTACAGTGAGCAGATGTGAGAAACTTCAGGAAAAAAAAGTATAATTTTATGATCAAGACACAGGGGACTTAATAAAAAGATTGCATCTTCTGGTAAAACATATTTCAGAATTTCTCATAATTCCCAGAACTCTTCTATTTCTACCTGATCTCTGCACAGATGAGCCAGCGCTGATGTAAGGAGAAGATAAATGTGAGGGTCAGAGACAGACTCTGGGAAGAGGAGGACCTGGGCTCACCTTCACCTGTCACCGTACAGCCAGGATCTCCATACTAACAGGTAAGTGACCACCACTTCTACTCATCATAGGGAGCTGACACCCCTCACTCAGACATCACAGGGAGCTGACACCCATCACTCAGACATCACAGGGAGCCTGACACCCATCACTCAGACATCACAGGGAGCCTGACACCCCTCACTCAGACATCACAGGGAGCCTGACACCCCTCACTCAGACATCACAGGGAGCCTGACACCCCTCACTCAGACATCACAGGTAGCTGACACCCCTCACTCAGACATCACAGAGAGCTGACACCCCTCACTCAGACATCACAGGGAGCTGACACCCCTCACTCAGACATCACAGGGAGCTGACACCCCTCACTCAGACATCACAGGGAGCTGACACCCCTCACTCAGACATCACAGGGAGCTGACACCCCTCACTCAGACATATCTATCAGTAATGACGTTCCTATCCCCTTAGCCGGGTGTGATATATAACATTGTAAGTCATGATTCCTGGAAGGTTTCTGCACTCATTAGCCGTATACATGTAGTAACTGTAATTGTTGATTTACCTGCAGTCCTGTCTGTCTTACATAAGCTTTTATACACTAAATCCTTGCTTTCTATGAGATATCACTCCTTTTCCAGCTGGGGCTCTTTCTCAGTATAATCCTTATGACTAGTGCTGAGCGCGAATATTCGAATAGCAATTTTTTTTTGCCAATATTGGCACTTCGAGAATTCGCAATTTTTTGGGATTACATGTGATTACACATTAGGTGATCATCCCTCCCTTCTTCTCGCTTGTGGGCCAATGAGAAGGATTTGTCAGAGCTTAGCAACATCCCTAGCAACCAATAGGAAAGCTGCCTACCCCTCACTATCTAAATTAAGACATCCCCAGCAGCCATTTTGTGGAGTTTGATGTGAGCGAGAGGGGAGCTTGAATACTGTGCAAATCGCATAGAAATAATCCTGATAGTTAGTGTTAGATAGTAATAGGGAATAGTGTAGCTTAATAGCGGATAGGGTCCGGAGCAGGGTGTAGTCGTGTAGGTTATAGAGTTAGTTAGCTGAAATATGTCAGCCAGATAGTTAGTGGTAGATAGTGTAGGTTAGTTAGGGATTAGTTTAGCTGATAGTTTCCAGGGCAGGGTGTACGTTCGCTTAGATAGGGATATAGTATAGTGTAGGCTTCAGCTGTCTGTTTCGTCAGTCAGTTAAAAAAATTAAAAAAAGTCTTTTAGTCTTAGTGTTTTAGTGTTCAGTTTTTATAGTGATTAGCGTCTGCGTCTTTTGTGTGTGAAAAAAAAAAGACTTTCAGTCACTAAGTTTTCAGTTCGTGTAGTGATTAGTGTCTGTCTTTTGTGTGTGAAAAAAAAGTCTTTTAGTCTTAGGGTACTTTCACACTAGCGTTTGGATTCAGTTTGTGAGATCAGTTTCAGGACTCTCACAAACGGTCCAAAACGGATCAGTTAAGCCCCAATGCATTCTGAATGGATAAGGATCCGTTCCGCCTCTATTCCGTTTTGCAGACGGACACCAAAACGCAGCTTACAGCATTTTGGTGTCCGTCTGAAGAGGCGGAGCCTGACGGATCCGTTTTTAATTACAATGTAAGTCAATGGGGACGGATCCGTTTTTGACTTTGTAATTTTTCTTTAAAACTAATGCAAACGGATCCGTTCTGAACAGATACAAACGTTTGCATTATAGGTGCGGATCCGTCTGTGCAAATAAACAGACGGATCCGCACCAACGCAAGTGTGAAAGTACCCTTAGTGTTTTAGTGTTCAGTTAGTGTTTGCCATGGTTATGTTTTTGATTGTTCTCCACATCCACATTATCGTTATCGTATGTAGAATGGTTATTGTGGTACTTGTAGTCTGTTGCTGGCATCTTCCATTGAATGCATTTTTTGCTGTTGATTGCCCCTAGCAACGGACTACAAGTGCAGGATGTGCTCCCCTATATACATGCACAACTGCATATGGGTTGAGCATATCCTGCTTGTTAAACACCACACCACGTTTTCTAATGGTTTGTATAATATGTTTTGGAGGTGTATAAACTCCAATTTAAATGTGCCTGCTTTTCATCTACAGGCTACATTCAGGTGGACCTGGGAGGCTCTGGGCCATATCAGCCGGTCTCGGATGGGGCTCACAGGCACCTCCACCTCCCATTGCAAGCAAGGTTACATGCTGGAGGTCACTGGTGAGCTGTCTGTGAGTCAGGCCTTACGCTCCCGTAATGCCCAACGGCCCCTGGTATCGCCCATACGGCTCAGGTAGGTAAGTGGTAGGGTCTCGGGCTATTTGAGGGACCTTGACGTGGTGTCCGAGCTTAAGACATGTCCTCCTAGTAGGATGTGTCGAACTAACCTATCAATTTTAACATCAGTGTGAGGGTTTAGTATTAATAGAGTCCACCTGCCTTTGCTATGGTTATGTTCAGTTAGTTTGTGTAGTGATCAGTGTTTGCATCTTTTGTCAGTGAAAAAAAAATGTCATTTAGTCTTAGTGTTTTAGGCTTTAGTTTTTGTAGTGATTAGTGTCTGCGTCTTTTGTGTGTGATAAAAAATTTGCTTTACTGTTTTTGGGTTTCTTGTGTATTTTATTTCATTATTGCTCCATTGTCCTCACCCCTATAAAGTTTGCCCTAATTCCCTCTTTATTTTCCACAGGGGCGGCCGCAGGTGTCAGGGGTGTCCGCCTAATCTGGGATTTCTTTGGGTGTGGCAGCCGCCCCATTTCATCTCAGGACGCCGAGGCAGTGGTGGCTTTTGTGACACAAGCCAGTGTCACGGAGTTCTCTGCCCCGGCTCAGAGCAGCAGCAGCAGCATTTCGCCTCCTGCAGGACCAACCCCCAGCCCCCAAGAATCCTTCCCCTCAGTGAGAGGGACATCTTGGAGAAGGTAATGCAGGAGATTCAGTTGCAGTTTAGCCCGCCGGATGCTCAGGACCTTTTGGAAGGGATGGAGGAGGAGGAGGGGGGGGGGGGGGAGTTACCCACGCACCTAGTCAGACCGAGACGTCAGTGAGGGGACAGCGGAGCCGGGTCGGGGGCTCCTCTTCTGCTGTTCCCCTCAGTCCACCACTGGTTGGCCCTGGGTCTGACATTACAGGGGACAAAGAGGAGGGTGACATAGAATGGGTGCCACCTCCCTTATCTGGTGACAGCAGCACTGATGAGAAAGATAGGCACCCAAGGCAAACGGTGCGACAGGTCGCCAGGGAGACCAGCGGCAGGGGCTCCGCTGGTAATGGCAGCAGGAGGAGTCAGCAGCAAGCTCCACCTGTGCGCACCAAGCCTTAACAGTCGCAAGCCAGCACCACCCCATAAATCACCTGTTTGGACTTATTTCACCCTGGCACCTGACGATCATACTATTGCAATCTGTCAGCTGTGTCATTCAAGGGTAAGGAGAGGGAGGTCTGTTGCTCAGCTGGGTACCACTGCCCTTACTCATCACCTGAGAGTCAATTACTGGCGGGAGTGGGACCAGATGCAGGTTGGTCGCAGCAGTGCCAGCAGCAGTGCGAAGAGGACAGCAGCTCCTGCCACTGTGCTACAGCCACCCCACCCCCTTCTAACAATGCATTTCCACTCCCCCATGCCCTCTTCTACACTCCCCCAAGACCTCTGCCTCCTCTGCACCCTCCTCTATCGCCTCCACCCAGGGCCGGCGCGTCCTATACGCGGAATAGGCCGCCACGTAGAGCACCCCTTGGGAAGGGGCGCTGCTAGGAGCGCCGGCCCCGCCTCATGCTGCAGCCGCCCGAGCTGCAGCACTCCCCGGGCTGGCGCGTCCATGAGGACGCACCGCCCGGGCACACCAAGAGGAGAGGAGCTGACAGAAGGGAAGCGCTGAGCGCTCCCTCCTGTCACTCCATTGTAGCGTGGCTGAGCTCTTTAAGGTCCGCGGGTACAGGAGCATCTGTCTCCTGTACCCGGCCGGACTGACATGAAGAGCGCACACAGTGTGCGCTACCTGTCAGTCCGCCGGGGTACAGGAAACTAAAGCTCCTGTACCCCTGGACCATAAAGAGCTCCGCCGCGCTACACTAGAGGTAGCGGAGGGAGGGGAGGGGAGGGGGGAGGTGGGGGGAGAAAGAGAAGGACAAGGGAGGGGAGAGAATGAAAAGGGGGAAAGAAAATGACAAGGGGAGGGGGAGAATGAAAAGAGGGGAAAGAGAGTGACAAAGGAGGGGGGAGAGAATGACAAGGGGGGAAAGTGAATGACAAGGGGAGAAAGAGAATGACAAGGGGGGGAGGGAGAATGACAAGAGGGGGAAAGGGAATGACAAGGGGGGGGGGAGTGTGAAGAATGACAAGGGGGGGGGTGAAGATTGACAAGAGGGGGGAGAGAATGACAAGGGGGGGAGAGTGAAGAATGACAAGAGGGGGAGAGAATGACAAGGGGGGGGGGAGAGAACTGGCGTTAGTTAAAGGGGTTCTGCAGTTTGTTACAACTGATGATCTATCCTCAGGATAGATCATCAGCATCTGTACGGCCGGGGTCTGACACCTGGGACCCCCGCCGATCAGCTGTTTGAGAAGGCAGCGGCGCTGGCAGGAGGGCCTCGGCCTTCTTGCTGTTTACCGCAGGCGCAGTGACGTCGCGACTAGCATCACTGGCCTTGGCGGAGTTCAGCTCTGTTCACTTGAATGAAGCTTAGCCCCACCCAGGCCAATGATACTAATCGTGACATCACTGCGAGAAGGCTGAGGCGCTACTGCCAGCGCCGCTGCCTTCTCAAACAGCTGATTGGTGGGGGTCCCGGGTGTCGGACCCCTGCCGATCAGTTTAAATAAACTGCAGAACCCCTTTAATATGGCAGATCATATGGGTGGGGCATTGTGATGTCACATGGGGGGGGCGGCAAACTTTTCTTTTGCCTAGGGCGGCAAAAATCCTTGCACCGGCCCTGCCTCCACTGCCGTCTGGCTCCAGCCTTCCGGTTGCCAAGGCATTTGAACACACCGCAGCCTATGCCCCCGGTGACCGACGGGTGTGTTCACTCAATGGGCTCCTGGCAAGGGTTATTGTCCAATATCTACTGCCCTTCAATATTGTGGACTGCAATCCATTCTGGCAGATGTTGGAGCAGGCCCAACCCAGATGGCGTGTTCCAAGCTGCCATTTCTTTGCCAGGACCAGTGTCCCTGCACTACACGAGCACATTGTGCAGAATGGACGAGCAGACATGGGCAGAGACGGTATATAATCTTTACAGCCCATTGAGTGTCCCTCCGAAAACCCAGGGGAGGGTTCATCAGATGCGGCGGCATTTCAGTTTGTGGTGCCGCCCCAGGGTGTCCAGGGAAGAACTGTTGCTGCACCTCAAACCACTGTCTCCACCGCTGCAGAGCCCCCCAGCAAGCGTACCCGTAGCTACACAAGCGTGGGCCACTTCCACTGGCATGCCGTGCTCCAGCTTGTGGGCTTAGGAGAATGGAGACATTCTGGACCTTAAAGGGTTTCTGTCACCAGGATTACACATTATAAGCTGTCTGACATTAGCTATGTGCTAATGTCAGAGCAGCTTGATAATGTCTTTTTTAAAAAAATATGATGTATATTTAGGCTAAAAAGCGTCTTTTTATAATATGTAAATTAGCCTCTAGGAGCAGGGGGGGCGTTGCCCTGCTCCTAGCGGCTCCGTGCTGCAACCTGCTAATATCAGACAGCTTATAATGTCAAAACTTGATGACAGAAACCCTTTAAGTTCTAGCCGCCCTCCAGGCTTAGGTTGAGAAGTGGCTGACACGCTGAAGGCTACAGGCAGGTATGGTTGTCTGTGACAATGGCAGCAACCTCCGGGCTGCCCTCCATGCTGGCAGTCTTACTCACATGCCCTGCATGGCACATGTTCTCAACCTTGTGGTGCAAAAGTTCCTACGCACATACCCAAGGTTGAGTGATTGTGCAAATCCGACGCTCCCCAACCGCCACCATGTCCCAGTCCAAACTTCAGCAGGACAAAAGCCTGTGAGAGACAGGCTGTTTGTTGACAGTGTGACGTGGTGGAACTCCACCCTCAACATGCTGGAGAGGTTGTGGGAGCAGCGACGGGCAGTGAAGGAATATCTGCTGGACCAAGGCACCTCCAGGCCATCACACCCACTCCCCTACATCACCAATGCAGATTGGGGGCAGATACACCAGGTCTGCCACTTGTTGGCCCCATTTGAGAAGGTGACCAAGCTAGTCAGCGGAGAGCATGTCGGCCTCAATGACATGCTCTCCATAGTGTTTCTGCTGGACAGGACACTAGAATGCCTGCTTGATGCTGGGGAGAGTGCCTAGGTGGAGCAAGATAAGGCAACACTGCTCCACCAAGACCAGGCCCAGGACAAGGAGGAGGAGGAATTTGTGGAGGAGTTTGAGGATGTCCAGGAGTCTGGGCCTGGTCAAGAGGGAGAGCTGGGGGCACCGTTGGTCCAGAGCGATACCCACAGGCAGCAGCAGCAGGAGTACCAAGAGGTCATGGTCCTGGGCAGCCAAGAAGAGTCACAACGGCCTGTCCTCTTCCCCATGGCTGCACAAATGCTGCGCTTCCTCTGGAGGGACCCACGGTTCAGGCAAATTAAGGAGAGGGATGAGTTTTGGTTGGCCACCCTTTTAGACCCTCCCTGCAAGTGGAAACTGGAGCAGTTCATCCCAGCCATGCGGCAGGATGCCCGTATCCAACAACTGCAGGCCAGTCTTATGCACCGGCTGGAGAAGGCCAACCCTCTGCCTCACGCTCCAGTTCTCCCCGCTCATCTCACCCAGTCGGTGGCTGGCCACAGCAGCTCCAGCCGCGCGGGTGATCTTATAGGTGAGATGAGGCAGTTCTACCAGCCTGCGTGACCCAGTAGCAGCAGTCACCAACAGCGGCTGACCCGCATGGTGGCTGACTACATGGGGTCCGTTGGTGCTTCCGACAGCATGAGCACCGACGACAGGTGGGGTGGTCACCGACAAGCAGACCCGACTATCCACAGACTCTGTGGATAGACTGACCTTCATTAAAATGAATGAGTCCTTGATCAGCAGCGACTTCTTGGCCCCAGTCGGTTCAGGGCGCTGAGGGGTACCTTGTCCATCCCTCTCTGTGTCTCTCCCTCCAATACTGAGTTGTTTTTTAATCTTTCTATGTATTTACTTATTTATTTTATTTATTTATGGATACATGGTTTAATGTATTTATTTATTAATGTATTGAACTATTTATATATTCATGAATGTTTTTAATCTTGTATTTATAGATCAATTTATGTATTTATGGATGAATTTTTATATGTATTTATTATAACTTTGTTGATATATTTATAGATTGATGAATTTGTATAATCATGTATTTATAAATTAATAAATTTATTTATTTATGCTTGACTTTTTAGTGTATTTATTTATTAATTTATTGCTATATTTCAATACAGATGAATCTTTTAAATCATATATACTATTGATTGATTATTGATTGATTTTTAATTAATAAATTTTTATTTTTATCAATCGATGAGTTTATTGACCTTATTTTTCTGTTAAATTTATAGATCCTCTTATCTATTTCTACATTCAATTTACATATTATTGTAATATTTGTGCTCGAATCAAAGAGTTATGCCGGAACTGCTGTAGAAGGGTAGCCTAAAGGAGCCAAAAATCACACACCATAGATGCAGGAAAGAGTTGTATATCTTTATAGCACAAAAGTTACAAAACTAAATCTTTGAAAGCAAGTGACATTTCATGTTGCAGATCGGGAACATAACGGGTATAACAAGGAGGTATCCATCTGCCCAATTTCTTGATAATATGTACTGGTACATTATGTTTGGAAGCAGCCGAGGCGGCACCTATTCCAAATGAATGCCCTGTAATAGCAGGTGGATTGACAAGTGATGTAGTCAATAACAAGCCGATATATTTAAGGAAAGTTTGGATATTCAAAGGTGATGCCTCGAACCTGAACAAGGAGGATTCGGCGGGATCGTCCTTGATGAATTGCAACCACTCGTGTAACACTGAGACTGGGCACCATTTATTACCAGTGGCAAAGTACTTGACCTGAAACGACTCCCCAGGCTGGGCCGTCTTACATGCATCTAAGGAAACGATATAGTAAGTACAGTTCCAGTGTAACTGGCTCTTCCGCAGGTAGTTAGCGGATGTCCTGGCGCAGGTAAACTCACCCGGCCTGAGGAATCCGTAGAAGGCCAAATACATAGCTGTTCTTAATAGTAAGCTTATGTGCTGGCCAAATGGTTTGTTCAACAGAGCTTCGGAAACAGATCTAAACATGCTTTCCGAGAAAGGTTGTCTGTTGGGTTGTTTTTTGACTGACTGCTTCTGAATACCTTTCAACAAGGATCTAATGGGATGGGCTGAGAACAGAAAGGGTTTGTCAGGATATTGGACATTCCAATAGTGCTGTATCCCAGCCAGGTACAGTTTAAAGGTACTATGGGCCAGATTTAAGTGTGAGTGGCAAAAAGCGGCGAGTGCTAGTAGGTATGTCATAGGCCCTTCGGCAGCAGGTGGATAGGTGTCTTTAAACTTATCAAATAAAAGCCAAGCTGTCTATATGTCCTTTGCTTGTTTCTGGATAACGATTTGGTCATAAGGCTCCTGGCCACATCAAGAAAAGAAACTAATCCATCAGCAACTGGCAGTGAAGAGGAGCTGGTGTTGGTAAACGGTCTGCCTATGGAGAAACCTGAAAAAAGAGTTGAAGGTTAAACCGGGACAGCGCAATATTATGCTGCCCACTAATGTGCGTGAAAATGAAGTGGAAGTTATGTTGTAAGGACAGCCACACGAATTTCAGTACAAATGCCATATGTGTTTAGACCCTGATCTACCCTTCATTAGAATGTCTGCGAGTGCCGCATTATCAGTTAGAAATACCACCGTCTAGTTCCTCCACTGTTCACCCCATACTAATGCTGCCCCCACTATGGGATATATTTAGATCAAGGAAGAGCACTGAGAGAAACAAGGAATGCTCGTAATTTCAGATGGCCAGGGATCAGCAAACCAATGTGTACCATATATGGCTGTGGAGCCAACGGTATGAGATGCGTCTGTGTGAACTACCGGGGATAGATTGGACACCACCGGGATAAACAACGAGATTCCATTCCACTGTGACAGGAACCTGTACCACATCAATAGATCAGAAATGGCATCCTGGTCGAGATGAACGGGGCTGTCCTTCCTGACACTGGGCCTGAGGAAGAAGCGCCAAAAGTCTAGAAATAAATTATCTGCTCTGCGGAATAATCCGTATGGCAAAATTCAGTATATATATATACTACACATTAAGAAGCCCATTACAATAATATGGCGCTAGAACAGTAGTGCCTAAACATTAGTGGGAACAGGCTATATTAAATTGCAAGGGAACTTGACCACAATACCAATCATCACACAGCTCTCCACATGTCACCTGCCCCAGTCTGCTCTCTGGCACATATCTGGCACATAGAATCTGGAACAGAACACTGCGGTAACGCATCCTGCTGCGCCGTGTGCTGATTCCTCGTACGACCCATACATGATCAGCGCAACACACACGCTGTGCTCCAGCCATCGGCAGTATCCAGCCATCCTCTGCCCGTCAGAGCACAGAAGCCAGTGAGATACCAGCTTGCCTCAGACCGGGTGTGGAAGTGTCTACGGCTCTGCCGCTGGGATCAATTCCCCTTCCACTCGGTGATGAGTCAGTCACGGTCCCCGGCTGCTGGCAGGGTTCACTTCGGCTGCCTACAGTACGCAGCCTGGATCATCGATCGCAGGTCAGGCTGCGGAATAAGCCTTTCACTGCAATGCTTGGTTACACACGGGGGTATTGTTACACAGCCTGGGACGGACATCGCCAGAAAGGGTCTGAAAGGCAGCGGGGAGCACCAACACTGTCATCCAGCATAGCGGAGTTTGTAGTCTGTTCCGTAGCCACCATGTGTTGTCGAGTTACATAGAACTGCAGGTACACTTACCCGACAAAACTGATGAAACTCTGCTTCATCTTTGTGGACTTGACATAAAAAATCATATCTTTTAGGTTCCTGAAAAAGAATGCAGGGCTTCCAGGGAGAGATGGGTAGATAGATTCTACCTGGATGGACCACATGTATACATCTATCTACCCCATCTCACCCTGGAAGCCCTGCATTATTTTCCCCCTCCAGACATCTGCATTGTATAGGACTGGATTACTGTACGTTTTTCAGGAACCTAAAGGATATGATTTTCTATGTCAAGTCCACAAAGATGAAGCAGAGCTGAAGTCATTTATTGGGGTGAATTTGCCTGAAATTGGTGTAAGTTTGCCTGCAGTTCTATGTAACTTGAAAACACATGGTGGCTTCGGAACAGACTACAAACTCTGCTCTGCTGGATGACTGTGTAGGTGCTCCCTGCGGCCTGTCAGCCCCTTCCTGGTGATGTCTGGCCCAGGCTGTGTGACTACCCCCCATATGTAACCAAGCATTGCAGTGAAAGGCTTATTCCACAGCCTGACCTGCGATCGTTAATCCAGGCTGCGCACTGGAGGCAGCCGAAGTGAACCCTGCCAGCAGCCGGGGACCGTGACTGGCTCATCACAGAGTGGAAGGGGAACTGATCCCGGCGGCAAAGTGGTAGACACTTCCACACCCGGGCCGAGGCAAGCTGGTTGCTCACTGGCTTCTGTGCTCTGACGGGCAGAGGACGGCTGGGTGCCGATGGCTGGAGCACGGCGTGTGTGTGTTGCGCTGATCACATATGGTTCGTGCGATCCGCAGGAACCATGCCTCTTCACAGACAAAAGGAGGATAACAGAGCCGCTGCTAAACACCGCCAGTCTAGCTGCACTCTGGCTTGGAGGAATCAGCACACTGCGCAGCAGGATGCGTTACCACAGTGTTCTTCTCTAGACTAGATGTGTCCGATATGGAAACTAAGAGCAGACCGCTGTAGGCAGCGTGTGGCGCTAATGTCGTACTAATTTATTGAGGGCTGTACACACTTAAAATATAATCGATCAAGATTTTTGTCAAAGGGAAATATTGCATTTTGTATGCATGAGAGCACATTACTGCTCTATATGACGAACCTGCTGCTGCAAAAGGTGTCTTAGTTTATTTTAGTTTTTGCCTAGGTCGGGACGGGGCCCATTCCTGGGATCACATTCCTGCTGCAAACAAAGAACCTGCTGCTTTCTGTACCTGCCGAGTTAGGCCGATCTATGTGTAGGCCTTAGACTCGACCATTACCATGTGCCTGTTACTGCTGTCTGTCCTGATGATGTTGAGTTATGGGTTGGCCTTATACTTCACCGTTACCTTTATCTGCTGCTACTCACTGTCCTGATCTTGATGAGTTATGTGTTAGCCTTGTCCTACAGCGTTGCTATTTCCCTGCTGCTGTCTGTTCTGTTCCTGCTGAGTTAGGGCCAGCTATGTGTACGCCTGACACTACAGCGTTACCAGTTCCCTGCTGCTGTCTGTCCTGTTCCTGCTGAGTTAGGCCCAGCTATGTGTACGCCTGACAGTACAGCATTACCATTATCCATCTGCTACTGTCTATCCTGATATTACAGAGTTAGACCCAGTTATGTGTATGCCATATACTACAGTGTTACCATTTACTAGCTGCCGCTGTCTGTCCTGATATTGCTGAGTTAGGCCCAGCTATGTGTATGCCCTATACCACAGCATTGCCATTTCCCTGGTGCTATCGGTTCTGTTCCTGCTCAGTTAGGCCCAGCTATGTGTATGCTTTACACTACAGCGTTACCATTTACCTGCTGCAGTCTGTTCTGCTCCTGCTGGTCTAGCTAGTTGTAGGCTTGATACCATACCCTTAACAATGACATGCTGCCGCTCTCTACCCTGATCCTGCTGAGGACTACCTGCATGGACCACTTATTTGCCCTTGGACTATCAGCTATCGAGTATTAGAATTATCCTATACTAGTGTGTAGTGTTGAGCGAACAGTTCAAGCATAGTTCGGGTTCGTACCGAATTTTGGGGTGTTCGGGACACGGACCCGAACCCGAACATTTTCAAAAAAGTTCGGGTTCGGGTCCGTTGTTCGGCGATTACTTCCCGCTTTCTGAAGGGCTGCACAGCAGCCAATCAGCTAGCGTTTTACTTCTTGCCCTAAGAGCCCATCACAGCCATGCCTACTAATGGCATGGCTGTGATTGGCCAAGTGCAGCATGTGATCCAGCCTCTATTTAAGCTGGAGTCACGTAGCGCTGCACGTCACAATGCTCTGATTAGTGTAGGGAGAGGACGCAGCTTTTGTGAGGGCGAGATTAGGCAGGGAAAAGTCAGCAACAGCACCTAATGAACTGATCGATCTACAGCTGTGAATGATTGAACTTCTGCTAGTTACTTGTTCACTGGTTTTTAGGCTGCACAGAGCGTTTTTCTGTCACTTATTTTCTGGGGTGATCGGCGGCCATTTTGTGACTTGTGGTGCACCAGAACAAGCTGCCACCAAGTCCATCAATCCATCAATACTAGTTTTTTTTTTTGCTATATCCTACATCAGGGGCTTGGCTGTGCTAATTGTCACCCCTAGAAACTCAGGATAGCAATTTCTATATTTTATTAAGGGGTTAAATATAATTGGCCAAATACCAATCCCCTAAATCTGGTGTTCCAGCTTTGGCTAGCCAAGTATAATACTGTCTGCTGTCTGGCAAAGGATAGATTATTTTCTGTGGTGAAATTCAATTGCTAAAATAGCAATACCATAAATCAGTGGTTTCAGCTGTGGCTGGCCAAGTTTCATAGTGTCCTGCAAATTATATATTTTGTTCTGGGGTGAAATTTAATTGCCAAAATAGCAATACCATAAATCAGTGGTTTCAGCTGTGGCTGGCCAAGTTTCATAGTGTCCGTAAAAACATATATTTTGTTCTGGGGTGAAATTCAATTGCCAAAATAGCAATACCATAAATCAGTGGTTTCAGCTGTGGCTGGCCAAGTTTCATAGTGTCCGCAAAATCATATATTTTGATCTGGGGTGAGATTCAATTGCCAAAATAGCAATACCCTGAATCTGGTGTTCCAGCTGTTGCAGGCCTAGTTTAAATCTGTCCGTAACAGGGTATATTTTGTTCTGGGGTGAAATTCAATTGCCAAAATAGGAATACCCTGAATCTGGTGTTCCAGGTGTTGTAGGCCTAGTTTAAATCTGTCCGTAACAGGGTATATTTTGTTCTGGGGTGAAATACAATTGCCCAAATACCAATCCCCTAAATCTGGTGTTCCAGCTTTGGCTAGCCAAGTATAATACTGTCTGCTGTCTGGCAAAGGATAGATTATTTTCTGTGGTGAAATTCAATTGCTAAAATAGCAATACCATAAATCAGTGGTTTCAGCTGTGGCTGGCCAAGTTTCATAGTGTCCTGCAAATTATATATTTTGTTCTGGGGTGAAATTCAATTGCCAAAATAGCAATACTATAAATCTGTGGTTTCAGCTGTGGCTGGCCAAGTTTCATAGTGTCCGTAAAAACATATATTTTGTTCTGGGGTGAAATTCAATTACCAAAATAGCAATACCATAAATCAGTGGTTTCAGCTGTGGCTGGCCAAGTTTCATAGTGTCCGCAAAAACATATATTTTGTTCTGGGGTGAAATTCAATTGCCAAAATAGCAATACCCTGAATCTGGTGTTCCAGCTGTTGCAGGCCTAGTTTAAATCTGTCCGTAACAGGGTATATTTTGTTCTGGGGTGAAATTCAATTGCCAAAATAGCAATACCCTGAATCTAGTGTTCGAGCTGTTGCAGGCCAAGTGTAAATGTGTCCATAAAAGGATACCTTTCATCCAGGGCCTAAATACTAGCCCTAAAAGAGATATTCCCCTAAATCAGTGGTTACTGCTGTGCCTGGATTAGTGTAATACGCTACATAAATAAATAGGCAGATAGTGTTAGGTGCCTGTTAAAAAAGGCCTGAATTTGAAATCAATACATTGGGCCAAATATTTTTTTTCTTATTGTGGTGCTTGGTGAACGTCAATAATGAGGAAAACATCTAGTAAGGGACGCGGACGCGGTCGTGGTGGTGTTAGTGTACCCTCTGGTGCTGGGAGAGGACGTGGCCATTCTGCCACAGCCACACGTCCTAGTGAACCAACTACCTCAGGTTCCAGTACCCGCCAGAATTTACAGCGATATTTGGTGGGGCCCAATGCTTCTAAGGATGGTAAGGCCTGAGCAGGTACAGGCGCTAGTCAATTGGGTGGCCGACAGTGGATCCAGCACGTTCACAACATTATCTCCCACCCAGTCTTCCGCAGAAAGCGCACAGGTGGCACCTGAAAACCAAGCCCATCAGTCACATCACCCCCATGCATATCAGGGAAACTGTCTGAGCCTCAAGTTATGCAGCAGTCTCTTATGCTGTTTAAAGACTCTACTGGCAGGGTTTCCCAAGGGAATCCACCTAGCCCTTCCCCAGTGGTGGAAGACATAGAATGCACTGATGCACAACCACTGATGTTTCCTGATGATGAGGACATGGGAATACCACCTCATCGGAGTCTGCACGTCTTTGATGATGATGAAACACAGGTGCCAACTGCTGCGTCTTTCTGCAGTGTGCAGACTGAACAGGAGGTCAGGGAGGAAGACTGTGTGGAAGACGATGCAGGGGACGATGAGGTCCTAGACCCCACATGGAATGAAGGTCGTGTCACAGACTTTCATAGTTCAGAGGAAGAGGCAGTGGTGAGACCGAGCCAACAGCGTAGCAAAAGAGGGAGCAGGGGGCAAAAGCAGACCAGCCGTCTGCTACTGGCCACCGCCACCAGGGACCGAGCACCCCAAAGGCAGCTTCAAGGGGTTCCCTGGCATGGCACTTCTTTAAACAATGTGCTGACGACAAGACCCGAGTGGTTTGCACGCTGTGCCATCAGAGCCTGAAGCGAGGCATTAACGTTCTGAACCTTAGCACAACCTGCATGACCAGGCTTCTACATGCAAAGCATGAACTGCAGTGGAGTAAACACCTTAAAAGCAAGGAACTCACTCAGGCTCCCCCTGCTCCCTCTTCTCCTGCTGCCTCGGCCTCTTCCTCCGCCTCGGGAGGAATGTTGGCACCTGCCGCCCACCAAACAGATGATGTTCCACCAACACCACCACCTCCGTCACCAAGCATCTCCACCATGTCACACGGCAGCGTTCAGCTCTCCATCTCACAAACCTTGGAGAGAAAGCGTAAATTCCCACCTAGCCACCCTCGAGCATTGAGCCTGAATGCCAGCATTTCTAAACTACTGGCCTTTGAAATGCTGTCATTCAGGCTGGTGGACACAGACAGCTTCAAAGAGCTGATGTCCATGGCTGTCCCACAGTATGTTGTTCCCAGCCGCCACTACTTCTTCAAGACAGCCGTGCCTTCCCTGCACAACCAAGTATCCGATAAAATCAAGTGTGCACTGCGCAACGCCATCTGTGGCAAGGTCCACCTAACCACAGATACGTGGACCAGTAAGCACGGCCAGGGACGCTATATCTCCCTAACTGCACACTGGGTAAATGTAGTGGCGGCTGGGACCCAGGCGGAGAGTTCCTTGGCGCACGTCCTTCCGCCACCAAGGATCGCAGGGCATCATTCTTTGCCTCCTGTAGCCTCCTCCTCCTACTAGGCTTCCTCCTCCTCTGCTTCCACCAGCTCATCTAGTCAGCCACACACCTTCACCACCAACTTCAGCACAGCCCGGGGTAAACGTCAGCAGGCCATTCTGAAACTCATATGTTTGGGGCACAGGCCCCACACCGCGCAGGAGTTGTGGCGGGGTATTGAACAACAGACCGACCAGTGGTTTCTGCCGGTGGGCCTCAAGCCCGGCCTGGTGGTGTGCGATAATGGGCGAAATCTCGTCGCAGCTCTGGGACTAGCCGGTTTGACGCACATCCCTTGCCGGGCGCATGTGCTGAATTTGGTGGTGCAGAAGTTCATTCACAACTACCCCGACCTGTCAGAGCTGCTGCATAAAGTGTGGGCCGTCTGTGCGCGCTTCCGGCGTTCACATCCTGCCGCTGCTCGCCTGTCTGCGCTACAGCGTAACTTCGGCCTTCCCGCTCACTTCCTCATATGCGACGTGCCCACCAGGTGGAACTCCACCTTGCACATGCTGGAGAGACTCTGCGAGCAGCAGCAGGCCATAGTGGAGTTTCAGCTGCAGCAGGCACGCCTCAGTCGAACTGCGGAGCAGCACCACTTCACCACCAATGATTGGGCCTCCATGCGAGACCAGTGTGCTCTGTTGCGCTGTTTCGAGTACTCCACCAACATGGCCACCGTTATCAGCGTTACAATACCACTTCTATGTCTCCTTGAGAAAACACTTAGGGCGATGATGGAAGAGGAGGTGGCCCAGGAGGAGGAGGAGGAGGAGGATGAGGGGTCATTTTTAGCACTTTCAGGCCAGTCTGTTATAAGTGGCTCAGAGGGAGGTTTTTTGCAACAGCAGAGGCCAGGTACAAATGTGGCCAGCCAGGGCCCACTACTGGAGGATGAGGAGGATGAGGAGGAGGTGGAGGAGGATGAGGATGAAGCAGGTTCACAGAGGGGTGGCACCCGACACAGCTCAGGCCCATCACTGGTGCGTGTCTGGGGGGATACAGAGGACGATGACGATACGCCTCCCACAGAGGATAGCTTGTCCGTACCTCTGGGGAGCCTGGCACACATGAGCGACTACATGCTGCAGTGCCTGCGCAACGACAGCAGAGTTGCGCACATTTTAACGTGTGCGGACGGACTACTGGGTTGCCACCCTGCTGGATCCCTGGTACAAAGACAATGTGCCCACCTTACTTCCTGCACTGGAGCGTGATAGGAAGATGCGCGAGTACAAGCGCACGCTGGTAGACGCACTCCTGAGAGCATTCCCAAATGTCACAGGGGAACAGGTGGAAGCCCAAGGCGAAGGCAGAGGAGGAGCAAGAGGTCGCCAACGCAGCTGTGTCACGGCCAGCTCCTCTGAGGGCAGGGTTAGCATGGCAGAAATGTGGAAAAGTTTTGTCTCCACACCACAGCTAACTGCACCACCACCTGATACGGAACGTGTTAGCAGGAGGCAGCATTTCACTAACATGGTTGAACATTACGTCTGCACACCCCTCCACGTACTGACTGATGGTTCGGCCCCATTCAACTTCTGGGTCTCCAAATTGTCCACGTGGCCAGAGTTAGCATTTTATGCCTTGGAGGTGCTGGCCTGCCCGGCGGCCAGCGTTTTTTCTGAACGTGTATTCAGAACGGCAGGGGGCGTCATTACTGACAAACGCAGCCGCCTGTCCACAGCCAACGTGGACAAGCTGACGTTCATAAAAATGAACCAGGCATGGATCCCACAGGACCTGTGCCTCCCTTGTGCAGAATAGACATTTATAACTGCCTCCCCCTCAACCATGTATTCTTGTACTCCAGGGCATTTTTTTATTGAATCCTCATTTTTTTTAACTTTACCATGATCTTGCGGTGCAACCCAAAGTTGAATGAACCTCTCCTCTGTCTGGGTGCTGGGGCCGAAATAACTGAAAGTGGCCTTCTCCAGTGGTGGGTGTTATGACGCCTTATTCCTTGCTGTGGGACCTCTCTCCTCTGTCTGGGTGCTGGGGCCTAAATAACTGAAAGTGGCCTTCTCCAGTGGTGGGTGATATGACGCATGATTCCTTGCTGTGGGACCTCTTTCCTCTGTCTGGGTGCTGGGGCTGAAATAACTGAAAGTGGCCTTCTCCAGTGGTGGGTGATATGACGCATGATTCCTTGCTGTGGGACCTGTATCCTCTGTCTGGGTGCTGGGGCCGAAATAACTGAAAGTGGCCTTCTCCAGTGGTGGGTGATATGACGCATGAGTCCTTGCAGTGGGACCTGTATCCTCGGTCTGGGTGCTGGGCCGAAATAACTGAAAGTGGCCTTCTCCAGTGGTGGGTGATATGACGCATGATTACTTGCTGTGGGCCCTGTATCCTCAGTCTGGGTGCTGGGCCGAAATAACTGAAAGTGGCCTTCTCCAGTAGTTGTTGATATGACGCATGATTCCTTGCTGTGGGACCTCTCTCCTCTGTCTGGGTGCTGGGGCCGAAATAACTCAAAGTGGCCTTCTCCAGTGCTTGGTGATATGACGCATGATTCCTTGCTGTGGGACCTCTCTCCTCTGTCTGGGTGCTGGGGCCGAAATAACTGAAAGTGGCCTATTCCAGTGGTGGGTGATATGACGCATGATTCCTTGCTGTGGGACCTGTATCCTCTGTCTGGATGCTGGGGCCGAAATAACTGAAAGTGGCCTTCTCCAGTGGTGGGTGATATGACGCATGATTCCTTGCAGTGGGACCTGTATCCTCGGTCTGGGTGCTAGGCCGAAATAACTGAAAGTGGCCTTCTCCGGTGGTGGGTGATATGACGCATGATTCCTTGCTGTGGGACCTCTCTCCTCTGTCTGGGTGCTGGGGCCGAAATAACTGAAAGTGGCCTTCTCCAGTGGTGGGTGATATGACGCATGATTCCTTGCTGTGGGACCTCTCTCCTCTGTCTGGGTGCTGGGGCCGAAATAACTGAAAGTGGCCTTCTCCAGTGGTGGGTGATATGATGCCTTATTCCTTGCTGTGGGACCTCTCTCCTCTGTCTGGGTGCTGGGCCGAAATAACTGAAAGTGGCCTTCTCCAGTAGTTGTTGATATGACGCATGATTTCTTGCTGTGGGACCTCTCTCCTCTGTCTGGGTGCTGGGGCCGAAATAACTCAAAGTGGCCTTCTCCAGTGCTTGGTGATATGACGCATGATTCCTTGCTGTGGGACCTCTCTCCTCTGTCTGGGTGCTGGGGCCGAAATAACTGAAAGAGGCCTTCTCCAGTGGTGGGTGATATGACGCATGATTCCTTGCTGTGGGACCTCTCTCCTCTGTCTGGGTGCTGGGGCCGAAATAACTGAAAGTGGCCTTTTCCAGTGGTGGGTGATATGACGCATGATTCCTTGCTGTGTGACCTGTATCCTCTGTCTGGATGCTGGGGCCGAAATAACTGAAAGTGGCCTTCTCCAGTGGTGGGTGATATGATGCATGATTCCTTGCAGTGGGACCTGTATCCTCGGTCTGGGTGCTGGGCCGAAATAACTGAAAGTGGCCTTCTCCGGTGGTGGGTGATATGACGCATGATTCCTTGCTGTGGGACCTGTATCCTCGTTCTGGGTGCTGGGCCAAAATAACTGAAACTAGCCTTCTCCAGTGGTGGTTGATATGACGCATGATTCCTTGCTGTGGGACCTCTCTCCTCTGTCTGGGTGCTGGGGCCGAAATAACTGAAAGTGGCCTTCTCCAGTGGTGGGTGATATGATGCCTTATTCCTTGCTGTGGGACCTCTCTCCTCTGTCTGGGTGCTGGGGCCGAAATAACTGAAAGTTGCCTTCTCCAGTGGTGGGTGATATGACGCATGATTCCTTGCTGTGGGCCCTGTATCCTCAGTCTGGGTGCTGGGCCGAAATAACTAAAAGTGGCCTTCTCCAGTAGTTGTTGATATGACGCATGATTCCTTGCTGTGGGACCTCTCTCCTCTGTCTGGGTGCTGGGGCCGAAATAACTCAAAGTGGCCTTCTCCAGTGCTTGGTGATATGACGCATGATTCCTTGCTGTGGGACCTCTCTCCTCTGTCTGGGTGCTGGGGCCGAAATAACTGAAAGTGGCCTTTTCCAGTGGTGGGTGATATGACGCATGATTCCTTGCTGTGGGACCTGTATCCTCTGTCTGGATGCTGGGGCCGAAATAACTGAAAGTGGCCTTCTCCAGTGGTGGGTGATATGACGCATGATTCCTTGCAGTGGGACCTGTATCCTCGGTCTGGGTGCTAGGCCGAAATAACTGAAAGTGGCCTTCTCCGGTGGTGGGTGATATGACGCATGATTCCTTGCTGTGGGACCTGTATCCTCGTTCTGGGTGCTGGGCCAAAATAACTGAAACTGGCCTTCTCCAGTGGTGGTTGATATGACGCATGATTCCTTGCTGTGGGACCGCTCTCCTCTGTCTGGGTGCTGGGGTCGAAATAACTGAAAGTGGCCTTCTCTAGTGGTGGGTGATATGATGCCTTATTCCTTGCTGTGGGACCTCTCTCCTCTGTCTGGGTGCTGGGCCGAAATAACTGAAAGTGGCCTTCTCCAGTGGTGGGTGATATGATGCCTTATTCCTTGCTGTGGGACCTCTCTCCTCTGTCTGGGTGCTGGGGCCGAAATAACTGAAAGTTGCCTTCTCCAGTGGTGGGTGATATGACGCATGATTCCTTGCTGTGGGACCTGTATCCTCAGTCTGGGTGCTGGGCCGAAATAACTAAAAGTGGCCTTCTCCAGTAGTTGTTGATATGACGCATGATTCCTTGCTGTGGGACCTCTCTCCTCTGTCTGGGTGCTGGGGCCGAAATAACTGAAAGTGGCCTTCTCCAGTGGTGGGTGATATGATGCCTTATTCCTTGCTGTGGGACCTCTCTCCTCTGTCTGGGTGCTGGGGCCGAAATAACTGAAAGTTGCCTTCTCCAGTGGTGGGTGATATGACGCATGATTCCTTGCTGTGGGCCCTGTATCCTCAGTCTGGGTGCTGGGCCGAAATAACTAAAAGTGGCCTTCTCCAGTAGTTGTTGATATGACGCATGATTCCTTGCTGTGGGACCTCTCTCCTCTGTCTGGGTGCTGGGGCCGAAATAACTCAAAGTGGCCTTCTCCAGTGCTTGGTGATATGACGCATGATTCCTTGCTGTGGGACCTCTCTCCTCTGTCTGGGTGCTGGGGCCGAAATAACTGAAAGTGGCCTTTTCCAGTGGTGGGTGATATGACGCATGATTCCTTGCTGTGGGACCTGTATCCTCTGTCTGGATGCTGGGGCGAAATAACTGAAAGTGGCCTTCTCCAGTGGTGGGTGATATGACGCATGATTCCTTGCAGTGGGACCTGTATCCTCGGTCTGGGTGCTAGGCCGAAATAACTGAAAGTGGCCTTCTCCGGTGGTGGGTGATATGACGCATGATTCCTTGCTGTGGGACCTGTATCCTCTGTCTGGGTGCTGGGGCCAAAATAACTGAAAGTGGCCTTCTCCAGTGGTGGGTGATATGACGCATGATTCCTTGCTGTGGGACCTCTCTCCTCTGTCTGGGTGCTGGGGCCGAAATAACTGAAAGTGGCCTTCTCAGTGGTGGGTGATATGACGCATGATTCCTTGCTGTGGGACCTGTCTCCTCTGGTCTGGGTGCTGGGCCGAAATAACTGAAAGTGGCCTTCTCCAGTGGTGGGTGATATGACGCATGATTCCTTGCTGTGGGACCTGCTATCCTCTGTTCTGGGTGCTGGGCCAAAATAACTGAAACTGGCCTTCTCCAGTGGTGGGTGATATGACGCATGATTCCTTGCTGTGGGACCTCTCTCCTCTGTCTGGGTGCTGGGGTCGAAATAACTGAAAGTGGCCTTCTCCAGTGGTGGGTGATATGATGCCTTATTCCTTGCTGTGGGACCTCTCTCCTCTGTCTGGGTGCTGGGCCGAAATAACTGAAAGTGGCCTTCTCCAGTGGTGGATGATATGATGCCTTATTCCTTGCTGTGGGACCTCTCTCCTCTGTCTGGGTGCTGGGGCCGAAATAACTGAAAGTTGCCTTCTCCAGTGGTGGGTGATATGACGCATGATTCCTTGCTGTGGGCCCTGTATCCTCAGTCTGGGTGCTGGGCCGAAATAACTAAAAGTGGCCTTCTCCAGTAGTTGTTGATATGACGCATGATTCCTTGCTGTGGGACCTCTCCTCTGTCTGGGTGCTGGGGCCGAAATAACTGAAAGTGGCCTTTTCCAGTGGTGGGTGATATGACGCATGATTCCTTGCTGTGGGACCTGTATCCTCTGTCTGGATGCTGGGGCCGAAATAACTGAAAGTGGCCTTCTCCAGTGGTGGGTGATATGACGCATGATTCCTTGCTGTGGGACCTGTATCCTCGGTCTGGGTGCTGGGCCGAAATAACTGAAAGTGGCCTTCTCCGGTGGTGGGTGATATGACGCATGATTCCTTGCTGTGGGACCTGTATCCTCGTTCTGGGTGCTGGGCCAAAATAACTGAAACTAGCCTTCTCCAATGGTGGTTGATATGACGCATGATTCCTTGCTGTGGGACCTCTCTCCTCTGTCTGGGTGCTGGGGCCGAAATAACTGAAAGTTGCCTTCACCAGTGGTGGGTGATATGACGCATGATTCCTTGCTGTGGGAACTCTCTCCTCTGTCTGGGTGCTGGTGCTGAAATAACTGAAAGTGGCCTTCTCCAGTGGTGGGTGATATGACGCATGATTCCTTGCTGTGGGACTTCTCTCCTCTGTCTGGGTGCTGGGCCGAAATAACTGAGAGTGGCCTTCTCCAGTGGTGGGTGATATGACGCATGATTCCTTGCTGTGGGACCTCTCTCCAATTGATATTGGTTAATTTTTATTTATTTTATTTTAATTCATTTCCCTATCCACATTTGTTTACAGGGGATTTACCTACATTTTCCTGCCTTTTGCAGCCCTCTAGCCCTTTCCTGGACTATTTTACAGCCTTTTTAGTGCCTAAAAGTTCGGGTCCCCATTGACTTCAATGGGGTTCGGGATAAAGTTCGGGTCGAGTTCGGATCCCAAACCCGAACATTTTCGGGAAGTTCGGCCGAACTTCCCGAACCCGAACTTCCAGGTGTTTGCTCATCTCTACTAGTGTGCAAGCTTCATTTATTGCGCATGTGTTCAGTTCATCATATATTGTCAATATTTATATATATATATATATATATATATATATAAAGAAAGATTAGTTTCAATAAAATATGATCATACAGTGTTACACTTCATTCACCAAAAAACTTTTTTATCATTTCATTTATTTTATCTGTTATACTTTTGCTTTACTTGGGTTTTGGGCAGCCCTGCTGTGTGGTTATTACTAAAAATAGTAAAATAGTAAGACCTCCTCAAAAAGTCTTGTGCAATTAACATTGTACAGGACTGATTGAGGACAGTAATTACATTTTATTATTTTCTAGTTTGTTTTAATCAGGATTTAGGTTCGAACATGGTGTGGTCTGTTACCTCTCCACATGGTTGGGTGTAACTGGCGTTATACTCATCCTTGTGGTAATCCTGTTTTGGGAATAGAGCCTTATTGCCACATGTATATATCTATATTTACATTTTTATTTGCTGTTAATTCTTGACAACTATGTAATGATAATATGCACATGCGATTTTTATAGAATCAAAGCTTTTCACTTTACAATATAAATTTGTGGTATATATAATATTCTTGCAGCCCTGTCACCATTTTGGAAGTTATTCTTATCCTTTCCAAGGTTTGCTATCATGTGACCGCATAGACTGAATGCGTTTGTGGCTGAGCTTGCATTCAGTTTCTGGAGCGAAGACGTGATCTGTTATCATGTGAACACCCTGTCTATGGACACTCAGGGGCTGTGTGTGTTCCTCCTTCGATGCGATCACATTAGTGCATCACATTTTTCTTTATGTAATGCGGAAGCAATGCGCCAACATGCGCAGTTAACCAAACAGGACGATATACTGGATCCATGCTGGTTGGTTCTTAGCTCTCTCCATTCTGTTTTTAATCAGTACACCTGATAATTTAGTGACAAAATTGCTTTTTGATATTTTTTTTTAATACTGAATTTTGATCAATTACGCAGATAATATGAATTGACATACTTTACGTTATAAATCTAAGTATGGATACTTGTATAGTATAGATTTTTTTTACATTATTTTTTAGTTTTAGACACAATACAAATCAAACAGATTAAATCAAATTCTATTATTTATAGTTTTCATTAAATAATCACCTGAGTTTGTATTTTTACTTGGCACCATTCACTTTTGTCAGTGCCTTAGCAAGGTCCCATTGTGTGGACTGAAACTTAGCTTTTGGTTGAATAAACGCACATTTCCTTGCGGCTGTTCATGGAAACATATTCATCCTACAAACAAAGAATTGGCTCCTGTCTGTTCTGACTGAGATTGGACCAGCTATGTATAGGCCTTATACTACACCATTACCATTTACTTGCTGCTCTCTGTCCTGATCAGTTTCGCCAAGCTATGTATAGGCCTTATACTACACCGTTGCCATGTAACTGCTGCTACTACTGTCTGACCTGATCCTGCTGTGTTTTGTGTAGGCCGTTTACTCCACTGTTACTTTTACCCACTGCTGATGTCTGTCCTGATCCTGATGAGTTTGCCCCAGGACTAAAGGGGCTTTCATGCAACCTTATAGGTTAAAATTATTCAAAAAGATAACAATATCAAAAAATTAAAGAACACGTTTGAACGTAAAGACATATTACCAATGTAAAGGACCAAATATGCCTCTAAGGAAACTGATTTAAGTGCTTATGGAGGTCCAGCAACTTCTGGTTCCTCTTACGGTGCCTCTCCTCCAGCTGATGCACCTTCTTATCAAGCTGGCGCAGCTGCTGATACAATCGCCTTTGCTGCTCTCTAATATTGGCGCATTAATTCTTCATCGTCCTGCTGCTGCTGGATGATTTTTTATTTTTTTTATTTATGGAGAACTGTTAGGAGTAAAAAAAATTAAAATTACTTTCAATTAAGATTCAAAGGCAATTAGTGCATTGTGTGGAGTATTTGTTAAAGCACTGACGATTTACATTACAATTTGTTTGTTTATGATATTTATGGTGATTATATAGTTGGTTAGTTATAATAGAGCAGTGGCACTCGTCTATGTCGGATATAGGCTTCGGGTGCACTGGTAGTGGGGTCCTACCCCCGTATGTATAGCAAGGTGAAGTATACACAGGCACTCCGGTTATGGTGAAAAACTTTTCGTGTTAATTTTTATTTTGTTTTTTAATATGCGGCAACTGTCGGTGTTACAAATGTGACGTTTCGGTCAAAAAATGACCTTTATCAAACACTGAAATATAAGAAAATGTAATAGTACGTCAGTCATCATATATAGGGTACAATACTGGTACACAATTACAATTAAAAACAACGTGTAGAAAAAGTAGCAGAGTCTCGTACAACAGAACTGAACTGGTCACATACAATAGATAGTAGTTTATACATAATTTTGCGTTCATATGGCTTGAAGCGTGTGCGAAGACTGCTAGGGTCTGGCGGCGACTGGTAAAATGTATTATAAGGAAAATTACTCACAGAGATGCAGTACAAATATATAAGCATAGTAACTTGCAAATGTCATATGGAAAGACACAGGTAGTACTCTTAGTGTATGGGCCTATCCCTTGTAGAAAGTGTTAGTATGGATTATAAATCCTAATGTGTGCATGCTACATATGCCGTCTGTAGCCGTCAGGTATATGGAAGCATATGCAAGGCAAGCTAGATAGAAATAGGTGCATAGCATGCAGGTTGGCTAAGGGGATAGCATCCCCTATATCCCATCCCTTTTGGTAAGTATCTATAATCGTGCAGAGGTGTGGGCACACTTACCCAGTTGCTTTGCTCAGAAGGGAGAAGGCTGGATATAGTCCGGTGAAGGAGTAGGTGGAACGCCACCTTGGCTGTTGTGCGGCGTGTGCTAGTGCCGCATGTGTGGTATGTGCCATGGGCCAGAAGTGGGCGGAGTCACCGGAAGTAGCGATGCGTTCCACTGTGGAACGCATCCCATGTAACTATGTAAGCGGCGGAGGCTGCTATTAGGGGAAAGGTGCAGGCATAAGATTAGATGGTTTACAGGGGGTGGAGCTGGGCCTTAGAAATAAAGAGGAGCATAAATCAATATGGAATATGCTTACAAATTTGTAAGAGCCGTGGCGTGGTGGAAAGCACGGCCATCTTGGATGTTTGATATGCGTTCCAAAGCATGAAACTGGGGGTTAAGGAGAGGTGGAGCTATTACTATAGATGTCCTAGAACAGCAGGAATGGAGATAAATACCCTGGTGTTGTGTACAGGGTCACAGTCATATGGAAATATATGAGGGGTATCAAAACGGGACCTATTCATGGGAGGGTGCACAGTATGTTAGTACGTATCACCTAATCATGGGTCTGTCCTGAGAAGGTCTGTGGAATAAGCCCCTGGGATTGTGGAGTATACTTACACTATAGGAGAAAGGATACTATAGATAGGATGTTGTGACAAGGGATGGACTAGCGAATCTGTAGAGATAAATACATAATTAGAAAATATGACACAAGTTACAATAAATTACAGTAAAAAACCATGTTAAGAAATTCAAATGAAAGACAGGAATTCATAGTCTCTATTCATGCCCATGGGTTCCAATGTTTGTAGCGTATGAATCCAGTATGCTTCCCTACGTTTGAGCATTTTTTGGCGATTGCCACCATGTCTTGGTATCGGAACGTGTTCTATCACTTGGAAGCGTAGCTGTGAAATATTATGCTTATGTTTGTAGAAATGTGCTGGAACCGGAAGGAGTAGATTTTGACAGCGTATAGTGGATTTGTGCTGGCATATCCGATCTCGTGTAGTTTGAGTAGTTTCGCCAACGTATAAAAGGCCGCATGGACATTTAAGGATGTATATTACAAAGTTAGTGTCGCATGTATGATATCCTTTAATAGGGTATTCACGGCCTGTACGTGGGTGTCTAAGTCTGTCTCCTTTAAGTACATTGGAACACTGTCCACAATGTAGGCACAGAAAGGTGCCATGTTTGGGAGGCCCTAGAAATCTTTGTCGTGTAGTGTTTTTGGTTGGGCCTAGATCAGCCCGTATTAGCTGATCGCGTAGATTACGGGGTCTCCGTGTGCTGAGGAGGATGGGATTCTGGAATTCCTCAATCTGGGAATATAAACGTGACAGGACATTCCAATGGTATTTGAGGATATTAGTAATTTTGTATGAATAAGGGTGATATGTGTGAACAAATGGTATCCGCTTGCCGGTTCGATTTCTATAGATATTGGGAGGTGATAAATTGTCATTAATTATTTTGGCTGGATATCCTCTGTCTAAAAACTTCTGGGTCATTTCCTTAATCCTAGATTTTCTTGTATCATTGTTGGTCACTATCCTATTGACACGGACAAACTGGGATCTGGGTACTGCTTTCTTAGTTGAGGGACAATGGCAGCTGGAATAGTGTAACAGATTGTTACGGTCAGTGGGTTTACGGTATATGTCGGTGATGAGTGTGCCATCTGTGTTTCTGATGACGAGTGTGTCGAGAAAACTGATGGATAGTTGGTCGTAGTGTACCATGAATTGAAGTTCCGGGTATATAGTATTAATGTCTTGATGAAATTGAAGTAAAGTGTCGACTGGACCTTCCCAGATGCAGAATATATCATCGATATATCTCTTCCATGTGCGTGCATGCAATCTATAGAGGGAGTGGGTGTAGATGTACTCAATCTCTACCCTAGCCATGTATGCATTTGCATAAGGGGGCCCCATATGCGCCCCCATAGCGGTACCCTGTTGTTGAAGGTAAAAAGTGTCCTCAAACATAAAGAAATTGTCTCTCCGAACCAGATTCAAAAGTTCTAGATAAAACTCGATATGAGATTGGGGCATTTCTTGTTCTTGTAAAAGTAGTTTAGTGGCTCTAATGCCTTTATCGTGTTGGATCGATGTATATAGACTATTCACGTCCCAAGTAACAAGGAATGATTAAGAGGAGAGTGGACCTAGATTCTGAATGAGGTCTAGAAATGCGGTAGTATCCAGTAAGAATGATTCAGTTTTTTTGACTAATGGAGTAAGTGTCTTTTCTAGTATGATGGATAGTGGTGATAGGATAGAGTCAGTTGACGCGACTATAGGGCGGCCTGGGGGTTTCTGTAAAGTTTTGTGAATTTTGGGTAAAATGTAAAAAACTGGAGTGATGGGGTAGGGGTTAGTGAGAAAACATGCTATTTGTTCGTCTATGGTACCTTCTTCTTGATAGATTCTAAGAAGGGTTTGTATTTTAGTGGCAATGGACACAGTAGGATTATGACTTAATTTAGTGTAAACTGTAGTATCGTTTAATTGTCGATATATTTCGGCTCTGTAGTCGGAACGGTCCATTACGATAATTGCTCCCCCTTTATCCGCGGGTTTGATAATTATGTCTGTTTTAGTGATTAGGGTGGAAAGTGCTTGTCTCTCCACATTACTTAAGTTGGATGAAACCCGATAGTCCCCATGTTGGAGTTTTTTTATGATGGGTTGGATATCCTTGGTGACCATAGAGATATAAGCCTCAACTCCTGGAGAGGATTTGGGAGGCATAAAGGAGCTTTTTAAACGTAATCCAAGCGTGCGTAAGTTAATCGCAGTGGAGGTTCTAGGCTCCATGGGGGTGGGGCTTGAGCGATCCGCAAAGTGTGTTTTGAGTCTTAGATTGCGGAAAAGTCTTTGAAGATCCATTTCAAGTTGAAATGTGTCTATTTTTGAAGTAGGGCAAAAAGAGAGTCCCTTCTGTAATAGAGATGTCTCTGCTGGGCTCAGTATAATAGAGGAGATGTTGACTACTAGTGGTTCAGTCTTACCTGGGATCTGGTGGTCCGTTGATCTTGTTGTCTGTCGTAGGCACTGGCCCCCCCGCCGCGTCGGTCGTTTCTTGGTGGATTTCTTCTCCCTAAAAAAGATGGATGGGGTACACGACTGATGTTGGAGTTTCGTTCTGTACTTGAGCCGGAGCCAGTTGAGGCCTGAGAAGATGATCCGCGGCGGTTGTGTACGGAGTAGGAAACTTGCCATTTGTAGATTCTGTTGTTCCTATAATCTTCTAGGTCCCTAAGGAATTTTTTCCTTTTGATACTTTCAACTTCCTTCTTATGTGTCTCTAGCGTAGTGCTGACTATTTCTCGTAGTTGGTTTAATGCTTCCGCTGGAGTTGTTGCTTGCAATTGTTGTTCGGCTGCTGCAATTAGTTCTTTTGTGGACTGAATGGATTGCTGTAGGTGTGAGACAGTTAGAGTCATCAAATCAAATGAACATTTATTTAAAATTTGTTCGAATTGTTCACAAAACGTCGGATTTTCCTTAAAGATGGTTGGTCTAATAGACATACGAAGGCCACGTGGAATTCTTTGTACTCTTAGGTACTCTGCTAGAGTGGCGCAATGAAGTTCATAATTAACCAGTCTGCGCGATTCCCGTTCGTAGTCACGTGCTTTAAATTCACACGCTGGTGTTTGTAGGAACTCGCTTGACAGGGTGACTTGAGAAAGTATTGACCGTGTTTCTTCCGGATTGTATGAAAATGTTGCGCTTGACATCACGTGTAGTACGGTGCTCACGTATCAGGACTTCTGTAGTTATAATAGAGCAGTGGCACTTGTCTATGTCGCAGAATCTCGTACAACAGAACTGAACTGGTCACATACAATAGATAGTAGTTTATACATAATTTTGCGTTCATATGGCTTGAAGCGTGTGCGAAGACTGCTAGGGTCTGGCGGCGACTGGTAAAATGTATTATAAGGAAAATTACTCACAGAGATGCAGTACAAATATATAAGCATAGTAACTTGCAAATGTCATATGGAAAGACACAGGTAGTACTCTTAGTGTATGGGCCTATCCCTTGTAGAAAGTGTTAGTATGGATTATAAATCCTAATGTGTGCATGCTACATATGCCGTCTGTAGCCGTCAGGTATATGGAAGTTAGTTCAGTATAGTATAATGTTATTTAGTTGGTTAGTTAGTGATAGTTCAGTATAGTATAATTGTATTTAGTTGTTTAGTTGGTGATAGTTACAGTCATGTGAAAAAATTAGGACACCCTTTGAAAGCATGTGGTTTTTTGTAACATTTTTAATAAATGGTTATTTCATCTCCGTTTCAACAATACAGAGAGATTAAAGTAATCCGACTAAACAAAGAAAACTGAAGAAAAGTCTTTTCAAGATCTTCTGTAAATGTCATTCTACAAAAATGCCTATTCTAACTGAGGAAAAAGATAGGACACCCTTGCCCCTAATAGCGAGTGTTACCTCCTTTGGCTGAAATAACTGCAGTGAGACGGTTCTTGTAGCCATCTACCAGTCTTCGACATCGGTCTGAGGAAATTTTACCCCACTCCTCAATGCAGAACTTTTTCAGCTGTGAGATGTTTGAGGGGTTTCTTGCACGTACAGCCCTTTTCAAGTCACCCCACAGCATCTCAATGGGATTCAAATCTGGACTTTGACTTGGCCATTCCAGGACTCTCCATTTCTTCTTTTTCAGCCAATCTTTGGTTGATTTACTAGTATGTTTTGGGTCATTGTCATGTTGCATGGTCCAGTTCCGCTTCAGCTTTAATTTTCTAACTGATGGTCTCACATGTTCTTCAAGCACCTTCTGATACTCAGTAGAATTCATCGTGGATTCTATGATGGTGAGCTGACCAGGTCCTGCTGCAGCAAAGCAGCCCCAAACCATGACACTTCCACCTCCATGCTTCACAGTTGGTATGAGGTTCTTTTCTTGGAATGCTGTGTTTGGTTTACGCCAAACATGTCCTCTGCTGTTGTGTCCAAATAATTCAATTTTGGACTCATCTGTCCAAAGAACATTATTCCAGAAGTCCTGGTCTTTGTCAACTTTATCTCTGGCAAATGTCAGTCTGGCCTCGATGTTTCTCTTGGAAAGCAAAGGTTTCCTCCTTGCACACCTCCCATGCAAGTTAAACTTGTACAGTCTCTTTCTGATTGTAGAGGCATGTACTTCTACATCAACAGTAGCCAGAGCCTGCTGTAGTTCTCGAGATGACACTTTAGGGTTTTGGAGACCTCTTTTAGCATCTTGCGGTCTGCTCTTGGGGTGAACTTGCTGGGGCGACCAGTCCTGGGCATGTTGGCAGTTGTTTTGAAAGCCCTCCACTTGTAGACTATCTTCCGGACAGTGGAATGGCTGATTTCAAAATCTTTTGAGATCTTTTAAATCCCTTCCCAGACTCATAGGCTGCTACAATCTTTTTCTGAAGTCCTCTGACAGCTCTTTTGCTCTCACCATGGTGCTCACTCTCACTTCAACAGTCAGGAGCACACCAAACTAAATGTCTGAGGTTTAAATAGGGCAAGCCTCATTCAACATGCAGAGTAACGATCTACTAATTATGTGCACCTGGTGTGATATACCTGTGTGAGATCTGAGCCAATTTAAGAGGGAATACATGTGAGGGTGTCCTATCTTTTTCCTCAGTTAGAATAGGCATTTTTGTAGAATGACATTTACAGAAGATCTTGAAAAGACTTTTCTTCAGTTTTCTTTGTTTAGTTGGATTACTTTAATCTCTCTGTATTGTTGAAACGGAGATGAAATAACCATTTATTAAAAATGTTACAAAAAACCACATGCTTTCAAAGGGTGTCCTAATTTTTTCACATGACTGTATGTATAGTTTAATGTGATTTAGTTCGTTAGTTAATGGTTTTTATGTAGATTGCAGAGTTAATGTCCAGTGTTGCTGTTTTCTATTACTGTAGTGTCTGTTTGTCCCTTTATTGTTGACCCTTTGTTTCTGTAAATTTTATGAATACAGAATTATATTACTGTGTGCACATATTTACCCTCCATCTGGGGGCTGTGGGGGGGGAAGGGGATGCGGCTGGTGACAGGGACCAGTTGGCCTCTACATTTTCTACCACATCAGGTGGTGGTGGAGCATCTGCATGCTGGGAGGGTATAGGCTGCTCTCCCTCGTCGGCGGTGCACAGTGGGAACTGGAACCACTGTAATCACACAATGTTCAGAATTTAGAATTTAGAGAAACAGCTCAGAACTCATAACAAATGCAAATTCACCCCTTAATGACGGGGCCATTTTTCACCTTTCTACCCAGGCCATTTTTAGCAAATCTGACATGTGCCACTTTATGTGGTAATAACTTTAAAATGCTTTTACTTATCCAGGCCATTCTGAGACTGTTTTCTAGTCACATACTGTATTTCATGACAGTGGTAAAATGTGATATAAAGATCAGTTCGCAACCAGCTATTTATTGCTGTATATGGGGTTCCCACCCCTGTATATATCTATAGTAAAGATACAGCAATTTTTCCTTATTTTAAATTTGCTTCTTTATTTCAAGGTAATGTGCGGCAATATGTGCATAATGTGCGGCAGTATGTGCTTTTGACAATTAATATGATATCCTCTTATAGTGAACATCATCTCATAACAGAAGGTCGACATGTCTAAATTATATTAGTACAGTAGTATTATTAATAATAAAAATAATAAAGTGCAATTACATAAAAGTGTGAGTTGGTCTATTTTTCTTTGGTCACATTAATTTATTTTTACTCGTCCGCGTTTTACTAAAGTACATCATAGAGGTACAAGAGGTACATAGAGATTATCAGGAATCTGTAGAATTCTCTGTTAAGGAATCACTAGGACGGTGAATAGGATAAAAAGGGAGACACAAAAAGCGCCAGGCCTTCACAATCTTAGCTCTCATCAGGATGTAAGTTTCTCACTTTGTCTCATAGCGCCAGTTTTTAGTTATTCCATTGGATGCAAAGCTAATGTTGCGCACTTTAGTGTTATGTCCTCTAGCGTCATGAGACATGGTGAAAGGTATTACCAATATTCATTAATAACAGTCTTATATAGCCAAAGTACCAGAATCAGCCATGTGAAACAAACCATATACAGTTGTGTTCAAAATGATTCAACCCCCAATGCTGTAAAGGGTTTTAGGGAATTTAGTGTACATTTGTAATTGTGTTCAGAATGAAATCTTACAAGGACTTTTTAAAGAACCAAATGCAACTAAAATGACATCAATTGTTTTTGTAATACAGTATGAAATGTTTTTTTTTGTGATTTCTTCATTGACACAATTATTCAACCCCTTAAAGACGACCACTCTTAAAAACAGAGGTTCATTCAAGTGTTTTCGATCATGTATTGAAAACCCCTCTGGATGTCAAGGAGCAGCAATGAAGCAGAATAAGCCCCAATTAGGCAGATGTAAAATGACTGTGATACTCAGCTCCTTCTAGACATTTACTGGTGTGTTTACAGACATGGTGAAGTCAAGAGAATGGTCCAGGAAGACAAGAGAAGAGGTGATTTCTCCTCACAGGAAGGGCAATGGCTATAAGAAGATTGCAAAGATGTTAAACATACCAAGAGACACCACAGGAAGCATCATTCGCAAATTCAAGGCAAAGGGCACTGTTGAAACGCTACCTGGTCGTGGCAGAAAGAAGATGCTGACTTCGACTTCTGTGTGCTACCTGAAGTGCAAAGTGGAGAAAAGTCCCCGTGTGACTGCTGAGGAACTGAAAAAAGATTTGTCAGATGCGCAGCTCAGACAATAAGGCGCACACTGCGTAATGAAGGCCTCCATGCCAGAACTCCCAGGCGCACCCCCTTGCTGTCTCCAAAGAATAAGAAGAGTCAACTGCAGTATGCCAAAAGTCATGTGGACAAACCACAAAAGTTTTGGGATAGTGTTCTGTGGACTGATGAAACAAAATTAGAACTGTTTGGGCCCATGGATTAACGCTATGTTTGGAGGAGGAAGAACAAGGCCTATGAAGAAAAGAACACCTTGCCTACTCTGAAGCATGGCGGGGGGTCAATCATGCTTTGGGGCTGTTTTGCTTCTACAGGTACAGGGAAGCTTCAGCGTGTGCAAGGTACCATGAATTCTCTTCAGTACCAGGAGATATTGGATGAAAATGTGATGCAGTCCGTCACAAACCTGAGGCTTGGGAGACGTTGGACCTTTCAACACCTCCAAGTCCACTAGAGCATGGTTGCAGATTAAAGGCTGGAACATTTTAAAGTGGCCTTCGCAGTCACCAGACTTAAATCCGATTTAGAACCTCTGGTGGGACTTAAAGATAGCAGATGCAGCACGCAAGCCTAAGAATGTGACTGAACTGGAGGCTTTTGCACATGAAGAATGGGCGAAGATACCCGTAGATCGCTGCAAGACACTTGTGTCAGGCTATGCTTCACGTTTAAAAGCTGTTATAACTGGAAAAGGATGTTGTACTAAGTACTAAGATTGAATGTCACTTGTGGGTTGAATAAAACTGATAATGATGTGAGCACAGAAAAGACATTTGTGGTTATTTCATTATAAATGTTATGTTGTATTTGTCTGACTTACAAGTGCCTCTTTGATTTAATTGTAAACAAGATGACTGAAATGATCAAAATCAATGTCAAACTGGCCAAAACAGTCAATTTCAGTGGGGGTTGAATAATTTTGAACACAACTGTATCTGTCTTATTATGTAATATTGCCCTTGTCTCTTACCTGTGCCATAATTGAATTGTAGAATAGATAGGAGAAGGTCACACCGCTGGGTTTAGGAGCTGTCTCGCTGCACTGTGTGGTAAGGTGTGTAGATCGGTGGTGTTTGTACCCCATTTAAATAGCAGTTTGGATCGCGCCTAAAGTGGGGCAGATCCAAATCTTGGAGCGCATGGTACGCCGTGCGTTCCACTGGCCGGATGTGCGTCGGCCTGTGGAACGCATTGGGACCGGAAGTTGCGTTCCACAGACTGGAAATTATCCGGCCGTGGAGCGCAAGCATTGTGGGCAGAAGGGAAATGCAGAAACGTAAAGATATAGTTTAGAAACAGATTGTGTATCCAGATGGATTGTAATAATGGATGTATTTTAAAAATTGAATATGAAATTAGTGAAAAAGCGAATGATAGATGGTATTGGATGAGTGTCAGTATAGAGTAAGTTATTATGGTGGTATTGTTTAGGATTCGCTATGTGTGGTTCAAAGACATGTGGGATATAGATGTGTAGTAGCAATGAATGGGTATATTGTGTGGTAAATTGGATTAAGTGATGATTTTGGTGAGTGTATAAAATGGAATGAATGTTGTTTGCATAGTGGTGAGTGTAGTGTATAATTCTGGGTGTGTATGCATAGTAGTTTGGACCTATATGTAATGTATGTATATATAAGAAACTACCAGATAGTTAGATATAGGAAAGGATATTAGATGCGGCACTTGGGTCCAGGATGATATTCATAGGGCCTGAGGAAAAAGAATAGATAAAATTAGTATCCAGATCAATAGGTAGTACCACGATTTATTTTCTGTGAAAACTGTACTCTTTAGATATATGGTTCATTTGTAATAACATGGAATAGAAGGACAATCCTAGTAAATCACTTTTCAAACCAGATTATTAATTAATTTATCTGAAACTCTGTATTTCATATTCCTTATCCATGCCCTTTGGGCTCAGGGTTTTTAACGTATGTATCCAGTACGCTTCTCTTGTTTTCAACATTTTGTTTCTATTTCCACCCCTCCGTGGTGAAGGAACATGCTCAATTACTTGAAACCTTAGTTGTGACATGAAGTGTCTGTGATTGTGGACGTGAGCTGGAACCGGCAGAAGTAAATTTTCGCGTCGTATTGTAGATTTGTGTTGACAAACTCTGTCAAGTATTTTTTGTGAGGTTTCTCCCACATATGCAAATCCGCATGGGCATTTCAGAATGTAGATTACATACTCCGAGTCGCAGGTATAAAAGCCCATGATATCAATGTATTTGCCTGAGTGTGGATGTGTTATATAGGGACCCTTCTGGACGTGCGTGCATTGAGCACAATGTAGGCATGGGAAAGTGCCTCTTTTCTTGGTTTGCAGAAAGACCTGTCTTGGAATTTGTGAACTTGAGCCCAGGTCTGCCCTTACTAGGTTGTCCCGTATGTTTCTGGGTCTACGGTAACAAGGTAAAATTTAATTGTTGAACTCTTCTATTTGTGGATGTGCTTTTTTTAGTAGTGGCCAATGGTTACGGATTATATTAAGTATCTTTTTTTGCTGTTGGATGAAATGTGTGGACAAAGGGAATTCTTTTTTTTATTATTATTGGTTGGTTGTCTTGCTCTATTGTGTTCTTTTTTATCTTTTTATCCAGGATGCGAGATGGGTATCCTCTCTCCCTAAATTGTTGTTTCATCTCTTTTTTTTCTAATTTCACGTGTGTCTGGTTCTTGGACTATTAGGTCGAGTCTCTTAAGTTGGAAGATGGGGAGGGATTCGATTGTGGTTGGTGGGTGAAAACTGGTATAGAGAAGTAAATTGTTTCTACCAGTTGGTTTGCGAAAAAGGTCTGATGAGAGTAACCCTGTTGTGTTATCAATGGAGATGGTAGTATCAAGAAAATCTATTGAAGTTTTGCTGTAGTGGATCGTAAATTAAAGTTCTGGCCAAATTGAATTAATGTACTGATGGAAAGAAAGTAATGAATCTTCAGGGCCTGACCAGATGCAAAAAACATCGTCAATGTATCTCTTCCATGTTATTGTGTGACTGTTGTATAATTGATTAGTATATATGTAGGTCTCTTCGAAATGGACCATGAAGCTATTTGCATAAGGAGGGGCCACGTTGGACCCCATTGCCATGCCGTTTATGCACATAGAATGTGTCCTGAAACATGAAGAAATTGTTATAGAGAACAAGTTTGAGAAGGTCAGTATACAGGGAGATAACCTCGGCATGTAAGTGCACATACTGCCGCACATTACGCACATTACCTTGAAATAAACAAGCAAATTTAAAATAAGGAAAAATTGCTGTATCTTTACTATAGTGGTAAAATGTAGTCACAAAATGTCATTGTTATTCATTGTTATGTAAATGTTATGCAATGTGAGGTGACAAAAAAATGATTTCTTTGACACAGTTTATATTTTCTTTTTTTTAACAGTGTTCACCTGTGTGGTTAGGTCATGTGATATTTTTATACAGCTGGTTATTACAGACATGGTGATAACTAATATGTATACTTATTCTTTTTTATTTTAGTATTACACAATAATAATAGAATTTTTGAACTGAAAAAAATCTTGTTTAAGTGTCTCCATATTCTGAGAGCCATATTTGTTTTATTCTTTTGGGCGATTGTCTTAGGTAGGAGATTTTTTTTTGTGGGATGAGGTGACGCTTAGATTGGTACTATTTTGGGGGTCATACGCCTTTTTGATCGCTTGGTGTTGCACTTTTAGTGATTTAATGTGCCTAAAAAATGGTTTAGCACACTGTTTATTTTATTTTTTTAACGGTGTTCATCTCAGGGGTTAGGTCATGTGATATTTTTATAGAGCCGGTCGATACGGACTCGGCTATACTTAATATGTCTACTTTTCTTTTTTTGCCTATTTTTTCCAATTTCTTTTTAACTTTATTTTGGGAAAAGGAAGCTTTTTTTTTACTTGAAAATGTCGTTTTTTTTAAAGCTTTTATTTTTTTAAATAATTTTTTTCAGTTTATTTTGGGACTTCAACTTTTGGGGGTCTGATCCCCTTTACAATGCATTGCAATTATTCTGTATTGTAATGCATTGGCTGTAAGTGTATTACCTGCGTAATACAGGGGGATGGAGCTTTTTCACTGTGACTTTCATCTACTGCTTTAATAAGATACATCATATGTAGCGCGAAGGATCAGATGGACAATGTCTGAACTTGGGATATTTTTCTGTTATTTTAGGAAATCATGAGGAGCCTCATAAAGTTCTTCACCCTTATGCTCATTATCATTGACAGAACCTGTTCCGGGGCTTCTCCATGCAGACTGGAAATGACTGATGATGATCCTCCTTCTACCCAAAGCCCAGCGGACCTGATAGTTGGAGGGATAATACAACTAGCATCCTATATTTCCAGACAACAATTGACTATAGAACTAAAGAATCCAAATTCAATTGAGTGTCATTCGTAAGTATTCTGCATTTCTTCAGACTTTTTAAAGGCTTCTTGTAGTAAAGATGATGTAAGAAGAAGTAATTCATATCTAATTGTAAGGAGGATCCAAACATGACTGTTCACTTATCAAAGACAATAGGATTTCTGTCCAGGACGAGATTATAGGGAGGAAGGCAGAGGCAAACATGAAATGCAGACCAACCAAAAATCTACCTCCATATCAATCGGTAACAGGGACCAATAAAAATCCACACAACGATAAATGATATACCAGTCCGATAACACAATAATGGCAAACACCCAGTAGTAAGAACCGCCAAGTAAACTTTAAGACATCAAATAATTAGATACAAATAGCCATCCCAATAAAAAGAAAGTTAAAAACAATGGTTAATTGTAAGAAAGAGCGATTCGGGTCTAAATAAACCAGATTTGTTGTGAATTACACAAAAGCTTGTCTACAAAATAAATTTTAATTTTTTATTAGTTGGAATCGCGTAAAACAGCGAACAGCTAGTTTTTGCTATGAGCATTGGCAGGGAAAACCCACATTGAGGGAAGAAGGATGCTAACATGACACTGGTAGGAAGTGCCCTGACTGAGAGACGTGATTACAGACTTTTAATTGCACTTCATCCAGCAGGACCTGCGCTGACGTCACCACGTGGTGGGCCCGATGACATCATCAAAGGTCTTTCGGTAGGTCCTCAAAGAAGAAGAAAGAAGAAGATGCCGGCTGTGCAATCAAGTGGATGAGGTGAGTTAACTTTTTTATTTTTTAACCCCTCAATCCACATTTTAGTAAGCATTCTGTATTAAGAATGCTATTATTTTCCTTTATAACCATGTTATAAGGGAAAATAATAAAATCTGCACAACACCAAACCTGAACTTTAGTGAAGAAGACTAGGTTCGGGTCTGGGTACCACATTCATTCATACCTAAAAGGTAACTTAACTTGGCTCTAGGTCGAAATGGGTTACACCCAAGGTGTACTTCTATATCGCTGTCATAATTTTTAGAAATTCTCTATGTACTGGTACAGTACCAAGTGACACTTGGTGCCCATATTCAAAAAGGGCCCATATTCTAGGTCCCCCACAGGTAATTATAGACCCAGTAATCCTAACTCATGTGGTGGAAACATGTTTGAATGACTCTTAAGGGACTATATACAGGAATATGTGACTGTAAATAATATCTTAAGTGATAACCAACATGGATTTACGAAGGACAGAAGTTGTCACACTAACCTGTTTTTATGAGGAGGCGAGTAGAAGTCTGGACAGAGGGGCGGCTGTGGAGGTAGTGAGGTGAGTAGAAGCCTGGACAGAGGGGCGGCTGTGTATGTAGTGAGGTGAGTAGAAGCCTGGACAGAGGGGCGGCTGTGGTTGTAGTGTTTCTGGATTTTGCAAAGGATTTTGATACTGTCCCTCATAGATGTTTAATAGGTAAAGTAAGGTCTATAAGCTTAGAAAGTATAGTTTGTGATTGGATTGAAAACTGGCTGAAGGACCGTGTCCAGAGAGTTGTGGTTGATGATTCTGAATGGTCCCGGGTTATAAGTGGTGACCCCAAGGTTCAGTGCTGGATCCCCTATTATTTAATTTATTTATTAATGATATTGAGGATGGGATTATGAGCACCCTTTCTATTTTTGCAGATGACACTAAGCTGTGTAATACTGTACAGTCTATGGAAGATGTCCATAAACTACAAGCTGACTTGGATATCAACTTTGAAAATAAAGTTCATTGTGGATAAATGTAAAGTTATGCATCTTGGTAGTAATAATCTCTGTGCTTCATATGTCCTAGGGGATGTCACTTGTAGAGAAGGATTCGGGTGTCCTTCCAGATGGTAGATTAAATAACAACATACAATGTCAATCAGCTGCTTCTAAGACCACCAGGATATTGTCATGCATTAAACAAGGCATGGACTCACGGGGCAGGGATATAATGTTACCACTTTACAAAGCTTTGGTGCGGCCTCATCTGGAATATGCATTTCAGTTCTGGGCACCAGTCCATAGAAAGGATGCCCTGGAGCTGGAGAGTAGTGTTGAGCGAACCTGAACTGTAAAGTTTGGGTTCGTACCGGACTTTAGGGTTTTTTGTACCCGGACCCGAACCCAAACTTTTCCGTAAAAGTTTGGGTTCGATTTCGGTGTTCGGCCATTTAATAAAGCTTGTTGAAAGGCTGCAGATCAGCCAATCAACAATCGTTTAACATGTGTACATGAGTGCCCTTAGAAGCCCTCGCAGCAATGCCTACTAATGGCATGGCTGTGATTGGCCAGTGCAGCATGTGACCCAGCCTCTATATACAGTAAAAATCCAAAAGTCAAGTCAGAAACAAACAGCGGCACTCTCCTAAAAAGGCCGATTTCTCCAACTTGGCCTCAGCTGGATCCTAGACTTGTCAACCGTAACAGTGGTGCACAATCCAAAGGAAAGTCCATGCAAATACATAGAAAGCAAGAGCAAGTGAAACGGAGGCACTCACCACGGTGGGTATAATCCAAAAGTTTTATTCAGCACACATCGGTGCACTTCGAAGGCAGGGGTACAGACATCGTGATCACACAAGGTACAAAAGCAGGATAGCTATTTCGCGCGTCCGCGCTTCTTCTAGAAGCGCGGATGTCTGTACCCCTGCCTTCGAAGTGCACCGATGTGTGCTGAATAAAACTTTTGGATTATACCCACCGTGGTGAGTGCCTCCGTTTCACTTGCTCTTGCTTTCTATGTCTCTATATACAGTAAGCTGGATGTCACATAGCGCCGCACATCACGTCAGCTCTTACTAGTGCAGGGATAGGAAGCATGCTGCCGCTGTAAGGGAGAGATTAGGAAAGAATCTGAACTTGGTGGTAAATCTGTGACCTACAGCGATTTTTTTTGAGGGTGCAATGCAACATTTTGAACCCCTGAGCCCAGTGACACAGAAAAATAAGGTTTAATCCATCTGTAAGTTAGATGGGCGTCGGCGACCATTTTTTGCAAGTGCAGTGAACTTGCACCTGCATATGTGCCAGGGACAATAATTTAATCCTGTTCTGGTAGTTCAGTGGGCGACATATACCCATCTTTTAAGTGCACCTGCATTGCATATGTGCCAGGGTAAGGGAAAATAATATAGGTAATCCGTCTGTGAGTTCAGGGACATATTCACTTTTTTTCTGTAAAGTACCCCTGTGCTGCATATCTGACAGTGAAATCAATTCAGTAAATCAATCTGTTAGATTCATAGGGGACAAATTCACTTTTTTTAGCGGTCAAGTACCCCAGCGGCCTGCACTGCATACCTGACAGTGAAAATAATTCTATTGAATTCGTCTGTCACATAATTGTGTGACCTAAAGCAATTTTTTCTCTTTATGACCCTGGCACTGCATATCTGACAGCAAAATCAGTACAGTAAATCTATCTGTTAGATTCTAGGGGGAGAAATTCACTTTTTTGGGCGGTCAAGTACCCCTGCGGCCTGCGCTGTGTATGTGACAGGGAAATCAATTCAGTTAATCAATCTGTTAGATTCAGGGGGGACAAATTCACTTTTTTGGCGGTCAAGTACCCCTGCGGTTTGCACTGCATACCTTAGTGAAAATAATTCTATTAAATTCGACTGTCACATTGTTGTGTGACCTAAACCACTGTTTTCTCTTTATGACATTGGCACCACATACCTGACAGGGAAATAATTTAATTAAATTCCACTGTTACTTCGTTGGGTGACCAAAAAGAATGAGGAGAGCGTCAAATAAGAGACGTGGCCCTGGTCGTGGTGCTACTGGTGTTGGTGGAGCTCCTGTTGCAGGGAGAGGACGTGGTCGATCTGTGCCAGCTACACGCACAAATGAAACACTTTCCTCAGGTGCACATCGGCGACAGAACTTTCAGCATTATTTTGTAGGCCCGAATGCTGCTCTAAGAATGGTGAGTCCAGAACACGTACAGGCGATAGTAGATTGGGTGGCTGACAGTGCCTCCAGTTCCTTCACATTGTCTCCCACCAGGTCCACTGCTGAAAGCTCAAAGTTAGCACTTGCAGCCCATGGACATCTGTCTTTCACCTCAACCCCTTGAAAATCAGCCAAGCAGTCTGAGCCCCAAGTCATGCAGCAGTCTCTTCTGCTTTATGATGACTCTGCTGGCAGGGTTTCTGTGGGCCATCCACATAACCCTGCCCCAGAAGTGGAAGAGATTGAGTTCACCGATGCCCAACCACTTATGTTTCAGGATCAGGACATGGGAAGAATACTGCAGCGCGTCTCTGATGATGACGAAACACAGGTGCCAACTACTGTGGCTTTCTGCATTCTGCAGACCGACAAGGAGGGCAGGGGTGAAAAGTGGGTGGAAGATGATGTGGAAGATGATGAGGTCCTAGACCCCACTTTGAATCAAGGTCATGCGAGTGACCTGTGCAGTTCAGAGGAAGAGGTGGTGGTCGCACAGAGCCACCAGCACAGCAAAGGAGGGAGCAGTGTGCAAAAGCAGAGCGGATGTCCCCTAGACAGTATGCCTGCTACTGCCCACCGCACCCAGGGACCGAGCACACCAAAGCCAGCTCCAAGGAGTTCCCTGGAGTGGCAGTTCTTCAGACAATGTGCTGACGGCAAGACACGAGTGCAATCAGAGCTTGAAGCGAGGCATAAACGTTTTAAACCTGAGCACAACCTGCATCCAGGCATCTAAATGCAAAGCACGAGCTGCAGTGGAGTAAACACCTAAAAAACAAAAAAAGTCTCAGGCTTCTCCTGCTCCCTCTTCTGCCGCAGTCACGGCCTCTTCCGCCACCTCTGGAGTGACAGTGGCATTTGGCACCCCGCAAAAAGAAGATTTGGCAGCAACGCCACCACCTCTAGTCACAAATAGTGATGAGCGAGGACCAAAGTGTTCGGGTGTTCGGGCACTCGGTCCGAACACATAGAGATATTCGTGCGCTCGGCCGAGCACCCGAGTCTAATGGAAGTCAATGGGATACAACAAGACATGCCCTGCTCGGATGAGGGAGGGTGCCTGGTCCATTGGAAAAGGTCAGAAAATGACAGAAACACCACCAAAATGGATCTGGAACAGCATGGGGACCATGTCTGGGTGCATCTTGGACTCCAATGTCGCTGCTGGGAACCATATTGTCCCAGTTGTCTGCCACTTTTACATAGCGACAAATTCACGCCCAAAATCCCACCACCTAAAAAAAAAAAAATAAACATTTTTAGAGGTAAAATGGTTAGGAAACATTCTTTCCTGTATATTCAATTGTATATACAGTGCAAATTCTGCCAAAAATTACAAGGAAGAAGCACTCTGATACAGCTTCCTTCACATGGTGCACATGGTGCTACAATTGTTCAGGTACACTGCTACACTCATAAAGCCTATGTACTAAGTTTAAGGGCTGGCAAAATTTACAATGAACCGGCACTCCAATACACACTTTATTACTCGTAAAGTAGGGCATCATACACACCCTTGAAAAATTATGATTAATGGCCTGTTGGTGACCCTCAAAAACATTTAGAGCAAGGGCCTGCTGGTTACCCTCTAAAACATTATAGTTGAGGGCCTGAAGGTGAGCAGAACCTATAAAAAATTGTAGTGATGAGTCTGAAGGTGAGCGAACCTCAAAAAACATTGCAGTGATTGCCTACAGGTAAGCAGACCGTATAAAACATTAGAGGTGAGGGCCTGAAGCCGAGCGAACCCCATAAAACATTGCAGTGATGGCCTACAGGTGAGCAGACCGTATAAAACATTGGAGGTGAGGGCCTGAAGCCGAGCGAACCCCATAAAACATTGCAGTGATGGCCTACAGGTGAGCAGACCGTATAAAACATTAGAGGTGAGGGCCTGAAGCCGAGCGAACCCCATAAAACATTGCAGTGATGGCCTACTTGTGAGCAGATCGTATAAAACATTAGAGGTGAGGGCCTGAAGGTGATCGAACCCTATAAAACATTGCAGTGATTGACCTACAGGTGAGCAGGCGACCGTATAAAACATTAGAGGTGAGGGCCTGAAGCCGAGTAACCCCTTAAAACATTGTAGTGATGACCTACAGGTGAGCAGGCGACCATATAAAACATTAGAGGTGAGGGCCTGAAGCCGAGCGAACCCCATAAAACATTGCAGTGATGGGCTACAGGTGAGCAGACCATATAAAAAATTAGTGGTAAGGGCCTGAAGCCAAGCGAACCCCATAAAACATTGCAGTGATGGCCGACAGGTGAGCAGACCGTATAAAACATTAGAGGTAAGGGCCTGAAGGTGAGCTAACCCCATAAAACATTGAAGTGATTGCCTACAGGTGAGCAGGCGACCGTATAAAACATTAGAGGTGAGGGCCTGAAGGTGATCGAACCCCATAAAACATTGCAGTGATTGCCTACAGGTGAGCAGACCATATAAAACATTAGAAGTGAGGGCCTGAAGGTGAGCTAACCCCATAAAACATTGAAGTGATTGCCTACAGGTGAGCAGGCGACCGTATAAAACATTAGAGGTGAGGGCCTGAAGGCGAGCGAACCCCATAAAACATTGCAGTGATGGCCTACAGGTGAGCAGACCGTATAAAACATTAACGGTGAGGGCCTGAAGCTGAGCGAACCCCATAAAACATTGCAGTGATGGCCTACAGGTGAGCAGACCGTATAAAACATTAGAGGTGAGGGCCTGAAGGTGATCGAACCCCATAAACATTGTAGTGATGGCCTACAGGTGAGCAGACCGTATAAAACATTGGAGGTGAGGGACTGAAGGTGAGCGAAAACCATAAAACATTGCAGTGATGGCCTAAAGGTGAGCAGACAATATAAAACATTAGAGGTGAGGGCCTGAACATGATCGAACCCCATAAAACATTGCAGTAATGGCCTACAGGTAAACAGACCATATTAAACATTAGAGCTGAGGGCCTGAATATGATCGAACCCCCTAAAACATTGCAGTGATGGCCTAAAGGTGAGCAGACCGTATAAAACATTAGAGGTGAGGGCCTGAAGCCGAGCCAACCCTACTAAACATTATAGTGAGGACATATATATTCTGTATAGAAGAGGAGGCAGATGAGAAAACAAGATTCAAACATATACCCTTTTATGCAGTGAAAAGGCTGCATCTGATTCTTGTGGATTGAGTACATTATAAAGCATACATTTAAATTGCGTTTTTGTTCCTCATTAGCTCAGCTTTCCTCTGGTGGAGTAGAGAAGTCAGAGGCAATCCAGGCCTTGTTCATTTTTATCTGAGACAACCTGTCAGCATTGTCAGTGGACAAGCGGATACGCTTATCTGTTATAATGCCACCAGCAGCACTAAATACACACTCAGACAATACGCTGGCGGCAAGGCCAGCACCTCCAAGTCGTAGAGCGCAAGTTCGTGCCACGTGTCCAGCTTGGACACCCAGTAGTTGTGAGGCACTGAGGGATCATTTAGGATGCTAACATGGTCTGCAATGTATTTCTTCACCATCTTCCAAAACTCTTTCCTCCTTGTAGCACTAGGCCACTCTTCAGGGTAAGGTTGCTGGCGGGGTGTCATGAAAGTGTCCCATGCCTTGGAAAGTGTTGCCCTGCCTCTGTTGGAACTACTGTGTGTTCCTCTTGTCTCCCTTCCTCGGTTGCCTAAGGAAGTACTGGACTCTGGCGGCCGCATTGTCAGATGGAAAATTTTGGAGCAATCTGTCACCAAGTACCTTCTGGTATTGCACCGTTTTACTCGTCCTCTCCACCACAGGAATCAGAGATGAGAAGTTCTCTTTGTAGCGGGGGTCGAGATGGGTGAACACCTAGTAATCTGTGTTACCTAAAATGCGTATAATGTGAGGGTCGCGGGAAAGGCAGCCTAACATGAAGTCAGCCATGTGTGCCAGAGTACCAACAGGCAAGACGTCAATGTCAACTTTAGGATGACTCTATATACCCTCATCCTCCTCCTCCTCTTCTGCCCATCCACGCTGAACAGATGGAATTAACCACTTCAGCCCCCCTAGCTTAAACACCCTTAATGACCAGGCCACTTTTTACAATTCCGCACTACACTACTTTCACCGTTTATTGCTCCGTCATACAACTTACCACCCAAATGAATTTTGCCTTCTTCTCACTAATAGAGCTTTCATTTGGTGGTATTTCATTGCTGCTGACATTTTTACTTTTTTTGCTATTAATCAAAAATGACCAAATTGTTGCAAATAAATGACATTTTTCACTTTCTGTTGTAAATTTTTTTTTTTAAATCTACATTTCTATATAAATTTTCTCTAAATTTATTGTTCTACATGTCTTTGATAAAAAAAAATATCTAATAAGTGTATATTTATTGGTTTGGGTAAAAGTTATAGTGTTTACAAACTATGGTGCAAAAAAGTGAATTTCGGTATTTTGAAGCAGCTCTGACTTTCTGAGCACCTGTCATGTTTCTTCAGGTGCTAGAATGCCAGGATAGTATAAATACCCCCCAAATCACACCATTTTAGAAAGAAGACACCCCAAAGTATTCGCGGAGGGGCATGGTGAGTTCATGTATCATTTCATTTTTTTTCACAAGTTAGCGGAAAATGACACTTTCTGAGGAAAAAAAATAAAAATAAAGTTTCCATTTCTGCTAACTTCTGGCAAAAAAAAAAAAAAAATCTCCCACGGACTTACTATGCCCCTCAGTGAATACCTTGGGGTGTCTACTTTCCGAAATGGGGTCATTTGTGGGGTGTATTTACTTTTCTGGCACTTTGGGCGGGGCTAAATTGTGAGCAGCCATGTAAAACCTAAAGGTACTCGTTGGAATTTGGGCCCCTTTGCACACGTAGGCTGCAAAAAAGTGGCACACATTTGGTATCGCCGTACTCAGAAGAAGTAGGGCAATGTGTTTTGGGTGTATATTTACATATACCCATGTTGGGTGAGAGAAATATCTCTGTAAACTGACAACATTGTATAAAAAAAATTAAAAAGTTGTCGTTTACAGCGATATTTCTCACACAAAGTATGGGTATATATAAAAATACACCCCAAAACACATTGGCCTACTTCTCCTGAGTACGGCGATACCACATGTGTGCCACTTTTTGCAGCCTAAGTACAAAGGGCCCTAAATCCAATGAGTACCTTTAGGATTTCACAGGGCATTTTTACACATATGGATTCTCACGCTTTAGGGCCCCTAAAATGCCAGGGCAGTATAAATACCCCACAAGTGACCCCATTTTAGAAAGAAGACACCCCAAGGTATCTCGTGAGGGGTATGGTGAGTTCATGTAAAATTTTATTTTTTGTCACAAGTTAGTGGAATATAAGACTTTGTAAGAAAAAAAAAGCCAATTTCCGCTAACTTGTGGCAAAAATTTTTTTTTTACATGAACTCGCCATGCCCCTCACGGAATACCTTGGGGTGTCTTCTTTCCAAAATATGGTCACTTGTGGGGTATTTATACTGCCTTGGCATTTTAGGGGCCCTAAAGCGTGAGAAGAAGTCTGGAATCCAAATGCGTAAAAATGCCCTCCTAAAAGGTACTCATTGGAATTTGGGCCCCTATGCGCATCTTGGCTGCAAAAAAGTGGCACACATGTGGTATCGCCGTACTCAGGAGAAGTAGGGCAATGTGTTTTGGGGTGTATTTTATATATACCCATACTGTGTGTGAGAAATATCTCTGTAAATGACAACTTTTAAAAAAAAATTATACGAAGTTGTCAATTTACAGAGATATTTCTCTCACCCAGCATGGGTATATGTAAAAATACACCCCAAATCACATTGCCCTACTTCTCCTGAGTACGGCGATACCACATGTGTGCTACTCTTTTGCAGCCAAGATGCGCAAAGGGGCCCAAATTCCAATCAGTGATTTTTAGGTCGGCATTTTTATGCATTTTTCTTCTCACGCTTTAGGGCCCCTAAAATGCCAGGACAGTATAAAAACCCCACAAGTGACCCCATTTTGGAAAGAAGACACCCCAAGGTATTCCGTGAGGGGCATGGTGAGTTCATAGAAGATTTTTTTTTTTGCACAAGTTAGCGGAAATTAACTTTTTTTTTTTATCTTACAAAGTCTCATATTCCGCTAACTTGTGACAAAAAATAAAATTTTACATGAACTCACCATACCCCTCACGGAATACTTTGGGGTGTCTTCTTTCTAAAATGGGGTCACATGTGGGGTATTTATACTGCCCTGGCATTTGAGGGTCTCCGCAATCATTACACGTATGGCCAGCATTAGGAGTTTCTGCTATTCTCCTTATATTGAGCATACGGGTAATGAGATTTTTTTTTTCCGTTCAGCCTCTGGGCTGAAAAAAGAAAAATAATGAACGGCACAGATTTCCTCATTCGCATCAATCAATGTGGATGAAAAATTTCTGCCAAAAAATGTGCAAAAAAAAAAGAAGTAAGGCCCCATTTACACGTCCGCAAAAATGTCTGTGGAATAGATGCGTAACGCGGAGAACACACTATGTTCTCGCTGCATCAGCATTTGCGGAGCTTTGGCCGCGAACTTCCGGGTTTCGGCCCCCAAACATCCGGCCGCAGCTCCGCAAAAGATAGAGCATGTCTTATTCTTGTCCGCAAAGGCATTTTCTATATAGTTCTGGCAATGTGCGGATCCGCAAAATGCGGAAAGCACATTGCCGGTGTCCGTGTTTTGCGGATCCATGGATCCGCAAAACACATACGGACGTCTGACTGAGCCTTACAGGGGGGTAATTAGTGACAGGGGGGGTGACAGGGGGTCATCAGGGGGGTGACATGGGGTGATCAGGGGTTAATCAGGGGTTAATTGGGGGTTAATCAGTGACAGGGGGTTGGATGGGAGGGTCTGTGTGGTTATTGGTGCACTTACATATGTTTCCTTTGGTGGTCCCAAGCAAAAGGGACCACCAGAGGAACGAGCAGCAGGCATATCAGATGCTGTTAACAAAACAGCGTCTGATATGAGATTTTTTTTAACGCTGGCAGGCTGTAGTTTAACTTCTTCCCGACGCGATCCTGTGAGCGCGCGTTTGCGTTCACAGGAAATCTCGCGTCTCACGAGATGACGCGCAGATGCGTCCAGGAGGAGTAAACCAGCCGCCGCCTGGACGCATCCGTGCGTGCATCGGTCCAGAGCTGGTTAAAGTTCCATGGGTACTAGCCTCTGTAGCAGAGGCAAGTGTCTCCAGCTCTTCCTCGTCTTCATGGCACAATTAGTGCTGAGATGACGAACTGGGGGAGGTCTGGCTATCACCCTGTGTCAACTCCTTCCTCACTACCTCGTCTTCCACATTCAAAGCATCCTCCTTAATTGTGGGCAGCGATCGTTTGAGTAGACACAGCAGTGGGATGGTTACGCTGATAAAAGCGTTATCGCCACTAACCATCTGTGTGGATTCATCCTCGCTTGTGAATAGTGGCAGTTGACTGGAAAGGTGATGACCATGTTGCAGCTGGTATTCCACAACTTCTCAAAAAGCCTGGCCAACATGTAGAACATAGAGTTCCACCGCGTGCTCACTTCGCACAACAGTCGGTGAGCTGGGAGCCGCAAGTGCTGCTGCAGCGTTGACAGACCGGCTGAAGCTGTGGAGACTTTCGGAAATGGGCACACAAGCGGCGCGCCTTCACTAGTAGAGCATGCAAATTGGGGTAGGTTTTGATAAACCGCTGAACCACTAAGTTTAAGACATGGGCTAGGCATGGAATGTGTGTCAGGTTGCCGAGCTCAAAAGCAGCCACCAAGTTATGGCCATTGTCCGACACAACCATGCCTGTTTGTAGGTTTAGTGGCAAGAGCCACAGTTCGGTCTGGTCCCTTATACCCTGCCAGTATAAAGTAATAGTGGCGGCTGGGGACTGCGTACCGAGGGACGGCCGCCGACATCAGGCTGTGGAAGGCCTCAGTGTCCACAAACCTAAATGGCAACATTTCAAGAGCCAGTAATTTCGAAAGTTGTGCATTTAGTGCTATGGCTTGTGGGTGGGTGGGTATTTGCACTTGCGTTCAAATGCCTGTGTTATCGACATTTGGAGGATGTGCTGGGACAGGGAAGTGGATGTTGTTGCTGACGGTTCATGCGAAGGTCCAGGTGCAGGGCGAGGGGCATCCGGGCCTGTGCCTTCGACAGGGGATTGGCAAGCAGTGTGTAACACAGGTGAAGAGGAGGCAGTGGTGGGATCAGCAGACCCAGAGTGTGGACCCAGGCTTTCGGCCCACTTATTAGGGTGCTTTGATGCCATATGGCGGATCATGCTGGTGGTGGAGAGGTTGCTAGTGTTCACGCCCTGGCTCATTTTGGTACGGCTCAGGTTGCAAACTACCACTCTTTTGCCGTCTGTGCTTTCCTCAAAAAAGCGCCATACTCCGGAACACCTACCCCTTGGCAAGGTAGATTTACGTATGGGGGTGCTAACGGGAGCGGGCCTGTTTGGTGTGGGACGACATCTCCCTTTTGCAACCCCACTGCCTCTTCCAGACTGTTGCCGTGCTGCGGATCCCTCCCCCTCTGTACTGCTGTCCTCACTCGGCTTTTTACCTTCCCATGTTGGGTCAGTGACCTCATCATCCACCACCTCCTCCTCCACTTCCTCACTTTGTTCATCCTCCTGACTTGACCTAACCACAACCTCAGTGATTGACAACTGTGTCTCAATCATCATCCACCTCGGCAATGAATGATTGCCGTTCTCCACCGTCATATTCTTGAGACTGTGAAGGCTCAAGAGGTTGGGAATAAGGGCACAATATCTCAGATACCTCTTCAAGCGTGCTTGGCGAGAGAGTCAAACCAAGTACTGGCGATGAAAAGAGGTTATGTGAATATCCGAGTGTGGGATCACTTGTTTGGCCAGACGCGACATGGTGGGAGAAAGGAGGAACAGAGTGAGGATTCGGTTGACCAGAGTCTTGGCTACAGAGACTGGACTTCGTGGAAGAGAGGGTGTTGCTTAACCGTCTCGAAGCATTATCTTCTGCAATCCAACCGACCACCTGTTCGCACTGGTTTGAATTGGACAGTGTTGTCCTGCGCCGCCCAGCTAAGTTGGACATGAAGCTGGGTAAGGTGTATTTTTTAGTTTTTTCTGGTACACTGGCAACAGGCACAGTTTCATTGCGCCCAGGGCCACGGCCTCTGCTTGCACCATCAGCATAATGGCCAGGGCCACGGCCTCTGCTTGCACCATCAGCATCATGCCCAGGGCCACGGCCTCTGCTTGCACCATCAGCATCACGCCCAGGGCCATGGCCTATGCATGCACCAATAGCATTACGCCCACTTCCCCGTCCCTTTGTGCTCGCCTCCTTCATATTAATGGCTTTGTCTGTAGATGTAGCACAGATTGTTTTACTATCCGCTAAAGACATAGTTTTCTGATGCAGGACAGTACTGGATACAGAAAAATACTGATTTTGGCAACTACACTAGGCCAGAGATAATGATATTTTTTACCATACACAATGTATTGACTTGCAGTAAGGTGTTGAATACAGAAAAATACAGATTTTGGCCAATACACTAGACCAAAGATAATGGAATTTTTACGATACACACTGTATTGACATGCAGTCAGGTACTGGATACAGAAAAATATAGATTTTGGCCACTACACTAGGACAGAGATAATGAAATATTTACAATACATACTGTATTGACTTGCAGTAAGGTACTGGATACAGAAAAATACAGATTTTGGCCACTACACCAGGACAGAGATAAAGAAAGTTTTATGATACACACAGTATTGACTGTCAGTAAGGTACTGGATACAGAAAAATACTGATTTTGGCCACTACACCAGGACAGAGATAAAGAAAGTTTTATGATACACACTATATTGACTTTCAGTAAGGTACTGGATACAGAAAAATACAGATGTTGGCCACTACACTAGGACAGAGAAAATTAAATTTTTACGATGCACACTGTATTGACTTTCAGTAAGGTACTGGATACAGAAAAATACAGAGTTTGGCCACTACAATAGGCCAGAGATAATGACATTTTTACGATACACACTGTATTGACATGCAGTAAGGTACTGGATACAGAAAAATACAGATTTTGGCCACTACACTAGGCTAGAGATAGTGAAAATTTTATGATACACACTGTTTTGACTTTCAGCAAGATACGGGATAAGGGAAAATACAGATTTTGGCCACTACACTAGGCCAGAGATTATTAATTTTTTATGATACACATGGTATTGACTTGCAGTAAGGTACTGGATACAGAAAAATACAGATGTTGGCCACTACACTAGAACAGGGGTAATGTAATTTGTAGGATACACACTGTATTCGGATGTAGTTCTATATTGGATACAAATTTGTCCCAAATAAAATGTATTCTCTGCTGGAATACTGTATGTATGGTTGCAGCCTAAACGCACACACATATGTGGCCAATACATAAATCATTCTCTGCTGTAGTAATTAATATAACGGTTGCGGATTGAACGCACAGACAGATGTGGCACAAGTTAGGTTAATTTCTCCAGAAAAAATAATTTCTCTGATGGTGCAGTGTATATCTCAGTACCAGGCACACTGTAGTGAAAAAGCCCCTTTTTCTAATGTCTGCCCAACACACTGCTTTATGATGGTGCAGTGTATAGCTCAGTACCAGGCACACTGTAGTGAATAAGCCTCTTTTTATTATGTCTGCCCAACACACTGCTTTATGATGGTGAAGTGTATATCTCAGTACCAGGCACACTGTAGTGAATAAGCCCCTTTTTATAATTTCTGCCTAACACACTGCTTTATGATGGCGTATTGTAGATGTCACTAATCTGAAATCTTTTTGTCTTTTAGAAGTTTGGGTAGTTAAAAAAGCCATTTTCAAGCCCTGCTGCACTATCTGTCCCTTCCTGGTGTGCCTGTCCCTTATAGTGCTGAAGCAAACCCCTTCTTAAAAGAAAAAAAAAAGGTGCTGCACTGCTGTCAAACACACACTGTAGTCCTTAAATCAGTTAGTTTAGAGCAAAACTCTATCTGTCCCTGCCTCCTGTCTGCTCTCCCTGATGCTGATGAGCCAAGCGCTGGACCTCAGCTCCTATATGAAATAGAAATCACGTGTCCCGGCCAGCCAATCAGTGTAAGGCTCACAGTGGGGAATTACTTACCTGGACCTTGATTGGCTGTTTAGAAGACGCCAAATGTGCGGGGAGGAGACTTGAGCAATGCAACGAATACACGTGGTGCTGAGCATGTTCGCTCATCACTAGTCAACAAGCATCTCCACAATGTCGTATGGAAGCGTTCAGCTGTCCATATCCCAAACACTTGAGAGAAAGAAGAAGTACCCCCCTACCCACCCGCAATCCCTGGCTCTCAACCTCCTACTCCATATGGACATCCTCCTCCTCCTATTTAAAAATTATTATTTTTAATTTTTATGTATTTTATGGCTATTTTAAGTCATTTCCCTATCCACATTTGTTTGCAGGGCAATTGTCCCGTTCTTACCCCCATTTTGCTTCCTTTTGCAGCCCTCTAGCCCTTGTCATGACGTTTTTAGAGCCATTTTAGTGCCCTAAAGTTCGGGTTCGGGGTCAAGGTCGGGTCCCGAACCCGAACTTTGCGTGAAGTTCGGCCGAACCCAGTGAACCCGAACTTCCAGGTGTCCGCTACTCCCCTCTGGAGAGAGTAAAAAAGAAGAGCAACTAAACTGATAAGGGGCCTGGAGGGTCTTAATTATAAGTAAATATTAAAAGAATTAAAGTTATTTCTGCAGCGGGCCACTCCCCCTTAGACTCTGAATATGTTGAAAGTACAGAGTCTTTTGAAAATATATTTAGTTTGTTGTGACGCCAGTTGCATTAAAGCAACAAAGGCACAGGGCCCCTTTTAGTGATGTGGTGGATGGTACCCAAGGTAGGAAGGCCAGAGTGCTGTAGGGTAGGCTAAATGTCTCTTAATGTTGGTGTTTCAAGTGTCACGGTGCTCCTACCTGGATACGCTGGAACCCCAGGAGTTGGCTCCGAAGCAATGAAAATGAGTACTTAACTTGGAGAATGAAGAACAAATTGAGTCCAGAACTTGTGATGACGTTCAAGCAGCTTTACTTTCAATAAACATTTCTCCAAACGGTTTACAGACTTTGTCTTTGGTTTCCAGAAGGCTTTAGCATTACTCTGGCAGGTAAACAGTCTCAGCTCTGCTACATCTGTCACTCTGCTGTGCTGACAGGCTTAAATAGGAATCTTTCCTTTTCTTTCTGCTGCAACTTCGATTCCTTCCCCAAGCAAGGGGTACTCTATTCGGACCTCTAACTAACTAGTCTCCTCCTCTAGAGGGAGAACTAGAATGGAAAGAAGGTTCCATTCTCTGCAAAAGAAGCACTGCCAAGTTTGCTGCCACCTCTGGTGAACCAGGTGCATTACACCTGAACATAACACTTTCACAGAAATACATATGCACATTGTGAAGGACTTGAATAAAATGTATGAGATGACATTATGTTAACTATTGAAGACTGTAGTGGGGTGCCAAATTGATAATGGCACTCCGAGGTCATTACATTTGGTCTTGAGAAGAGACATCTAAGACGGGGACATGATTAACCTATACAAATATATAAATGGGCCATACAAAAAATACGGTGAAAAAACTGTTCAATGTAAAATGCCCACAAAAGACAAGGGGGGCGCTGCCTCCGACTGGAACAGAAACAGTTTAGGCTCCAGAAGCGTCAAAGCTTCTTTACTGTAAGAACTGTGAATCTGTGGACAGTTTTAAAAAGGGCTTAGATTAATTCTTAAAAGAAAATAACATAAATTCTTATGAAAATGTATAGAAATCTGTGTCTCTCTAAAATTTGCTTATTTTTTAAACCGTATTAACTATGTTACTATGTAATAGTTGTATTTCTTCTGCAGCAAGGTACCACTAAATTTAATAATGTCTATCTGCTCCTGAAAGAGATGTTTCTAAATCTATCCTCACTGTTTGCATAAATCTATGTCTACGATTTTGTACATGGAAATATAAAGTAGGGAAAAGAAAATAATATTATCTATGGCTTTGGTATACAGACACATGGTCAATATACTGTAATCATGTTTATGCATCTTGTAGACCATCTCTTCAATTACTGAGACATCTCCTGGTCTTCATGTTCGCCATAGAAGAAATAAACAGAAGATCTGACCTCTTACCTAATATCACTCTGGGATACAAGATCTATGACTCCTGTATGTTAGAAAATAAAGCTGTACAGAGTGTACTGAGTATACTGTCAGGACGAGAAGAAGCCGTCCCCAACTACAGCTGTGATAAGAAGAACAAAGTGGTGGCTTTTATTGGACACTTGCAATCCTCCTCTAGTCTGTCCATAGCAGAGATAACTGGGATCTATGGCTATCCTCAGGTAAAAAAAAAGGCAAACATTTACAGTACAAACCCCATGCAGATGTTGCCCCTGGATCGATTTGCTGTCCAATAACAGTGTTACAGTATATTGATCAGCCGAAAAACATATTAAAACAAACTGTAAAAGGATGAAAGTTGTGCAACTAAACCTGCCTGCATACATATACTGTATGTCATAAATTAATATTATACAACCACTGTGGGTTAGATTTTTTCACATGGCCTCTTTTTTAGGCCAATTTTAAAGATTTTTTTTTTAATCTAATCCTGTGAAGGAGACCTTAAAGGGTTTCACAGAGGTTTCCAAACGGTGGAGAACTTATGTAGACACCCAATCAGGGGCGTAGCTATAGGGGGTGCAGAGGTAGCAGTCGCTACCGGGCCCAGGAGCCTGAGGGGGCCCAAAGACCCTTGTGCTGCATAAGAAGACACACAAAGCACTGAGGGAAGGGGGCCCAAGCTGAACTCTTGCACCAGGGCCCATGAGCCTTTAGCTACGCCCCTGCACCCAATATACTGTATTGTCACTCCATATGTGCAGTAATAAAAAAACAAGATATGCATCTTTCTCCTTGCTGCATCTACTGTATTTTAATACGGCAACAGTGGCTCTCTCCATCACTCCATTGCAAACCAGAGACACTCCGGTAGACAGCATTATTTCAGGGTTGTTACTCCTCATCAGCACAGTGCAGGGGGCTGGTTATCTGGATGAGATTACATGCAGCTTGGGTAAGCAGACTGACGAGGAGCAAGCACCCAGAAACAGTGTTCTTTACCAGGGCAAATCCGTTATGAGGTGAGATGATCATCTTCTCTCTTCTGTCATTTTATGGTGGGCCATGGGAGCCTATAGCTCCCATCCATGATAATAAGCGTCATAGGCTGCAAGTCATTAAATCTGAAGCCTATGGTGCAGTAGAACAGTGTAGGAGGGCATGATGACAATACCACCTTTTCTTGTATCGGGTCTCAGGCGGTAATGTGGTCAGAAACACCTGCATCAATGGCCTTATATCTACTGGTTGATACTACTGGGGGTAATGTAGAGACATTATTATTGGTACATAATGGAGAGCATTGCTACTAATGGGGGCACTCTTGGGGAACATTATTGCTATTAGGGGTACTGTAGGGAGCAATATTAATAATGAGGGCCTGAGGGTCTGAGAGAACCCATGCACAGTGGGTACAGTATTGGGGGTAGCAGCAGGCAGTGGCTTAACAATCGCGGTTGCAGAGGATGCGACCACGACCAGGCCTGGCGGGGGGAAGGGGCCCGCTGCACTCACTTGTAATGGAAACGCTCTGATGGGCCCGATATAAGGTACAGTGAGAATGCCGGGCCCCATCAGAGTGCTCTTCCAACATGAGGGGCGCAGAGGCAAGGAGGGGAGGAGGGGGGGCGCGCTCACCCAGGCCGACAGTTCTTGTCACTGCCGGGCTGTTCGTTTCTATAGTGAAGCAGGGAGACCTCTCCGCTCCCTGCTTCACTGTTCTTCAGAGCTCAGGCGCTCCCCCTGCTGGCCGCCCATCACACTGATGGCTTTGGGAGGAGTGTTGAAGACCCGGAATCGGCCTCCAGCAGCAGCGCGATGTGAGTGTGGGAGCTAGTCATCAGGGAAGAAGGTAAGTATGTGTTTTGTTTTTTTTCCCAAAAAGCTGCAAAAAGGGGGCAACAAAGAGCATAACCACAGTGAGGGGCACATATCTGGCAGAACCACAGAGAGGGGCACATATCTGGCATAACCACTGTGAGAGGGAACAAATCTGGCATAACCACTGTGAGAGGCACATATCTGGCGTAACCACTGTGAGGGGGCACATATCTGGCGTAACCACTTTGAGGGGGCACATATCTGGCGTAACCACTGTGAGAGGCACATATCTGGCGTAACCACTGTGATCTAGGGAAGAGAGAAAACATTAAAAAACACAATCCGGTGCCACTCCTAGAGAGGATTATGGTAATGACTAAAAATAAATGCTTCAATGGGTAAAAAAAAGTATAATTTTTCAACCCAAAATTCAGAAATCCAATGGTCAAACAGGATATAAAAAGTGATGTTTCTAGAATAAAAGCAAATGCCAATAAGATAAAATGAGTAATATACCTAAAAAAAAAAATTTTTTTTTGTAGTAATGGAATAATATTTATCCACTCACTTCGTAAGGGGGGATTGCCACCAGGATAAGCTCAAGAAACCTAGGGCAAAAATTCCCCCCCAGCCGGAATCACCAGTTGAATGATAGAAGTTGAGGTCAGCCTGGCGGTGATGTACTGGAGATGGTATGCAGCACGCAGAACCAACAGCTTCTTCGCAATTTCTTTTATTTAATAAATATACGGCTCAACGCGTTTCGGGGGTTACATGACATTTCCCCCTTCTTCAGGAGACAGATTGGTAGTCTATTAAAATACCAATATGAAAATGTGCAAACACACACATATATATATAATGTAAATGATAAAATAATAAATTAGTAAATAAATGTTGTCATATGGTTCAGTTATGTTGGTGTATGTTAATAGATCATTTAATAACTTTGGTGTTCAATAGATTCGGTCAGGCCGAAGGGGGTGAGCGTATTCAAGCGGAATATCCAAAACATTTCTTTACGACATAGTTGTTTGAAAGATTGGGGTACCCATTAAATTGGGGTGAACTATAACTGGGTGGGGTCTCCATTATGATGTTTCTCAAAGTGCCGTGAAACGCTATGGGTTACGATTTTTCTGCTGATATTAGAGCGATGCTCATTCATCCTTTCCCTAAGGGATTGTGTCGTTCGGCCCACATATAGGAGTTCGCAGGGACATTTCAGCAGATATATAACATTGGCTGATCCACATATAATCCTATGTCGGATGTTTATGCTTAGATAGATTTTTGGTATTTCAATCTGTTTAAAATTATTGGCAATCATGATGTAACATTTGCATCTGCTTATTCCACATTTAAATGACCCCAGGTTTTCCTGGCAAACTTTCTTTTGAGATTTTTTTTCCTATTATTCAGTTTTGGGCAAAAAGGAGCTAGCATATTCTTAAATGTTTTAGCTCTTCTGAAGATTAGTCTTTGATAATGGAGATAAGAACGGGGCGGCACTCACCGGTGGAGTTGAGAGATTCACTTTAATTCAGAAAATCACATGTAGGCAGTGTCGGGCAGGACGCCATCAATTTCACACGGTGAGTGGAGCATCTTCTTCTGAAGATTATTTTGGGGGCTCTGGGTAGAATTTGGCCGATGATTGGGTCTTTAAGGAGTACCAATTCTTTGTTAGAATATTTCTAATTCTAGTGAGTTTAGGATTGAATCTTGTAATAAGACTAAGTTGATGGGCTTCTTGTTAAGGGTGTTGAGTATCCCTTCCCTAGGTGACATTTTTCGGGAGGAGGATCTCTTTTTGGAAAATGTGTGTAATTCTTATTAAGGAATCTTTCAGTAGTTTTCTCGGATAGCCTTTCTCACGAAACCTTTCACTCAGAGTGTTTAATTGGATTATCATCTCTCTATCGCTCGAACAGTTTCTACTTATCCACTTCATTTGGCTGTACGGTATATTGCGTTTCCACTTTTGATGGTGACAGCTTTCGTCATCTAAGTAGCTTTTGGAGTCCACGTTTTTAAAGTGTGTCTTGGTGGAGATCTTGTTTTTGGACACAGAGAGGTGTAAATCTAAAAAAAGAATTTCTGTTGAATTGTGTTCTAGACTGAAGGATAAATTCCAGTTATTTTGATTCAGGGAATTGACATATTCCTTGAGTTCAAGTGTCCCCCCCTTGCCAAACCAGGATAATGTCGTCAATAAACGGCGATAAAATCTGACTGGACTTTGAAAGTAGAAGATACCATTAAATGTAAAGTAATTGTGGTAGAGTATGAATTTGATTGCTTGTAGTATAAATTCTTTTGTGCTGTGAGTAATGAGGGGTCTTTGCTGAGTGTTTCTGAGATCGCGCTTAGTCCTAGATCATGTGTAATATTACTGTAGAGTGATGTGACGTCCAATGTGACCCATAAGAAATCTTCCTGCCATATTAATGGTTCAATTAATTGGATTAGATGGGCCGTATCCTGTAAGTAGGAAGGTAGTAGGGGACGTATTTTTGCAGATAATTGTCCACATACGCTGAAAGGTTAGCTGTTAAGCAATTTACTCCTGAAATAATAGGCCTGCCTGGGGGTTATGGAGAGTCTTGTGTATTTTGGGAAGAAAATAAAAACGGGATACAGCTGGATGTTGAAGGATTAAGAAAGCTTTGTCTTTTTTTGTTATGATTCCTTGTTTAAAATTTGAATCTATAAGATCATATAAACTTTCTTTGAAGGTCTTTGTAGGATCGTCTTGGATAGTTCGGTAGTATTTGGGATCTGACAGTATCCTTTTTGCCTCGTTCAGCCTCCATAATTACTATGCCCCCCCCCCCCCCCATCAGCATTTTTTATCACTATTTCTTTATTTTTCATTAGGTCCTGGAGTGCCTTTTGTTCTGTTTTATTTAAATTGTGTGGATAGTGGTGGTCTTCTGAAGGATTGTTAAAAGCATTTTTTAGGTCATTGAGGACCATGTTGTCCTGTCCTCGTTACCACGTGTACCCCTAGGGCGTGTATGGGCTTGGCAGGCAGATAAACACCCTCCTACTACTCAGTAAATTGAGACCAGGTAATGATCTGTAGCTTTAATGAGCCGAAGTAAGTTGGTGTGAAACTGTGAACCAGTAACATAAAAGATGCAATAAATACATGAACTGCAAATATACATATCATAGAACAGCATACAACATGTCTGCAAGGTTAGCTGACTAGGCCCTTACTTTACATGTGAACTACTAACTAGCTGCCTACACAGAAATACACATAATGCATGTCTATAGCTAGTAATAATCATGTAGACATGAAAGAACAGCAAGAAATAATGCTTTACCGGCTATGCAGCCTATTGTAGAAGTTTAGATAGTCTTGTACAGCAGAGCATGTGAGGAAAATGGCAACTTCTAGAAGACTACTCCCCTTCTTGTAGATAAGTGAGGACACAAAGAGGAGGAGTAACAAAAGAGGCTGAACATACACAGAGAACAATATATAAGTCGTCAGAAGGTGGCGCTAATTGATCATGTTTTAATACAGGAAGAACCCTATATGAATTAGCACACATTTATAAGAAGCTGACTGGAGACATGACACTCCCCGTCTGGTATTGATTAATACCACTATCAGTCATCAGGTGATAACAGGAGAATGAGTTCACACACTGGTCTAAGGAACAGCTTGGTCTCTTGTGATCTGCAGACCTTTACTTCCACTTTACGGACATTCCCATCCTCGCTTGGAAATGTCTTTGTGACAAGTCCTAGGGGCCACTCATTTCTTTGCAACTGACTGTCCTTTAGAAGAACAACATCCCCAAGTTTCAGGTTGGGCCTGACAGTTTGCCATTTGTTTCGTGGTTGTAAAGTGGATATGTACTGTTTCTTCCACCTGTCCCAAAATGTATTGGCAAGGCACTGTACTTGTCTCCATTGACGTTTATAAAGATCTTTGGTGCTGAACTCACCAGGAGGAGTACTCACTTTCCCAATCTTCTGGGTAAGGAGGGTTGCAGGAGTGAGAAGGAATGGTTCCTCTGGATCGCTCAGAACTGGAGTCAAAGGTCTAGCATTGATGATGGCTGTGACTTCAGCCATGAAGGTTACAAGGCTCTCATGAGTAAGTCTAGCAGTTCCTACTTGTAAGAAGATGGAATCCAGGATTCTGCGGGCTATACCAATCATCCTCTCCCAAGCTCCACCCATATGAGAGGAGTGAGGTGGGTTAAAGGTCCAAGTGCAATCCTGATCCCTCAGGTATCTCTCCACACTCTTGCCATCAATATTGGAGGAGATCTTTATTTCTTTAGCTGCTCCAACAAAATTAGAGCCTCTGTCAGAGCGAATGTGCTTTGCAGGACCTCTGATTGCAATAAAACGTCTAAGAGCGTTGATAAAGCTTGAGGTATCCATAGATTCGATGACTTCAATGTGAACAGCCTTGCTGTCTGTGTAGAATTCAACCTTTTTAAGGTCAATGTCCATCTCAGACGTGATTAGCTCGGCCATTTCGACGGCCAAGACTGCAGCACAAAGTTCAAGTCTGGGTATAGTGTGTTCAGGTTGTGGTGTGAGTTTTGCCTTGCCCATAATAAACCCAACGTGGTATTGTCGGTTAGTGTCCACAGTTCTAAGATAGGCTACAGCAGATATAGCTTTAACAGAAGCATCGGAAAATACGCAGAGTGTATGGTCTTTGACATCAGTAGATGGCACAGGAGCATATGGGCAGGAGACATTAAGGCTAGACAGAGCTGTCAGGGAGTTTCTCCATTCTACCCACATATTCTTCTTTTCAGGGGATAATGGAACATCCCAGTCAGTAGTTTCACGGATTAAGTCTCTAAGCAAGGCCTTACCTTGGATAGTGACAGGAGCTACAAAACCCAAAGGATCATACAGGCTGTTGATTGCAGATAGGACACCTCTGCGGGTGAAAGGTTTTTCTTCTTTGCTAACTTGAAAGGTGAAGGTATCAGATTTCAAGTCCCATAGAAGTCCAAGGCTGCGTTGGACAGGTAAAGTATCTGACCCCAGATCCAAAACTCTTAGGTCATTGGAATGATCTTCAGTAGGGAAGGCTTCCATAACCTCTTTGCTGTTTGAAGCAATCTTGTGGAGTCTCAAGTTGGAATAGGCGAGCATGTCCTGGGCTCTTTTGAGGAGACTGATTGCAGAATCAATAGAAGGTAAAGATTTCAAACAGTCATCTACGTAGAAGTCATTTTCTACAAACTGTCTCGTATCTGACCCGTATTCTCTCTCTCCTTCCTGCGCAGAACGTCTGAGTCCGTAAATAGCAACAGCAGGTGAGGGGCTGTTCCCGAAAATGTGTACTCTCATGCGGTACTCTATGATATCTTTTAAAGGGTCATTGTCTTTAAACCAGAAGAATCTGAGGAAGTTTCTATCCTTCTCTCTAACAAGGAAGCAGTGAAACATCTGTTGGATATCGGCAATCAGACCGACAGAATCCTTGCAGAAACGGAGGAGTACCCCTAGCAGTTTGTTATTCAGGTCAGGGCCTGTCAGGAGTACATCGTTTAAGGAGATGCCTTCATATTTAGCACTAGAGTCAAACACGACTCTGATCTGACCTGTTTTTTTTGGATGATATACTCCGAAAATTGGGAGGTACCAGCATTCTTCATGAGCTTCAAAGGGTTGTTTCAATGTCTGCATGATTGTTCTCAAATATTTTCTGCATGAAAGAAAAGAAGTGTTCTCTCATCTCTGGCCTTCTTTGGAAGTTACGTCTAAGAGAAGAGAAACGTTTAAGTACTTGTACTTTGTTGTTAGGTAGGCGTAGCCTCGGAGTTCTGAAGGGAAGAGGCGCAACCCAACTGTTAGTGCTGTCCTTCACGAAATCTTGTTCCATTATTTCCAAGAACAGCTTGTCTTCGATAGATAGTGCCACTTGATTGTCATCTTTTGTCCTTTGGAAGACTGTGCATCCTAAGTGATCTTGGTCCCTGTCACTAGAGACATCTGTGAAGGAACATGGTAGATGGGAAGCATACGGTAGCTCCTTTATGAGGAAGTTTTTGAGACATGGTTGGAAAAGTGAGGGGTGCTCACTTGCTAGCGTGCTTGTTAACATTTGTGAACTGACTCTGGCTTGTGCACACTCCCAAGGCAGACTTCTCCTATTAATACCCATCCTAGATCCAGCCTTTGAGGATAAGGAGCGTTGCCAGGACCATTTATGTGCTGTCTCACTTTATGGACTCGTAGGATGTCTTTCCCGAGTAGCAATATTATCTTAGCCTGTGGGTCAAGTTCTGGGATCAGGTGGGCTATATGCTTTAGGTGTGCATGATGCATTGCGACATCTGGAGTAGGAATTTCAAATCTGTGAGTACTATCAGTATTCCAATCTTTTCACATTTACCTACGTCCCCCCCCCCCCCCAGAAATTGAGAACTTTTGTTTACACTATCCCTCTCTCGTCCCCCCTTGGCGCTCGCTATATAGTATTATACCGACACTTGGGCATTTTACACTAAGTTCCGGAATCTATTACATTAACACCTCTTTTTTTTTTTTTTATTTCTTCATAACTACTGTGAGGGGCACATATCTGGCATAACCACTGTGAGGGGGCACATATCTGGCATAACCACTGTGAGGGGGCACATATCTGGCATAACCACTGTGAGGGGAATATATCTGGTGTAATCACTGTGAGGAGCACATATCTGGCGTAACCACTGTGAGGGTTACATATCTGGCGTAACCACTGTGAGGGTTACATATCTGGCGTAACCACTGTGAGGGGCACATATCTGGCATAACCACTGTGAGGGGCACATAATCTGGCATAACCACTGTGAGGGGCACATATCTGGCATAACCACTGTGTGGGGCACATAATCTGGCATAACTACTGTGAGGGCAGGACATATCTGGGCATAACTACTGTGAGGGGGCACATATCTAGGCATAACCACTGTGAGGGGCACATATGTGGCAGAACTACTGTGTGGGGAACATAATCTGGCATAACTACTGTGAGTGCAGGCACATATCTGGGCATAACTACTGTGAGGGGCACATATCTGGCATAACTCCTGTGAGGGCGGCATATATCTGGGCATAACCACTGTGAGGGGCACATATCTGGCATAACCACTGTGAGGGGCACATAATCTGGCATAGCTACTGTGAGGGGCACATAATATGGCATAAAGACTGTGAGGGGCACATATCTGGGCATAAATACTGTGACAGGAACAAAGAAGGGCATAACTGCTGTGAGGGGCCACAGGGAGGACACAACTATTTTGAAGAGCCACAAGGTGGGCATTAGTACTGTGAGGGGCCACAATGTGGGGATTAGTACTGTGTGGTAGCACTTTGGGGAAATGTCCTAAATTACCCTACTATACATTGGCATGGCTCAGTCTTAACGGCCAGCACAGGGCCCCCTGCTAATCATTTCACAGGGGCAGTCACCATCCCTTCCTGATGTGATTATTCTTTTTTTTTCCACCACAGGGACCTTGTTCTGAATCCATTGGACATCATGCCGACGCCAGCGACACCCTGGATGAGGTAGGACCAGATTTTAATGAGACTGTGTGAGTGTAGCCATGCATTGGGCTTAGGGCTCTTTCAAACGAGCGGATGCTGTGCGGGTAATCCGCCGTGTGAAAGAGTGCCAAGCCCCGTTCCGGACAGCAGAGACACGAAGCATTAACATGATTCATAATCCTCCATGGCTCTCTGTGATCTTTTTACTACAAAATCACGGTAAAATCTTGATCTCACAGTGATTTTGTAGTAAAAAGATCACAGAGAAGCACGGAGCATTATCAGTCATGTTAATTCTCCGAGTCTCTGCTGTCCGGAACGGGACTTGGCTCTCTTTCACACAGCGGATTACCCGCACGGCATCCACTCATGTGAAGAACCATTAGTGTAAAGAAAATCTGCAGCCTCTTTGTAAAAATGGGGGGGGGGGGGCATAACACTCTACTTACACCACTGGCAGCAGGATAACACTGTTGGGAAGCCAGAAGGGGAAGGATGATGTAAGGAACCTAAGATGTCTGTGTGGCAAACTCTGCAGAGACAAGATATTGCTGAAAGAAGTTATCATGGCTGTCTGGTCTGAATGGAGAATATAGGAAGGAGACATTTGCTTTAGAGTACACATCACTGGATGTAACAGGTATGTAGCACTATATTCTCCTTTATGTTTTTAGCACTGTATCTAAAGCCCATCCAAATATGCCTTTACAGTACAGTAGGGCTGGGTGGGAGGAAGTTGGACTGAGCAGTTGACATGGGTTACACCATTGAAATTTTCCCTTCAGGAAGCAGAAAAGCTAGATATGCAGATGAAATTCAGCCCATCTCGCCTCCGATTTTCCCCACCAATTATCACGGCAAAATGGCCTTGGTATCATTTTGGCACTATTTGTTTGAAATAAATCGACAAAACTTCAGATTAGTTTAAGAGCAGGATATTTGTGAAATTCATAATGAATCTGATAAATTTAGAATTAGTTTGATCTTCCTTAATCTGCTGTTTAAGTTGCAATTGTGTCTCCTGTAACCTAACTTTACCTCTAGTCTTGCTACTCTCAAACAAAACTGTGTAAACTCATGCAAACCGAACCCCGGCAGACATTAATGTGTATAGCTAACTTTAGGGTCTGAACCGAGGATTGCTTCTATTGGATATACGTGTCATTCTTAGTTTGATAACACACAATTCTCACAATTCTTCGATTTTTTCTTGTCATGTTTTCTCCCTACAGATCAGCTATGGAGCGATGGATCCCATCTTCAGTAACAAGCTCCTGTTCCCTTATTTCTATCGCACAGTCCCTGATGGGTCCACTCAGTATGAAGCCATTGTCCTCCTACTGAAGCATTTTGGCTGGAGCTGGGTGGGGATGGTAACAGTAGATGATGAGAGCAGCCAACGAGCCAGCATGGACCTCTACAAAGTAATAATACGGAGCGGGGTCTGCATAGCTTACAGAGAATCTGTTAGAGATTTTTCTAATTTCATACATTCTATGGCCTACATGAAGGTGGTATATCAAATACAAAAGATCCACTGCAATGTGATTTTATTTGTTGGAAGCTCATATGGCTTATTGTCATTGCACTCAATATTGTCAGTTCACTTCAACCCTAGGAGAGTTGTAATCATACTCTCACTTATTTTTTCTGAAAAATTAATTGTATTTACTACATTTCATGGATCTTTGCAGCTCACGCTTCAGAAAGGAAGAATTCCAGGGTTACAAGAATATTTACTCACAGCCGGTCCTCTAAAATATCCTAATGTCGAGATGATGTTTTTTATATGGGATAACTTTCTTTCTATGTAGATTTAATCCTTTTTATAATGATATACCATGTAATGAAAGTCATGTTCTAGGTAATGTGGATCGCTCCCTGTATGATGTAAACAGTTTCCGTTACACATTCAGTATGTACTCTGCAGTGTATATTGTGGCTTATGCCTTACATCATCTGATGTTATCATATAAAAGAGAAGAACATCTCCAAATATTTACCACCCAAAATGACAAATGGAAGGTAAGATTTTTAAGACTTTTCCAACATTTTCTGTCATATTCCAAACTAACAGTAGCAATACAACCTCTGTGTGACTGTCTGCTCTAACCCTCACTATCACTAAAGCAAGAAAACCTCATTTAATAAAATTTACTAACCACTGAGAGAAGCAGATGATGAGGAGGTTGGACGGTTGAGCAACATGGTGGCCCCACATATGTGCCCCATTTTGCCACCATTTGTTGTGTATTTTTAAGCCCTTTTATTTAGAGATGAATAGTGATGAGAGGACCAGTGGATGTTTGGGTTCAAGTAGTTTGACGGAATTTTGTTTCAAAGTGTATTTCAGGTCCCGAACTTGACCCCGAACACTGAACCCCATTGAAGTCAATGGGGACCTGAACTTAGAAGCTGAAAAAGGCCTTTAAAAAAAGTCATAGAATAGGCTAGAGGGCAGCAAAAGGAACAAAAATTGGGGTAAGGGCAGGAGAATTGCCCTGCAAACAAATGTGGATAGGAATTGACTAAAGATACGAAAATAATCTTGAACCAGGAGGCGGAAGTCCAAGTGGAGTCAGGAAGTCGAGGAGGCTGTGGACGTGGTGGTGTAGGTGGAAGAGGCAGGGTGGAGGAAGAAGCCAACACTGTTTCTGTGGGTTTTATTTATTTATTTTTATGTGTCTGTCAATGAGGTCCGAGTTGAGGAGGAAGGGGACATGGAAGTGTGGTTGGAAGAGGCGGAGGAGGCAGGGGAGGAAGCAAACACTGTTTGATTTTTTTCCATGTTCCGTCAATTCTGTGTCAGGTTGCTAAGGGCCAAGGCATAACAATTTGGTGCTTGAGGAGGTTTTAGGTTTGATCAAGAACATAGCCCGCTTAGCCCGCTTACCCCGCCAAGGTATCTCAGTTGATGCGGGACCTACCGCTAAACCTACCTATAGTGTGTGAACACTTTCTGATAGGTGCTAAGATCCGACTCGCAGCCACACTGCCACAAACCTCCAAAGTGAGGTCACAAATACAATGGGAGGAGGGAGGAGGCTGTGAGCCCCACCCATAAAAGGCACATGGCACACAGGCTACCAGGTGCACCAGAATGTTGCCAAAGATAAAAAAATGGCACATTCTATATATATATATGTAGAGACAAATCACTGAATAAAGTGGCCTAACTGGGACGAAATGCAAAGAACCCCAAATACTGTAGCGTATTTATAACCGTGGGCTCCGATATATTCTTGATCGGAATATATTGTCTAAAGTCTCATTTTAACATCTAGCGTGAGGGTTCAGCCTTGTATTTTCATTTACATATCTTGCAGTGCACCTTTAGCAGTGAGTTATTTATTATCATGTTTAATCCACACTTTACTCCATATTGTGTAGCATTTTTTCTGTGGCACATGTGGTCCGCTGACTGCATCCTCCATTGTATGCATTAATTGCTGGGGATTGTCGTTTGCAGCAGGTCACATGTGGAGGTTTTGTTCCCCCGGTTATAAATACGCTACAGTATTTGGGGTTCTGAGCATTTCCTCCTAGTTAGGCCACTTTATTCATTGATTTGTCTAAAACCTGCTGGAACCAAGACAAAGCCTGAAACTGTTTGGAGAAACGTTTATTCAAGTAAAGCCGCCATTGAACTTCATCTCAAGGTCTGAACTCAAGTTATTTCTTCAAATCCCCCAATTATTCCCCCTATTTATTGCTTTGAAGCCAAAGCCTGGGGTCCAGCCATATCCAGGTAGGAGCACCGTGACACACATAAAGAGACATTTAGGCTGCACTACACCACTCGGCATTCCTACCAAATCTGGGACCTGATATAGAGGGCCCTGGGGGGGGGAGGCCGCCCGTTGCACATGCCTTCTAGAAGCTGGGGTCAGAAGGCCGTCGCATTGAGAAGTGTTCTGTATCAGCGAACGGCGGCCTCGGCGGCAAGCCCTTTTCGGGTTTACGGTTCTTGACCTTTTTGCTAAGATCAATTGTAGTATATGTTGTTATCACATTTTTGGACGTTGATGATGAAGAGGAGGACTAACCCTCTCTCCTTTACCCTCCCCCCCACCCCCCCCCCCTTTTGTGTTTGTCCTTTCAATAAAGCTTCGGGCATGTGATTTCCCCTCCCTACCCCCTCCTTCCCATCCCCTACCCCTCATCACTGCCTAAATGCTTTGTTGAATGTTATGTGTTAATTGGTGATTGAATAGGAATGCTAGTGTAGCATGCATTGTGATGTATAGTGTAGGTTAGTCTGTGCTTTACATAACAATACCATGCTATGAAAGTCAATTGCGATTATTTATTGTGCTGCCTCATGGCCTGCACTGCAACGCAGTACCAAGTATGTATCCAAAATAGAGTGGGACTTAAACCAATCACCGGACACGGTCCCAATATCGTACTGTACTTCAGAAACAGGCAATCCGGATTTATCAATAATACATCTTTATTAAACACATAATTTCTACATAAAAACATCACAAGATATCTTAAAACTAGTTAGGTGGTGCAAGCTAAAAAAAAAAATGCAGTCGCTGGTTCGAATCCATAGATGAATTTCCTCTCCCACTACAGTTAGAGTGAAACTTTTACACCGCAAAAGGAGCGCACTCCTTTTACACCGTCAGCTGATTCCACATAGATTTCTACAGAACCTGTTCTATTAAAAGCTTATACAAGTAGAGCTCCCCTGACAGAGTGGAGAGGATGTCAGCAGTAAGTTTGTGTTGACATCAAAGTTAATTTTTTTTTCTTCTGATACGTCATAAGAACAACCCCCAAAAAATGGATTCTGTCTTTTGAGAATCCACCTTCACATGGTCAGCAATTGGTCAAAAATCCATCAGTATTGCTAGGGCCAAAAAAAAACAGGAGTGGATCCAAAACAGAGTGGATCCAAAAATGAGATTTGAATGTCTTCTATGTTTTGTACCCACTCCTGCTTTTGGTTTCCAAATCATGTGCATATGCTGAATTCAAAATAAGGACCGCTTGATACAGGCCTTACGGATGCTCCAAAGACAGCATCCGTTGTGTTTTTCTTTTTTCCATCCTTCTGACAGATAACAAAAAAGGTAAAATAAATGGGGAAGTCAAAAAGGCCAAATAGGGACACTAGTGGGCCCGTCACAGAGTGGCGAGTGTGGTAACCACATGAGGAGTCAATAAAATGGCCCAGTAACAGAGCGATGAGCTGGCAACTGCATGGAGAGTCAACATAGTGGTCAGTCACAAAGTGGTGAGGTTGCAACCGCATAAGGAGTCAAAAGAGTGGCCCAGTTACAGTGTGAGGAAGGTGGCAACTGCTTGAGGAGTCAACACAGTGGTCCAGTTACAGTATGGGGAGGGTACTAACCACATGAGAAGTCAACACAGTGGCCCAGTAACAGAATGTTAAGGTGGCAAACACATAACACAGTCAACACAGTGGCCCAGTTACAGTGTGGGGAGGGTGGCAACTAAATGAGGATTCAACACATTGGCCCAGTTATAGAGTGGTGATGGTGGCAACTGCATGAGAAGTCAACATAGTGGCCTCATCACAGAGTGGTGAGGTCGCAACCTCATGAGAAGTAAACACAGTGGCCCAGTCACAGAGTGGTGAGGTTGGCAACCAGATGAGGAGTCTGGTGGCCCAGTTACAGTATGGGGAGGGAGGCAACCGCATGCGGAATCAACACCATGGCCCAGTAACAGAGTGGTGAGGTGATAGCCACATGAGGAGTCTACAGAGTGGCCCAGTCACAGAGTGGTGAGGTGGTAGCCACATAAGGAGTCTCCATAGTGGCCCAGTAACAGAGGGAGGCAACCGCATAAGGAGCCAACACAGTGGCCCTGTCACAGAGTGGTGAGGTGTAGTGATGGACGAACATCAGCCAGGACAGTGTTTGCAAACCGCGCGTTAGTGGTGGGCCGCATTAACTTTAATGGCAGGTGAACCTGAAAAACCTTCAGATCATATTTACAGCAACCAAATAATTACTAGAAGTGCACAAATAGTAGCACAACATGGACAGTGACATGCCAGAGGGGGATCATTGGCAAAAATTCCCACAATTTTTTTTAATTAGGGGCCATTTTTATGTGTCTTAAAGGGAAACTCTCAAAAATGTGCCCTGCTGGAGCCTAGAAAAGAACTTGGGATTATGTGGCTGGAAGCAGGGCCGGCTCCAGGTTCATGCGGGCCCTTGGGCGATAAATCCCAGTGGGCCCCCTTGAGGCATTTCTGTACATTTACATGTCCCTCTGTGGCTCCCACACTTTATAATGACCACCAGTGGCACCTATACAGTATAATGACCACTAGTGACCCTTCACACAGTATAATGACCCCCCAATGCCCCCAAACACAGTATAATGACCCCCAGTGGCCCTACACACAGTATAATGACCCCACAGTGGCCTTCCATTCAGAATAATAACCCCCTGTCGCACCCCATTCAGAATATACAGGAAAGAATGTTTCCTAACATTTTTTCCTGAAAAATAGATTTTTTTTTTTTGGGGGGGGGGGGGGGAGTTTGTGCGTATTTTTGTCAGTCTGTAAAAGTGGCGTACAACTCGGACAACATGGTTCTCAGCAGCGACCTAGTAGTCCAAGATGCATCCAGACATCGTCCCTATGCTGTTCCGATCAATTGCGGTGGTGTTTCTGTCACTTACAGACCTTTTCCAATGGATCAGGCACCCTTCCCTCATCAGAGCAGGGGGTGCCTGCTTGACTCCCATTGACTTCCATTATACTCGGGTGCTCGTCCGAGCACACGAATATAGCTGTGTGTTCGGCCCGAACGCCCGAACACCGGAATACTTTGGTGCTCAATAATCAAGTTTGGCTGCCCAGTAGTCCAGGGGATCTTGGATGTAGAGTGGCAGGGTACAGTCCAAGTATGGCATCACCTGCTGGTTCAGGTTCTGCTCCATGTTTTGCTGGTGGTGAGTGGTTTCTTCAGTAGGCGGGTGAAGAAAAGTGTTCATTAGAGACTCCAGACCTAAGTTGCTGCTTATAGAGCCAGTGCTGCTCCTGCCCCCAAACCCCTCCATTAGTTATGGCAGTGGAACATAAGCACAGAGGGCCCTCCTGATCAGACATTCGTGAGGATTGGGCGATGGTGCACATAGGCAGTGGCCAACCAACTACATAGGATGTCTCGATAGTAGTTGAATTTATCTTCCCTCTCAGCAGGTGGAAAAAAGGCCCCTATTATGGAGTAGTAGCTAGGACTAACATGGTGGAGATCCAGTAGTCATCCCTCTGCCGAATGGTGATAATACTGCTGTCACTATACAAGCAACTCAGCATGCATCTGGCCATTTTCGCAATGGACTCGGAGGGTCCCTGCCTCCATCTCCAGTGCATACTGCAATGGTGTGTCAGGGCCATCTGCCTGGTCTTCCTCATCACCCTCTAGCTCCTCTTGCTTCTCTACTGTTACTTGTGCAGAAAAAAAACATCCATTTCTGTAAACATTGCTTGTGCGTTAATGTCCTCCTCCTCCTCCAGTTCAGCCCCCACAGGGTTCAGGTGACCATAAGCTATAGATGTCTCCTGTCCCCTGGCCAGCCAGATTTATCAGCATCTGGTCAAGAACGTGAAGGAGTGAAATGAAAACACCTCAAAGAGCCTGGGCAAACGACAGGTGTTATGTATGAGCGGCCACTGGCTAACGTTGAAGATACACATAGGAGTGCTCCTGTCTGCCTGCATTATCAAGTAATCTTCCTCTGCTCATATAGTCAGTCCAACATGTGGATGGTGGAGTTCAAACGGGTGGAAACCTTGCATATCAGGCGATGTTGGGGAACGCTATTCTGCCTTTGCTGCTCAAGGAGGACAAATTTTACAGTGTAAGAGTGTCTGAAGTGCATGCACAGTTTCCTAGCCATTTTCAGGATGGAAGACTTCAGGAACTGCTTTACAACTAGATAAAAGATGTGCACCTTGTCTGTGAGCATGGATCAGCCCTCCTTGATGCAGTGCCGACACAATGTTCTTCCCGTTATCGGTGACCATGGTTCCAATTTTCAGTTGCCAAGGAGAAAGCCAGGATTCAATTTCCTCTTGAAGGACATGGAGCAGTGGCGTACACACAATCCATGGGGCCCCGGTGCGAAACTGATCCATGGGGCCCCCTCCCCATCGCCGCCCCCCACCCCTAACCTGCCTTCACCCCCTGTACGCTAAAAACATCCTATATTGTGCTCCAGGCAGTAATCCCTGTATAGTGTCCCCAAAAATAATAGAATTGCCCCTACAGTGCTTCCCCAATAGCAACGCCCCCCATGCTGCCTCCATATAGTAATTTCCCCCACACTGCCCCCCATAGTAATTTGCCCCACACACACACACACAGTCATTTCCCCCACACTGCCCCCATACACTAATTTCCCCCACACAGTAGTTTCCCCCACACTGACCCCATATAGTAATGTCCCCCACACTGTAGTTTCCCCACATTGCCCCATATAGTAATTTGCCCCCATAATCATTTGCCCCCACATGTCCCCCCACACCGTAGTTTCCCAACACTGCCCCCCACACCGTAGTTTCCCCACACAGTAGTTTCCCCACACCGCCCCCACACAGTAGTTTCCCACACCGCCCCCACACAGTAGTTTCCCCACACCGCCCCCACACAGTAGTTTCTCCCACACTGCCCCCACACAGTAGTTTCCCACATTGCCCCTCACACAGTAGTTTCCCCCACATTGCCCCTCACACAGTAGTTTCCCCCACTCTGTAGTTTCCTTCACCCTGTAGTTTCTCCCACACTGCCCCTATAGTAATTTGCCCCCCACACTTCCCCTCACACAGTAGTTTCACCCACATTGCCCCCACACTGTAGTTTCCCCCACTCTGTAGTTTCCTTCACTCTGTAGTTCCCCCCACTGCCGTATAGTAATTTGCCCCCCACAATCATTTGCCCCCACAAAGTAATTCCTCCATTATCTCCATAATAATTTTTCCCCCACATGTCCCCCAAAGTTGTCACATAAAAATTAATAAAAAAAGAGATAAAAGAATCCTAAAAGCTAAATACTTACCTGCGCTTGCTTGCAGAGAAGACGCTCACACTTCTCTGTGCTGCTGCGTCCCGGCCCCGGTCGTGCGTGATGACGTCATCGCGCACGCCTGTGCCGGGATTTCACTACCGCATAGGCCTCAGGCCTATTAGGCCTGAAGCCTATAGCGGTGAGCGGCGGCAGGGCAGGGAACTATGCGCTCCCTTGCCCCGCCGCAGTATGGTGTCAGCGCTTATTCTGGCACCCCAGTGAGGGCCCCGGTACAGCGCTACTGCAGGGGTCCACAGGCGGCCGGGCCCCCTGGAGTGCCGGGCCCGGTCGCAACTGCGACTGCTGCGACCCCTGTATGTACGCGCCTGACATGGAGTAGTGTGTGTGACTTCGTTCGCCCAGGCAAACCAGGTGCAGTACAGCGTGACATCGCCATGCTCTGCATTAGTATGCTGAAGTAGCACTCCGAATTGTTTCTGCAGTGGAGGCTGAGGACAAGGTTGAGGATGAAGAGGCAGAGGTGGACATTGGCAAAGGACTCACAGCTTGAGAACGTGAAGGTGGCAGTGCCATCACCTGGCCAAGTTGCTGGTGTGGCTGGGCAGCAACCACATTTACCCAGTGGGCCATAAAGAACATATATTTGTATTACCCCAAAGTGGCACTACCATTTCTACACCCTGCTACTGTGTTTAATTGCGTGTATGAAATTTTCCCCTCACCACTCCGTGCTGACTGCCTGCTGCCGCTGCCTCTGGCTCCAGACCTCAAAATGCTGCCATCCTGCTGACTCATAACCACGCAAGAACCCCGCTGGCTCAGCCGCTGCCTCATATGCAAGCTGCCACCCTCATCTCCTGATGATGATGATATAGCCCCCTCTTCACCCGGCTCCCTCATGTGATCGGCTACATCCTAATCCACTACTGTCTGCATGTCACTGATTTCACCCTCACCAGTCTCAGGGCCATGTGTGTGATGCACCGGCTCACACACAACTCTCATCATCACTACTTTCCCGCCTACCAGAGGAAGCAGCAGATCTCTCTTCCACTTCTTGGCTGGGCAGTAGCTGCTGACTGTCCTCTAGAAGCTCATCCTCGCTGAAAAGCAGAGCCAAGCCAATGGCATACAATACTTCTCGAGCAGAAAGAACAGAAAAAGACAGGTTCTGGACAGGTGGCACATAGCTTGTTCCCGGGCCATGACAACTAAGCATAATGGCAAAGGAACCCACTGACTCCTGGTTGGGTGTGTCTGATGTCACCTGTGATGATGTTGAAGACCGAGTCAACCATTCAAGGACAGCTGAATTGCTAGCAAAACACAATTCTGCAATGCGCCACCCCCAGGGCTCTCTCATGTTCCAGGTTTAGTGGAATGCTGAGTGTTTGGTGCGGCCCTTAAAAGTCTCTGTGCGTGGCAAGAATAGCTTAGCCTGCACTGGCTGTTATAGGCATGTCTGTCTATGACAATGCCTTGGCTTAGACCCCTCTGTCTAGACTAGGCTAAACTGGAACTGTTTCTGCTCCCTTCTGGTAAGAAGCAGGACTGGCCCACTCCTCCCCAAAGGGGGGAGAATGGAATAGTGAGTTCCATTCTAAGTATCTTTCTGTCATTTACACTGCCACCTGCTGGTGAACCAGGCATATGATATGTAGAAAACAGTTGCATAGCAATAATATTGATGTACAATTGTGAAGGACCTGGAAATAAATACAAGAATGACATTGGTGTAAGCAATAAAAGACAGCAGCAGTGTAAAAGAATAGTAATACAACTCAGGGGTATTAAAATAGCAGGATGACACTGCCAGCTCTGGCCTGCCGCTGCAAATGCTGCTACCCGCTCTTTCTTCTGCTGCTACTTCTGCCAGCTCCAGAAACAGTTTAGCCACTGCCCGTACCCTTAGAACGGGCTGTCATCTGTCTGTCAGATATACTGTACTGTAACAGGAACTGTAAGGGTAAAAAAGAACAGTAGTATCAGGCCGCAATTTTACCCCAATTAAAAATTCAAGGATGAATGAATTTACTAATGTATAAAAAATAAACACCCCAAAACTGGTTGTATCAGACCGCAATTTCAACCCAATTAGGCAATCAAGGATTAACGGATTGAATTATATATAAAACAACGTGAACCCCCAAATTCTGCAGTATCAGACAGCACTTTCACCCCAATACCATAATCAAGGATTACTGTAATTACTGATCTTGTAAGATTTCCAGCTCACCTTTTTTCGCCTGCGGCATGCACGGAACAGTCGAGTTAGACTAACATCGAACCAGTAGTAGAAAGGACGTTCCAGCACTCCATTTGTAATTGAAGATAAAAAGTTTTTTCTTTATTTACTCACTTGATAAAATGATATCATATCACATCTGGCATAATTCACACTACAGACAGTGCAATTGCGGTTGGTTTGGACGCGTTTCGAACACAAAGTTCTTTATCTTTACATCATGAGGAATCCATGTCTGTATGAGCTTTTTATAGTCAGACACTGATTTTTCCCCTGAGTCCCACCCACAGAAGTGGGGGGAGGGGGCACTCACCAGCTTATTCTGGACACCTGTATGGGTGTAGGTGAACTGACTCACCCATTAATAGAACTGGATTTCTCACTGTTGTACCACATTTAATCATAAAACGTACATTCAAATAAAAAACATTTTAAATAAACTATGTAAAGTATGCTTGTAGTACTCCCAAGCAGAGTGGACATCTCTTAGTAGCAATACATTAGCTCTTTACGTAAATTCAGACCGGCTGGATATCGTGTTCCCAGCTCAAAAATCCAAAAAGCTTCTCTTAGCCGTACAGTTTTTTCCCGGTTTCCCCCTCTCAAAGGGCTCTTTACCTCTTCTATAGCATAGGCTTTAAATGATTTCACATCAAGATTGTGGACATTAATAAAATGCCGTGCTACATTGGAAATATTCACACTGGACCTATTTGACACATATACACCTACAAATAGCCCCAACGTATCTCATGGGCGGTTGTGTACTGCTCAACACTGTTTTACCATATGGTCTCAATGAAGCCTGAGTTTCAAATCCTTTTTATAATTCTATTTTATTATGTTATTGTGAGTTTATGCTTTTAATTAAGTTTATTTGTTCTTTTAGCCCTCCCTGTAAGCCCTCCTTTGGATAGCCGTCTTCTTTTGGTTATTTGGACCGTTATTTGGATCGCTGCTTTACGGATGATGTATGGACGTCGATGGTCTCATTTGAATTAATTAATTATATTTTTACTATTTATATTCTTTAGCACATTATGCACATTAAACTGACTATTTATCATGTACTATGTTGTACTGTATATACTTTTGCACTTTTATGTAGTCACATTATTATTTTAAATATTCATATTTGTTTTGTTTCACACGTTTTTATTCACTAATTATGCATTTTATTTTTTGGTATGATTTTTTATTATTCATCATGATTTTTGAATTTTGTTGTGTAATCATCAATTCTTTTCTATCATTATTATTATAATTCATCACTTAATGTCCTTCACTATTCTAGTCTCTTTTTCTTTTTTACTATGCACTTGGAATGAAATATGTTATTTTTATTATTTTTTATTTTTTTATTTTTATTATGTAATCACTATCACATTTTATTTTGAGACAGGAAAGCTATTACCATCTCTGTATTTATGTTATCAGTTGCTTTTTTGGTCTCTTTTGTGATTCCATATTGTATATTTGGCTTCCGTTACATGCTGTGCTCCTTTGTTTGGCTTATTACCATGACTACCGCTGTAGCTAGCTTCCGTGATGCGCTGCGGGCAGGTCCACGTGATGACGCCGTATGGTCTCCTTGGTAGCTGGACTGACGCGCCGGAAGCGCGTCACTCCACCTCCTGATGAGCCGGCGTCCTCGTGGAGGATCGAGTCCGCATCACCCGGGTAAGCTCGCTCGATATTGAACAACGGTTGTTTTTCATTAGACAATTACTTTGTAACCAATCAAGGCGAGCACTGCACTATAAGTAGGAGGGTTTTGGGGAATGTTATTGTACCGCCTGACGAAGCGAAGTGCAAAACGCGTGTCGAGGGTATTTGTTCCACTGGCGCTGATTCCCCCTTTTACTATGGCCCCCTTTTACTATTTACTTAATGACACACAATTACTTTGAATTTGATCACGTCTATTATGTTCAAGTCAAAGGCGTTTCTATGGGGGCAAAATACTCACCTTCCCTAGCCAATCTTACCATGGCTTATTGGGAAGAGAGGTACATATACACTGCGGATAACCCTTTCCGGGGATGTATAGAATGGTATGGCAGGTACATCGATGATCTGCTCCTCATTTGGAGATCCGATGTACCTGCCATACAAGATTTTGTGATGTATCTGGATAACAATCCATATGGTCTCCGTTTCACTCATGTGAGTGACTCAAATAATATAGCCTTTCTAGATTTATTACTTACGGGTTACCCAGGACAAATTGTATGCACAGAGACATATCGTAAAAAATTCGCAGGTAATGCCATACTCCATGCACGTAGCCATCATCCTCTGCATACCCTGAAAGCAATCCCGGTCGGCGAGTTTACACCGCATGCCGTAATTGTAGCAAACAAATCTCATTTGATAAAGAAAGTGCCAATATATACAATCATTTGAAAAAAAGGGGATATAAAGATTGGATGATAAATAGAGGATATGCTATTGGCAAAAATAAAACAAGAGAAGAACTTTTATTTCCTGAAAAAATAAAAACAATCAAGAGGTCCCAAAATTTAAATAAAAATAAAAATGTCATTAAACCAAAATATAAAGACATGGACAAACAGACCCATTCTAACATCCCCACTTTGTCATTAGAATACAGCAATCAATTTGATAACATACAAAAAATGGTAAGAAAGTTTTTGCCCATCGTATTTGATGACAGCTGTATAAAAACAACCCTAGAACAGGGCTGTAGAATTGTGTCAAGAAGACCACCTACAATAGGCAACACATTTTCTCCGTCCATGTTTACACGGAATGCGGCTTTCAAACAAAAACCCTGGTTAAAATATGCAGGGTTCACCAAATGCGGTAGCCATCGCTGCCGCACGTGTAGCTATGTGTCAAATGTGAAATCCTTTCAGGATGTGACAGGACAGCTAAACTTTCAAATAAAAACATATATTAATTGCAATACCACCCATACAGTGTATGCCATTGAATGTACAGAATGTAAATTAAAATATATAGGCCGCACAGTAAGGAGACTAAAAACCAGAATATTAGAACATTTAAACTATGTGTCAAATAGGTCCAGTGTGAATATTTCCAATGTAGCACAGCATTTTATTAATCTCCACAATTGTGATGTGAAATCATTTAAAGCCTATGCTATAGAAGAGGAAAAGAGCCCTTTGAGAGGGGGAAACCGGGGAAAAACAGTACGACTAAGAGAAGCTTTTTGGATTTTTAAGCTGGGAACACGATATCCAGCCGGTCTGAATTTACGTAAAGAGCTAATGTATTGCTACTGAGAGATGTCCACTCTGCTTGGGAGTACTACAAGCATACTTTACATTGTTTATTTAAAATGTTTTTTATTTGAATTTATGTTTTATGATTAAATGTGGTACAACAATGAGAAATCCAGTTCTATTAATGGGTGAATCAGTTCACCTACACCCATACAGGTGTCCAGAATAAGCTGGTGAGTGCCCCCTCCCCCCACTTCTGTGGGTGGGACTCAGGGGAAAAATCAGTGTCTGACTATAAAAAGCTCATACAGACATGGATTCCTCATGATGTAAAGATAAAGAACTTTGTGTTCGAAACGCGTCCAAACCAACCGCAATTGCACTGTCTGTAGTGTGAATTATGCCAGATGTGATATGATATCATTTTATCAAGTGAGTAAATAAAGAAAAAACTTTTCATCTTCAATTACAAATGGAGTGCTGGAACGTCCTTTCTACTACTGTAATTACTGATGAATCAAAGAATGCAAATAACCTAAAATCTATAGGATTAGAGCACTTTGTATCCCCAATTAGTGCAGCAAGGTGTATTAGAATAGCTCCTACTACCCAGGCTGTACACTCCCCTATTGGCCCCTGCTCTCTCCCTATAGTGTGAATAAGGCCTCCCTATCGTTTCCCTACACTATGAATAATCTTTCCCTAAACTGTTCAATAATACATTTTTGTGAATAAAGTCTTTCCTGATCACTGTCACTAGTGCCTATAACGTCTCTCCCTGCACTAAGTTCACTAGAAAATGGAAAAAAACAGGCATGAGGAGACTACTGTATAGGGCTGTGACCTCACAGGGCCAGACTATCTGCTGACTGTTTATCTGCAAAGCAGCCTTGTCAGCATTTCCTGGCACCAAAAAACAGTTAACTAACTGTCAGCAATCAGGGGGTTATGCCAACCATCACAGCTGTCCCATGTAGAGCTCAGTGTTGATGTACTGCTAAGTGCTGAAGAGCATTTTCCTGAAACACTGGAGCAGTGTAATAATGCAGAGTATGGAACCAGCAAGAGAGAGTATGGAATAACTGCATATAGTACCAGAGTAGACTCTTGAGGAAGCAGTAAGAAAGCAGGACCTTGAGGCAAGTAATGGGCTTGAGGGAAAGGTTTAAAATATATGGCACCTGAGTGGACCTGTGTAGCAATGCCTAAATGCAGCCACTGCATTGCTGTGTCAGTGGATGTGACGGAGTTGAAATTATAGCAGGAGGTAAGAGACTAACTGCCATGAGGCCGCTCCACCAAGTCAATTAGATTGAGTGGATTAGTAGATAAGAGGCACAGTACCATACCTAGAAAGAGCTATACTGCTGGGTTCCAGCTCCTTCGCCTCAACCTCTATGGCAGGTGCAGCACTATTGTGCCTTATGCGCTATGGCATTAGAAAAAAATTGATTTCTCTGACTTTTTTAGTCTAACCAGACTTTCTATTACTCTGTTAATCCTCTAGCGCTGTTCTATGGAAGCAGTAGGTTTAAGGAGTACACCAAATGCTTGAAATAACTTCTTTATTAACTTCAACTTTTCTTCATATATAACGCTGCTGCCTCTGCAGCAGACAGTCTATGTCCAAAACACGTGTAGAATGAAGTATCACAAAATGGCAGTTCAACTGTAGATCTTGAACTCTTTGCCATCTCTTTTTGGAATAAGGTGAAGTAGATGGTTGAGAGTTAAAGGGTCCAAACTTGTTGCGTCGTTGATGTTATCAACTGTAAGTGGACGACTGTTAACAATAGACATTACTTCATAGAATAGGGTCCTAAGTGAAGCATCATTAATTCTTCCGGTGTTCTTTTTCAACACTGAACTTAACATATTTCTTACAGTTCTGATTTGTCTTTCCCAAACTCCTTCTGTATGGCCTGCATGTGGAGCATACATATGGAAATTACACTGTTTCTCTAACAAATACTCAGTTACTTTTTCTTCTGTTTTAGAGCTTTCTTCAGTTCATTCTTTACTCCGACAAAATTAGATCCTTGGTCAGATCTAAGTTCTCTGACAGTACCTCTAATGGCTATGAAACATCTCAAAGTGTCGATCACTGCGTCAGTTGACATATCTTCTAACATTTCCAGGTGAATTGCTCTGGATCTGAGACATGTAAATATTAGTCCATATCTCTTGTACTCCTTGCGGTTTTGCTTGGTGATGAATGGGCTAAAACAATCCATTCCACTATAAAGAAATGGTGGTGATGGGTTTAAACGATCTGCCAGTAAATCTGCCATCCTTTGTTCTTCGGTAGGTATAGGTGCCTTTCTGAAGACTTTGCATTTACTTATATACTTTGCTATAACTTTGCTTCCTTTCACAATCCAGTAACCACCTTCTCTCAAACAGCTTTGGGTAAAGCTTCTTCCTTGATGCAAGGATTTGTTGTTGTAGTGATCAATAATCAATCTTGTGAAGGTAGAATTTTTGGGTAGAATTGCTGGATGATTAAATTTGCTAGGTAATGATTAGTTATAATGAAACACCAAAGTATTCGGGTGTTCGGATCTTTGGGCCGAACACATTGCTATGTTCGTGTGCTCAGCTGAGCACCCGAGTATAATGGAAGTCAATGAGAGACAACCAGGCACCCCCTGCTCTGAAGAGGGAAGGGTGCCTGGTTCATAGGAAAAGGTTAGAAAGTGACAGAAACACCACCGAAATTGATCGGAAACAGCATGGGGACCATGTCTGGATGCATCTTGGACTCCCTGGTCGCTGCAGGGAACCATGTTGTCCTAGTTGTACGCCACTTTTACAGACTGACAAAAATACGCCCCAACCCCCCCCAAAATAAAAAAAATAAAAAATTATATTAATAATAATCAATTTTACAGGAAAAATTGTTAGGAAACATTCTTCTTTCCTGTATATTCAATTGTATAGAAAGTGCAAGTGCTGCCAATTTTTTATTTTTTTTCAGAACTGAGGCCATGATTAAGATGGACGGCCGGAGGTATCCATATTGGGCTGCTATAGGCAAAATTATTTGACTGGCACCAAAAACATAATTTGCGACTGAAATACAGTATATGTCACGGATGTGGATTAAACGCACACAGATGTGGCACAAATTATTTCAATTTCCCAAAAAACATAGTTTGCGGATGGAGTACAGTATATGTCACGGATGTGGATTAAACATGCACACAGATGTGGCACAAATTAGTTACATTTCCCCAAAAAACATAATTTGTGGATGAAATACAGTATATGTCACGGATGTGGATTAAACGCACACACAGATGTGGCACAAATTAGTAAAATTTGCCCCAAAAACATAGTTTGCGGATGGAGTACAGTATATGTCATGGATGTGGATTAAACGCACACAAAGTTGTGGCACAAATTATTTGAATTTCCCCAAAAACCAGAGTTTGCGCATGGAGTACAGTATATGTCACGTATGTGGATTAAACGCGCACACAGATGTGGCACAAATTATTTCAATTTCCCCCCAAAAAATAGTTTGCGTATGGAGTACAGTATATGTCACAGATGTGGATTAAACGCACACACAGATATGGCACAAATTAGTTAAATTTGCCCCAAAAACATAGTTTGCGCATGGAGTACAGTATATGTTACGGATGTGGATTAAATGCACACACTATTGACAATAAATGTGGCGCTGATTAGTTGAATTTACACAAAAATACACAGTCTGTGGCCAGCCAATCAGTGTAATGCCAGTAGCTTACATGGCTACAGCATTACACTGGACGGCATTACTTACCTGCACGTTGATTGGCTGCTTAGGAGGCGCCAAATGTGCGTGGAGGAGACTTGAGCATTTCGCTCAAGCACATGTGGTACTCGGCTGAGTACCGCCACAGGCCGAGCATAGCGATGCTCGAGCCGAGCCGGTACTCGGCCGAGCATGCTCGCTCATCACTAGTAACGATGCATTTTCCAGTCTCCCTCCCACCTTCGGTATACCATCCTGCAGAACAAGATTAAGTTGTTTGGAATCCTTTTAGGTTCTTGACTAAGTTTCTTCAATTCTTCACTGTAGAATCTCTGTTGAATGAGTCTTATAACTGTTTCTTCAGCTTTCATACTTTCTTCTACATTCAACAATTCCTTCTTTCTGATTCCCTTTGCCAAACGTTGAATTCTAGCTACTACGTTTATGACTGTATTCCATTTTAAACACCCAGCTAGTCTTTCAAGTATGTCATCTTGACACTTGGCAGCAGTGCTCAATGTTTGAAGAACCTTTACTTCTGGATCACCCATATACAATTCTGTAAGACCTTACCAATATCACTTCATTATTATTCTGATAAGAATATAACATACCACAATCGTATATAAAATATATAATTTTATTAGGTAAAATAAATCACAAGAGATCACATGACACAAATACATAAGGGGTTGGAAACCAACAGTCCCAACTACCTCATGTGTTGCATAGACTAGGAGACAAGCCAGACGGCCAGCTACCTTACACCAAGTAAAAAATGACACACTTAATAATGACCTATATCTAACACCTTGTATGGGTTAAACTTACCAATGCTTTGCTGGCTACAAAATGTACATATGTAATAGAATAACCCCCCCAAAAAAGGGGGGGGGGCGCCAAGCTAGGGCCACTAATAACTCAAACAATTGCAGGCAGCATAGCAGATCAGAACACATAAGAAAGGGCAAACTCAGTATCTAACCACAATAGCAAGCTCACATAGCAATAAAGATCCATTAAGTAATTACCTATGGTGCGGAGGAGCGGGTTGTCTGGAATGAACGCACCTCGACGCGCGTTTCGCCAAGGACCGGCTTCGTCAGGAGGTAAATATACACTGAAGTGTGTCGCTTAAATAGTGGAGTCCGCGTCAGTTAAGATCATTTGCGAATGCGCCCAGTGATGTCAGTGGAGACGTCAGATAGGTGCGCTGCCCCTCTCCATGGAAACCACCACAACAGACCAGCGGAGCACGAGCAGCCCAGAAGCGGCGCAACAAAACATCGTCTCACCCCATCAAAGGCCAGACATGCACCGCCAGCCACCATGATGATCTGCGCGGAGCAGGTACATAGAGCACATCCCCGATGCCCCAATGCAGCGCACCAAGGCGATGCGCAATTAACTGATGGGAAGACAATATTACAGACTAGGGAAACCTTCAATATATTCATATCAGAAAATAATAATTCATAATGCCCATAGTAATAAAACCACTCTGTATGATGTATATAATTCAGAGTTATTAGTTCAGAATAGAATCAGAAATTAGTACTTGAATACCGATGCATGTAAATATTATAACTAAAGTGCATATGTGATCAATAGGATGTACAGATGTACATAGTATATAACATTGTGGCCAAAATGTGAAAAGTGCAAATTAAAGGACTAAAATCACATAATCCGTGAAAGTGCCATGGTGCATAGACACAAACATATACAAGTTGTTATACTAATATATACATAAGTGAAAGAACAAAACCAAAAAAAGAATAAAAAAACTATAGAAAATAATAAAAAACCGTGAAGGGTATACGTGTAGATACAGATTTTACATGCGTTAAAACAATATATATTTTTTTGCCTTTCTTTTTTTCTTTTCTTTTCTTTTCATTCAATTCTCATGGGCATGACATTCATGAAGATGTTATTCTTCCCTGTTAGCATTTCTATTCATCTTCTTATTATGACCAATGGGCTCCAATTAGAAACCATATCTTAAAAGAACTAAACTAACAAAAAAGAGGAAATATAAAAAATTTATACACGTGTATATCTGCATCTCCAAATGTGGTAGCTCTTACCATATATCTGCATGCTTGACAATTATTACATGAATAGTAGCCCCATTTGGGGCCCCTACTCCCAAACAAACTCGGTGGAGGGGGAGGAACATGGTGACTGCTGGTCAAGAGGTCACCTAAATTCTTGGAACGACGCCATGTAATTTGAGGGTACTCCAAGAGGGAAGCCTGTAGATCTTTGTCTGACAACAATATTTGGCGTATATTGCGCCATTGGGAGTTGAAAGAAGTTATAAAGCGGCAACCCTTCTTGTCACTCTTAAATTTACTCACCAAAAGAGAGTCTCTAGTCGTGGCCCGAGCCCGATTATATCCTCTCTTAATGTCCCACTGATTATAGGCTCTATTTTGAAACCTTTGAGATAGATCCCTTGCTTGCACTTCGAAACGCTGGTCACTCGAGCAGATACGACGGAGGCGTAAGAACTGTCCAACTGGGATAGCTTTAACTGTCTGTGGGTAATTAGAGGACTTAGCATGTAACAGAGTATTTGTAGAAATTGGCTTTCTGTAGAGGTCCGTGGAGACCCGACCATCCCTTTCTCTAATCAAGAATTTAGGTGACCTTTTGACCAGCAGTCACTATGTTCCTCCACCGAGTTTGTTTGGGAGTAGGGGCCCCAAATGGGGCTCCTATCCATGTAATAATTGTCAAGCATGCAGATATATGGTAAGAGCTACCACATTTGGAGATGCATCAGTGATCTATCTGATCACCTGTCGTGCAATCTCCTATATGTCGGCATGACGACAAGGGAGTTGAGGGTGAGGAGCTTGGAGCACGCCAGTAAAATTCGTCAGGCGGCCAATATGAAGACGGAGGATCTCTCTAAATTGCAACCCATTGCTCTACATTTTAGGGAAATACAGCCATCCCAAATTGTTGAAAATCCGTGGTATTGATAAAATCCATTTAGGCTGCAGAGGGTGGATTATAAGAGACGTCTTTTACAATGTGAGACAAAATGGATAGTGTTACTTAAAAGTGAGATCCCAAAAGGTCCTTATGAAACGGTTAGCTTTAAGGCCTTTTTATAATTTAGCGTTTCTTAACAGTGGTGTGTTGTGTATTAATTTTTAATATTTCCTCTATTTTGTTGGTTTAGTTGTTTTAAGATATGGTTCCTAATTGGAGCCCATTGGTCATAATGAGAAGATGAATAGAAATGCTAACAGGGAAGAATAACATCTTCATAAATGTCATGCCCATGAGAATTGAATGAAAAGAAAAGAAAAGAAAAAAAGAAAGGCAAAAAAAAAATTGTTTCAATGCATGTAAAATCTGTATTTACACATATACCGTTACCAATTTTTATTATTTTCTATTGTTTTTTTTTTTTTACATCCTATTGATCACATATGCACTTTAGATATAATATTTACATGCGTGGGTATTAAAGTACTAATTTCTGATTCTATTCTGAACTAATAACTCTGAATTATATACATCATACAGAGTGGTTTTATTACTATGGGCATTATGAATTATTATTTTCTGATATGAATATATTGAAGGTTTCCCTAGTCTGTAATATTGTCTTCCCATCAGTTAATTGCGCATCGCCTTGGTGCGCTGCATTGGGGCGTCGGGGATCTTCTCCATGTACCTGCTCCGTGCAGATCATCACGGCGGCTGGCAGTGCATGACTGGCCTTTGATGCGGTGTGACGATGTTTTGTTGCGCTGCTTCTGGGCTGCTCGTGCTCCGCTGGTCTGTTGTGGTGGTTACCATGGAGAGGGGTGGCGCGACTATCTGACGTCTCCACTGACATCACCGGGCGCATTCGCAAATGATCTTAACTGATGCGGACTCCACTATTTAAGCTGCACACTTCAGTGTATATTTACCTCGCCGGTCCTTGGCGAAACGCGCGTCGAGGTGCGTTCATTCCAGACAACCCGCTCCTCTGCACCATGGGTAATTACTTAATGGATCTTTATTTTGCTATGTGAGCTTGCTATTGTAGTTAGATACTGAGTTTGCCCTTTCTTATGTGTTCTGATCTGCTATGCTGCCTGCAATTGTTTGAGTTATTAGTGGCCTTAGCTTGGCACCCCCCCCAAAAAAAAGGGGGTTTTCTATTACATATGTACATTTTGTAGCCAGCAAAGCATTGGTAAGTTTAACCCATACAAGGTGTTAGATACAGGTCATTATTAAGTGTGTCATTTTTTACTTTGTGTAAGGTAGCTGGCCATCTGGCTTGTCTCCTAGTCTATGCAACACATGAGGTAGTTGGGACTGTTGGTTTCCAACCCCTTATGAATTTGTGTCTTGTGATCTCTTGTGATTTATTGTACCTAATACAATTATATATTTTATATACGATTGTGGTATGTTATATTCTTATCAGGGTTAATAAATTAATAATTAAGTGATATTGGTGAGGTAGATTTTACATTAGACCCTTGTATATTTTCAAAGGTAATTGGGAGTTCTCTTTTGTGTTTTGAATTCTGTATAAACCTTTACTGGGTATGATTTCCTTTTCCTAAAGGAACTCTGGACCGGTGAACCAGTTGGAATTCTTCAATTCTGTTACATTCCGGCCTCTTGAAGCATAATCTGCTGGGTTATGCTTTGTGTCAATGTGATGCCAATGTTCTGTATTTATTATATTCCAAATTTTCTGAACTCTATTGGCGACAAAGACTCAGAATCTTCGAGCTTCGTTGTTTATGTATCCTAGGACAACTTGTGAGTCTGTCCAAAAATATTCTTCATCTATTTTTAACTCCAATTCGTCACTCAGAAACTTGCTTACTGATGCTGAAACAACAGCCACTGTCAGTTCAAGTCTTGGTATTGTCTGAATACTAGTAGGAGCAACTCTGGCCTTTCCCATAACCAGGCCACAGTGTATCTTTTCTTCTCCTATCATTCTGATATACGTAGGAGCACTGACTATAACCATAACTACTGGCATCTGAAAAGTGATGAAGTTCTATTTTCTTGTACTTTCCGAAATCATGAGGTACAAAACATCTGTGTATCTGAACTTCATTCAAGTTTTGCAAGTCTCTTATCCAACTCTCCCACTTTGGCCATAAATTTTCAGGTATGGGTTGATCCCATCCTAACTTCTGTTTGCATAATTCTTGCAGTATCTCTCTTGCTTTGAGGATTACTGAGGCCAAGAATCCCAATGGATCATAAATAGAAGCCACCGCGGAAAGAATAGTACGTCTAGTTGCAACTTTCTCTTCAATATATACTTCAAAGAAGAACTTATCATTCTCTAAATTCCATCCCAATCCAAGTACGTTCTGAAATGGAAGATGATCATAATTGAGATCTACATTCTTCATAATTGATGCACGTTCAGAGTCACTGATGGATTCCAGTACCTCTCTGTTGTTTGAGATGAATTTGTGAAGGCACAGCTTTCCTCTTGCACATAACTCTTGGCTTTCTTTAACTAGTTTGATTGCAGATTCTGTGAACTCTAGACTTATAAGACTATCATCTACATAAAAGATTTTCTTCAAAAAATTTGCTTCTGATGGGCAATCCTTTTCATTTTGATTGGCCAGGTACCTCATTCCATAATTGGCGCAACCTGGAGACGATGCTGCTCCAAACCAGTGTACTTTCATTCTGTATTCTGCTGGCTCTGTATCTTTATCTTCGTCATCCAACCATAGAAACCTCAGGAAGTCTCTATCTTCATTCTTCACATGAAACTTGTGGAATATCTTTTCAACGTCACACATGAGTGCTACTTTCAGAATCTACAGAGTACTCCAGGCAGAGTGTTTGTAGATGATCATTTAATTCAACACCATTGTACTTTGCTGAGCAATCAAATACTACTCTAATCTCTTATCTGGTTTCTTTGAGTGGTAAACACCTTGATGTGGGCTGTACCACACTTCTCCTTCCTAAGGTTGGTTATTAACTGTCTCTTCATGTCCTTCTGCAAGAATGCCTTCCATTAAGTTCAAATAATCCTGCTTGAATTTGGGTTCCCTTCCTATCTTTTTCTTCAAACATTTCAACCTTGCAAGAGTTCTGTTATTTGGCAGACAAGGTCGTTTTCTAAAAGGTATGGGCATCATAAGATGACCTTGTTGATTCTGCTGAATACATTCTTGTAGATTGTGTACAAACTTTATGTCTTCTTGGGATACACTCTTTTCTATATAACTTATGTCTACAAAGTCGGATTCAAGGATCTTGATTACTTTTGCTGGACATACAGTTGGTAACTCTTGGACAGATATTCGATGACATAATCCTCTCAACCTGTCTTGAGTTTTCAATCTGCTGTTTTCCTCCAACAACACCCAATCCTAGATCAGTTTGAGCAATGTAGGGTTCACCCTTTCCTCCTGTGATTACCTTTCGTGGTACCAATGCTTCGGGACAATCGTAACCTATCAACAGTCCAACACCAAACTCCTTCAGCAGTGACATTTCATGAGATATGACAGATAGGTGCTCCCATTCATTGGCTGTTTCACAGGTAGGTATGTGATCTAGATCTAGAGGTATATCGTCTTTTGTAGAAGCTGGATGTAGATTTTATGTGCAGTTTGAATGAAGTCTTCTAACTCTCAGTCCATTGACCCTTTGACTGTTCACTAATGTGTCTCTCCCTGTCATCGTGGTGAGTTTGAGCTTCACTGGTTCTATAGCCACTTGTAATTTCTTGCAGATTACTTGATCAATGAATGTGAAGTCACTTTGGGCATCCCTAAGTGCATAGGCGTATACCTTCTTGTTCCTCCTTTTAGGATTTGAAATGCACACTGGTACAACCATTGATGTGCCGTTGCTTTCGCTTTCCCTCGCTCTGCAAGAGAATACCGATACTTTCTTTTCTTCCTCAGCATCTTTAGGTATTGAGGATTTATCCTTATTTGGACGTTCTTCATGTAGTGGTATAATGGCGTCCTTTGCAAAAGCAGAATGTGGCCTTTTTCTTACACTCCTTAGTAACATGGCCTTTTCTTAGACATCTATAACACAGATGGTTATCAAGTACAAACCTTTTCTTTTCATCTGGGGACTTCTCCTTCAATTGTTGGCACTTGTGTATGGAGTGGTTCTCTCCACAGAACATACACTTGAAGTTAGTCTGAAGATTTGTCGGTTCTGACTCTCTACTGATCCCAGTAGTGACTTTGAAATTGCTCTCGTAGGTGTCTAGACCTTTAGCTGCTGTATTGGTTACAAAACTAGTTGCTCTTGCGCATCGTATCTCTCTTGCAGGCCTTTCTTCTAAGAATTTTAAGACATAAAAGGATGTTACCGGATTACATGCTATCTGTGCTTCCTCATTGACGAACTAAGAGAACTTTTTAAAACTTGAGAAGTTCTTGCCTAGATCTAACTGTTTAGTCACATAGCGATTCCATGTAGAAGCCACTTATTCAGGTAGCTTAGCTAGCATCCTGTAATTTTCTAGATTGTCGTTCAGTACTTCTAGTCTTTGCACATGTGGGGTGGCATTGCTGCATGCTTGCAGGAAGTCACCATACTTTTGGAGTCTGAAGTGTTCTTTAGAACCTATTTTAGGCCAGTTATTCAGTTTCTCTCTAAAGGCTCTTTGTACTAAGAAAGGATGACCATATCTTGCATTCAATTTTTTCGAAAGTTTGCTTGTAGGCTTCTTCATCCTTCAATAGAAGTTACCCTGAAAAACTTCCTTTGCTTCTCCACAAACATATCTCTGAAGGTAAAATAACTTGTCGACTGGACTGAAGCAATGATGCTCAATAATCATTTCAAAAATTGCCTTCCACTTTATGAACTTCAGTATGTCTCCTGAAAATACAGTAGGTTCTGGAACGGGAAGTCTAGCTAGGACTGTTCTCTGTTGTCTTGCTGGGACAATAGTTGTAACACTCTCCTGAGCATTGCCGTGATATCTAGGAATAGAATCATCCGGTTCTATTTTCTCAGTTCTGAATTAGGTGAGTCCCTTTCTTCCTCTTTTCCGTCAGAGATAGAGGGTAAATTTACACACCTTTTTCCTAACACTGAACTAGGTCTCTCTTTGTCTTTCTGAGCAGGGATGGAAGAATAATGACTTATTTCCTCACTAAATGCTGGAGATTTCCTTCCATTCTCCTGAGCGTATGGAGGAAATTTGGAGTCTGCTTCTTCACTTAGTACAGATTTGGACCTATGATTACTGTTCATGTCCTCTTCGTGTACTCTTAGTCTGGCTTCTATAATCTTAACTTCTTTCTGCCTTTTCAGACTTTTCATTTCAGCTTCCAGTTGATGACTCTGTGCCTCCATTTCAGCTTCCATTTGATTGCGCTGTGCCTCCATTTCAGCTTCCATTTGATGGTGTTGTACCTCCATTTGATGGCGCTGTGCCTTGATGGCAGCTTCCATCTCAATTTCTGCTCTCTTGACAGCAAGTTGTTCAACCAATTCCTTTCTTTTGGCTAAAGTACTTGAGGACTCTGATATGTGGCTGGCACTTCTGCTAGCGAAGGAAGTCCCACTTGAGATTGTGGTTCCCCCTAAGAACCTAGCATAGTCTCTCATAAAAAGCTTGTTCATTCTCTTTCCTGCCTTAACTTCATCATAGTTAGCTGCAGATGATAGTTCTCTAATGAGCTTTACTAAATCTTTAGTGACTGCAGTATATGTGTTCATGTTCCTTACAATATCCTGGGAAGTAGTGTTGAGCGAACAGTTCGCGCATCGTTCGGGTTCGTACCGAATTTTGGGGTGTCCGGGACCCGGACCCGAACCCGGACATTTTCAAAAAAGTTCGGGTTCGGGTTCGGTGTTCGTCGATTTCTTACCGCTTTCTGAAGGGCTGCACAGCAGCCAATCAGCTAGCGTCTTACTTCTTGCCCTAAGAAGCCATCACAGCCATGCCTACTAATGGCATGGCTGTGATTGGCCAAGTGCAGCATGTGACCCAGCCTCTATTTAAGCTGGAGTCACGTAGCGCCGCACGTCACACTGCTCTGACTAGTGTAGGGAGAGGATGCAGCTTCTGTGAGGGCGAGATAGGCAGGGAAAAGTCAGCAACAGCACCTAATGAACGGATCGATCTGCAGCTGAGAATCAGTGAACTTCTGCTATTTACTTGATTGCTGGTTTTTTGGCTGCACAGAGCGTTTTTCTGTCACTTATTTTCTGGGTTGATCGGGCGGCCATTTTGTGACTTGTGGTGCTCCAGAACAAGCTGCCACACATCCATCAATGCTTCAATACTATTTTTTTTTTGCTATATCCTCCATCAGGGGCTTGGCTGTGCTAATTGTCACCCCTAGAAACTCAGGATAGCAATTTCTATATTTTATTAAGGGGTTAAATACAATTGCCCAAATACCAATCCCCTAAATCTGGTGTTCCAGCTTTGGCTAGACAAGCATAATACTGTCTGCTGTCTGGCAAAGGATAGATTATTTTCTGGGGTGAAATTCAATTGGCAAAATAGCAAAACCATACATCAGTGGTTTCAGCAGTGGCTGGCAAAATATAATAGTGTCCGCCAAAACAGATATTTTGGTTTGGGGTTAAATTCAATTGCCAAAATAGCAACACCCTAAATCTGGTGTCACAGCTGAGCCTGGCAAACTATATTAGTATCCGCAAAAACATATATTTTGTTCTGGGGTGAAATTCACTTGCCAAAATAGCAATCCTCTAAATCTGGTGTCACAGCTGAGCCTGGCAAACTATATTAGTATCCGCAAAAACATATATTTTCTTCTGGGGTGAAATTCACTTGCCAAAATAGCAACACCCTAAATCTGGTGTCACAGCTGTGCCTGGCAAACTATATTAGTATCCGCAAAACATATATTTTGTTCTGGGGTTAAATTTACTTGCCAAAATAGCAATCCACTAAATCTGGTGTCACAGCTGAGCCTGGCAAACTATATTAGTATCCGCAAAAACATATATTTTGTTCTGGGGTGAAATTCACTTGCCAAAATAGCAATACCACTAAATCTGGTGTCACAGCTGAGCCTGGCAAACTATATTAGTATCCGCAAAACATATATTTTCTTCTGGGGTGAAATTCACTTGCCAAAATAGCAATCCACTAAATCTGGTGTCACAGCTGAGCCTGGCAAACTATATTAGTATCCGCAAAAACATATATTTTGTTCTGGGGTGAAATTCACTTGCCAAAATAGCAATCCCCTAAATCTGGTGTCACAGCTGAGCCTGGCAAACTATATTAGTATCCGCAAAAACATATATTTTCTTCTGGGGTGAAATTCACTTGCCAAAATAGCAACTCTCTAAATCTGGTGTCACAGCTGAGCCTGGCAAACTATATTAGTATCCGCAAAAACATATATTTTCTTCTGGGGTGAAATTCACTTGCCAAAATAGCAATACCACTAAATCTGGTGTCACAGCTGAGCCTGGCAAACTATATTAGTATCCGCAAAACATATATTTTGTTCTGGGGTGAAATTCACTTGCCAAAATAGCAATCCACTAAATCTGGTGTCACAGCTGAGCCTGGCAAACTATATTAGTATCCGCAAAACATATATTTTGTTCTGGGGTGAAATTCACTTGCCAAAATAGCAACACCACTAAATCTGGTGTCACAGCTGAGCCTGGCAAACTATATTAGTATCCGCAAAACATATATTTTGCTTCTGGGGTGAAATTCACTTGCCAAAATAGCAATCCACTAAATCTGGTGTCACAGCTGAGCCTGGCAAACTATATTAGTATCCGCAAAAACATATATTTTGTTCTGGGGTGAAATTCACTTGCCAAAATAGCAATCCACTAAATCTGGTGTCACAGCTGAGCCTGGCAAACTATATTAGTATCCGCAAAAACATATATTTTGTTCTGGGGTGAAATTCACTTGCCAAAATAGCAACACCCTAAATCTGGTGTCACAGCTGAGCCTGGCAAACTATATTAGTATCCGCAAAACATATATTTTGTTCTGGGGTGAAATTCACTTGCCAAAATAGCAATCCTCTAAATCTGGTGTCACAGCTGAGCCTGGCAAACTATATTAGTATCCGCAAAAACATATATTTTGTTCTGGGGTGAAATTCACTTGCCAAAATAGCAATCCACTAAATCTGGTGTCACAGCTGAGCCTGGCAAACTATATTAGTATCCGCAAAAACATATATTTTCTTCTGGGGTGAAATTCACTTGCCAAAATAGCAATACCCTAAATCTGGTGTCACAGCTGTTGCAGGCCCATTGTAAATCTGTCCATAAAAGGATACCTTTCATCCAGGGCCTAAATACTTGCCCTAAAAGAGATATTCCCTAAATCAGTGGTTACTGCTGTGCCTGGATTAGTGTAATAAGCTACATAAACAAATAGGCAGATAGTGGTAGGTGCCTGTAAAAAAGGCCTGAATTTGAAATCAATACATTGGGCCAAATATTTTTTTCCTTATTGTGGTGCTTGGTGAACGGTAACAATGAGGAAAACATCTAGTAAGGGACGCGGACGCGGTCGTGGTGGTGTTAGTGTACCCTCTGGTGCTGGGAGAGGACGTGGCCATTCTGCCACAGCCACACGTCCTAGTGAACCAACTACCTCAAGTTCCAGTACCCGCCAGAATTTACAGCGATATTTGGTGGGGCCCAATGCCGTTCTAAGGATGGTAAGGCCTGAGCAGGTACAGGCGCTAGTCAATTGGGTGGCCGACAGTGGATCCAGCACGCTCACAACATTATCTCCCACCCAGTCTTCTGCAGAAAGCGCACAGGTGGCACCTGAAAACCAAGCCCATCAGTCTGTCACATCACCCCCATGCATATCAGGGAAACTGTCTGAGCCTCAAGTTATGCAGCAGTCTCTTATGCTGTTTGAAGACTCTGCTGGCAGGGTTTCCCAAGGGAATCCACCTAGCCCTTCCCCTGTGGTGGAAGACATAGAATGCACTGATGCACAACCTCTGATGTTTACTGATGATGAGGACATGGGAATACCACCTCATCGGAGTCCGCACGTCTCTGATGATGACGAAACACAGGTGCCAACTGCTGCGCTCTTTCTGCAGTGTGCAGACCGAACAGGAGGACAGGGAGGAAGACTGTGTGGAAGACGATGCAGGGGACGATGAGGTCCTAGACCCCACATGGAATGAAGGTCGTGCCACTGACTTTCATAGTTCAGAGGAAGAGGCAGTGGTGAGACCGAGCCAACAGCGTAGCAAAAGAGGGAGCAGGGGGCAAAAGCAGAACAGCCGCCGCCAAGAGAGTTCGCCTGATACAGGCCACCGCCACCAGGGACCGAGCACCCCAAAGGCAGCTTCAAGGAGTTCCCTGGCATGGCACTTCTTAAACAATGTGCTGACGACAAGACCCGAGTGGTTTGCACGCTGTGCCATCAGATCCTGAAGCGAGGCATTAACGTTCTGAACCTTAGCACAACCTGCATGACCAGGCATCTACATGCAAAGCATGAACTGCAGTGGAGTAAACACCTTAAAAGCAAGGAACTCACTCAGGCTCCCCTGCTCCCTCTTCTGCTGCTGCCTCGGCCTCTTCCTCCGCCTCGGGAGGAATGTTGGCACCTGCCGCCCACCAAACAGAGGATGTGCCAGCGACACCACCACCTGCGCCACCAAGCATCTCCACCATGTCACACGGCAGCGTTCAGCTCTCCATCTCACAAACCTTGGAGAGAAAGCGTAAATTCCCACCTAGCCACCCTCGAGCCTCTGGGCCTGAATGCCAGCATTTCTAAACTACTGGCCTTTGAAATGCTGTCATTCAGGCTGGTGGACACAGACAGCTTCAAACAGCTGATGTCCATGGCTGTCCCACAGTATGTTGTCCCCAGCCGCCACTACTTCTCCAAGACAGCCGTGCCTTCCCTGCACATGCAAGTGTCCGATAAAATCAAGTGTGCACTGCGCAACGCCATTTGTGGCAAGGTCCACCTAACCACAGATACGTGGACCAGTAAGCACGGCCAGGGACGCTATATCTCCCTAACTGCACACTGGGTAAATGTAGTGGCGGCTGGGCCCCAGGCGGAGAGTTCCTTGGCGCACGTCCTTCCGCCGCCAAGGATCACAGGGCATCATTGTTTGCCTCCTGTAGCCTCCTCCTCCTACTCGGCTTCCTCCTCCTCTGCTTCCACCAGCTCATCCAGTCAGCCACACACCTTCACCACCAACTTCAGCACAGCCCGGGTAAACGTCAGCAGGCCATTCTGAAACTCATATGTTTGGGGGACAGGCCCCACACCGCGCAGGAGTTGTGGCGGGGTATTGAACAACAGACCGACCAGTGGTTGCTGCCGGTGGGCCTCAAGCCCGGCCTGGTGGTGTGCGATAATGGGCGAAATCTCGCCGCAGCTCTGGGACTAGCCGGTTTGACGCACATCCCTTGCCTGGCGCATGTGCTGAATTTGGTGGTGCAGAAGTTCATTCACAACTACCCCAACATGTCAGAGCTGCTGCATAAAGTGAGGGCCGTCTGTGCGCGATTCCGGCGTTCACATCCTGCCGCTGCTCGCCTGTCTGCGCTACAGCGTAACTCGGCCTTCCCGCCACCGCCTCATATGCGACGTGCCCACCAGGTGGAACTCCACCTTGCACATGCTGGAGAGACTGTGCGAGCAGCAGCAGGCCATAGTGGAGTTTCAGCTGCAGCACGCACGCGTCAGTCGCACTGCGGAACAGCACCACTTCACCACCAATGATTGGGCCTCCATGCGAGACCTGTGTGCCCTGTTGCGCTGTTTCGAGTACTCCACCAACATGGCCAGTGGCGATGACACCGTTATCAGCGCTACAATACCACTTCTATGTCTCCTTGAGAAAACGCTTAGGGCGATGATGGAAGAGGAGGTGGCCCAGGAGGAGGAGGAGGAGGAGGAGGAGGATGAGGGGTCATTTTTAGCACTTTCAGGCCAGTCTGTTAGAAGTGGCTCAGAGGGAGGTTTTTTGCAACAGCAGAGGCCAGGTACAAATGTGGCCAGCCAGGGCCCACTACTGGAGGACGAGGAGGATGAGGAGGAGGTGGAGGAGGATGAGGATGAAGCAGGTTCACAGCGGGGTGGCACCCGACACAGCTCAGGCCCATCACTGGTGCGTGGCTGGGGGATACGGAGGACGATGACGATACGCCTCCCACAGAGGACAGCTTGTCCTTACTCTCTGGGGAGCCTGGCACACATGAGCGACTACATGCTGCAGTGCCTGCGCAACGACAGCAGAGTTGCCCACATTTTAACGTGTGCGGACTACTGGGTTGCCACCCTGCTGGATCCCCGATACAAAGACAATGTGCCCACCTTACTTCCTGCACTGGAGCGTGATAGGAAGATGCGCGAGTTCAAGCGCACGCTGGTAGAGGCGCTCCTGAGAGCATTCCCAAATGTCACAGGGGAACAGGTGGAAGCCCAAGGCGAAGGCAGAAGAGGAGCAAGAGGTCGCCAACGCAGCAGTGTCACGGCCAGCTCTTCTGAGGGCAGGGTTAGCATGGCAGAAATGTGGAAAAGTTTTGTCTCCACGCCACAGCTAACTGCACAACCACCTGATACGGAACGTGTTAGCAGGAGGCAGCATTTCACTAACATGGTTGAACAGTACGCCTGCACACCCTCCACGTACTGACTGATGGTTCGGCCCCATTCAACTTCTGGGTCTCCAAATTGTCCACGTGGCCAGAGTTAGCATTTTATGCCTTGAGGTGCTGGCCTGCCCGGGCGGCCAGCGTTTTGTCTGAACGTGTATTCAGCACGGCAGGGGGCGTCATTACTGACAAACGCAGCCGCCTGTCCACAGCCAACGTGGACAAGCTGACGCTCATAAAAATGAACCAGGCATGGATCCCACAGGACCTGTGCCTCCCTTGTGCAGAATAGACATTTCCCTCCCCATCAACCATGTATTCTTGTACTCTGGGGCACTTCTTTATTGAATCCTCATTTTTTTACTTTACCATGATCTTGCGGTGCAACCCAAAGTTGAATGAACCTCTCCTCTGTCTGGGTGCTGGTCCAAAATACATGAGAGTGACATTCTCCGTTGGTGGTTGATATGACGCATGATTCCTTGCTGTGGGACCTCTCCTCTGTCTGGGTGCTGGTCCAAAATACATGAGAGTGACATTCTCCGTTGGTGGTTGATATGACGCATGATTCCTTGCTGTGGGACCTCTCTCCTCTGTCTGTGTGCTGGGCCTAAATAAATGAGAGTGACATTCTCCGGTGGTGGGTGATATGACGCATGATTCCATGCTGTGGGACCTGTATCCTCTGTCTGGGTGCTGGTCCAAAATACATGAGAGTGGCCTTCTCCGGTGGTGGGTGATATGACGCATGATTCCATGCTGTGGGACCTGTATCCTCTGTCTGGGTGCTGGTCCAAAATACATGAGAGTGGCCTTCTCCGGTGGTGGGTGATATGACGCATGATTCCATGCTGTGGGACCTGTATCCTCTGTCTGGGTGCTGGTCCAAAATACATGAGAGTGGCCTTCTCCGGTGGTGGGTGATATGACGCATGATTCCATGCTGTGGGACCTGTATCCTCTGTCTGGGTGCTGGTCCAAAATACATGAGAGTGGCCTTCTCCGGTGGTGGGTGATATGACGCATGATTCCATGCTGTGGGACCTGTATCCTCTGTCTGGGTGCTGGTCCAAAATACATGAGAGTGACATTCTCCGGTGCAGGGTGATATGACGCATGATTCCTTGCTGTGGGACCTGTATCCTCTGTCTGGGTGCAGGGGTCAGAGTCTCTCAAAGTGGCCTTCTCTTGTGGTGGGTGATGTGAAGCTGATGTTTGTGCCATCTGACATGGTTGCCGGGGTCCCATTAAATGGTGTCCTACTCCTGTGGTGGGTGATCTAAATGCCTGATTCTCTGCTGTGAAAACCCCTCTCCTCCGCCTGGGTGCAGGGGTCAAAGTCTCTCAAAGTGGCCTTCTCTTGTGCTGGGTGATGTGAAGCTGATATTTGTGCCATCTGACATGGTTGCCGGGGTCCCATTAAATGGTGTCCTACTCCTGTGGTGGGTGATCTAAATACATGATTCTCTGCTGTGAAAACCTCTCTCCTCCGTCTGGGTGCAGGGGTCAAAGTCTCTCAAAGTGGCCTTCTCTTGTGCTGGGTGATGTGAAGCTGATGTTTGTGCCATCTGACATGGTTGCCGGGGTCCCATTAAATGGTGTCCTACTCCTGTGGTGGGTGATCTAAATGCCTGATTCTCTGCTGTGAAAACCCCTCTCCTCCGCCTGGGTGCAGGGGTCAAAGTCTCTCAAAGTGGCCTTCTCTTGTGCTGGGTGATGTGAAGCTGATGTTTGTGCCATCTGACATGGTTGCCGGGGTCCCATTAAATGGTGTCCTACTCCTGTGGTGGGTGATCTAAATGCCTGATTCTCTGCTGTGAAAACCCCTCTCCTCTGTCTGGGTGCTGGTCCCAAATAAATGAGAGTGGCCTTCTCCGGTGGTGGTTGATATGACGCATGATTCCTTGATGTGGGACCTGTATCCTCTGTCTGGGTGCTGGTCCAAAATAAATGAGAGTGGCCTTCTCCGGTGGGGGTTGATATGACGCCTTATTCCTTGCTGTGGGACCTCTCTCCTCTGTCTGGGTGCTGGTCCAAAATACATGAGAGTGGCCTTCTCCGGTGGTGGGTGATATGACGCATGATTCCATGCTGTGGGACCTGTATCCTCTGTCTGGGTGCTGGTCCAAAATACATGAGAGTGACATTCTCCGGTGCAGGGTGATATGACGCATGATTCCTTGCTGTGGGACCTGTATCCTCTGTCTGGGTGCTGGTCCAAAATAAATGAGAGTGGCCTTCTCCGGTGGTGGTTGATATGACGCATGATTCCTTGATGTGGGACCTGTATCCTCTGTCTGGGTGCTGGTCCAAAATAAATGAGAGTGGCCTTCTCCGGTGGGGGGTTGATATGACGCCTTATTCCTTGCTGTGGGACCTCTCTCCTCTGTCTGGGTGCTGGTCCAAAATACATGAGAGTGGCCTTCTCCGGTGGTGGTTGATATGACGCATGATTCCTTGATGTGGGACCTGTATCCTCTGTCTGGGTGCTGGTCCAAAATAAATGAGAGTGGCCTTCTCCGGTGGTGGTTGATATGACTCATGATTCCTTGATGTGGGACCTCTCCTCTGTCTGGGTGCTGGTCCAAAATACATGAGAGTGGCCTTCTCCGGTGGTGGGTGATATGACGCATGATTCCATGCTGTGGGACCTGTATCCTCTGTCTGGGTGCTGGTCCAAAATACATGAGAGTGGCCTTCTCCGGTGGTGGGTGATATGACGCATGATTCCATGCTGTGGGACCTGTATCCTCTGTCTGGGTGCTGGTCCAAAATACATGAGAGTGACATTCTCCGGTGCAGGGTGATATGACGCATGATTCCTTGCTGTGGGACCTGTATCCTCTGTCTGGGTGCTGGTCCAAAATACATGAGAGTGACATTCTCCGGTGCAGGGTGATATGACGCATGATTCCTTGCTGTGGGACCTCTCTTCAATTGATATTGGTTAATTTTTATTTATTTTATTTAATTTTAATTCATTTCCCTATCCACATTTGTTTGCAGGGGATTTTTCTACACTTTGCTGCCTTTGGCAGCCCTCTAGCCCTTTCCTGGACTATTTTACAGCCTTTTTTGTGCCTAAAAGTTCGGGTCCCCATTGACTTCAATGGGGTTCGGGTTCGGGATAAAGTTCGGATCGAGTTCGAATCCCGAACCCGAACATTTCCGGGAAGTTCGGCCGAACTTCTCGAACCCGAACATCCAGGTGTTCGCTCATCTCTACTGGGAAGGTGTCGTAGATGACCGCAGGTTGAAATATATACTTTCTTGCTTTATCTTTCTATGAATGTCTTTAATGTATGATTTCCACCTATCATACATCCGGTCGAACTTTTTCTCTTTTAATGCTGCTTCTTGCTCCAAATTTTCCAGCATCTTTGGGGTCAGTTTTCAGGCACGCGATGAACATCTTAGTTCATTTTCTTGGGCTATATTTGTTTGCGGCAAGACTAATGTTACATCAGACTCTTCTACCTCAGACAGGTTCCCTTGCTCTTCACCTTCTATCCTATCTATCTTTGTATCCTTTTACAGTGGCATGGTAATTCTAGGCTCAGACATTTTACTTTAAATGCTATAACAATCAATACAAATAATAATATGTCATTCACTTTAAATGCAATACTGACAAATGCAGAAATAAATAACTCACTTTAAACACAATAGCAATAAATTCAGGCAATAAATGACTTTCACTTTAAATACTTTAGCATCTGTATCCTACAAACTGTCCTTTGTTTTACTTTAAAGTATTTTATTACTGAACACAAAAATGTCTCTTTGTGCCAAACCTATGTGCAATGATAACAAAAACCATCTCCTTTTCCTTAAGAACCAATGCTTTATTCTTTCACATATTCATTTAAAATCCATGTGTACAAATGGAGAAACTATAGTAAAATGTGACGCGTTTCGGTCACTTGCATATTGTCCCTTCATCCATACATGTACAACTGACTAAAAACAACATTTTTATATACTCAGAGTACATACTCTCCTGATTTGATGATTCACATCACCCTCAGTGCAGCCACTGATGTGGATGCAGTGTGGGGGAGGGTAACTCACCAAACCAGGAAACAGGTGACTGTTTCTCTGAATAAACATAGTGATGTATGGTTTACTAAAGCGTCACATTCTACTATAGTTTCTCTGTTTATACACATGGATTTTAAATGAATATGTGAAAGAATTGGTTCTTAAGGAAAAGAAGCTGGATGTTTTTTTGCTATCTCTGGATCGTTCACCTGGCCACGTCTGGACCAGTATAGGAGACAAAAGGAGACACACGGACTGTGTCTCCTTTGAAAAACTGGAGGTGAGTGCTGCAGTAAATGAACTGTTTCTTTGTATGTGCAATAAGTAATAAAAGGGAAGTCCTGACCTTATTCTGAAGAGCAGGAACAAATGTCAGTCTGAAAGGAGACTTGTCTTTTCTCAATGATGCAGGCACTCTAGCTCTGGACTCTGGCCTCCCACCATGTGTTTCTTTCTTTCTCTCTAGGGATCGCAGGAGGGTTGGCACTCTTTCTTGGACTATCTTGCCTTTGCCATTCTGCAACTTTAAGGGTCAGCTGCAGTTTGATCTAATACACGTGTTCTATGGCCTCTATGGTAGCTCCGCTGAGGTGTCTTTGTTTGCTCACTCAGAGAACAGTTGCTGTGCGGCGGTATATGCTAGCTCTCCGCTGCTCTAATGCGCTCTTTTCTGTGCGAGTTGAGGAGCGCTATTGCTTCGCCGCTAAGGGTAATAGTTCCACTAAGGCAGGCGCAGCACTATTATGCCTTATGCGCTATGGCATTAGAAGAATTTTGATTTCTCTGACTTTTTTAGTCTAACCAGACTGTCTAGTAATCTGTAATTGCTCTAGCGCCGTTCTATGGAAGCAGTAGGTTTAAAGAGCACATCAAATGCTTGAAACGACTTCTTTATTAACTTCAACTTTTCTTCATATATAACGCTGCTTCCTCCGCAGCAGACAGTCCATGTACAAAACACATGTAGAATAAAGTATCACAAAATGGCGGTTCAACTGTTCAATCTTGTCATTCGGTATAAAATGGTGGATATATTTCTCTCTTCAGTATCTGTACTTTCACTTTAAGTCATTTAAGCACTTTATGATCTCTCTGAGTGGTATATCTGAGGCTTAACCAATAGTTTTACTTGCTCTATATGATCTGGTATGAGCAGTTCGCAGACTGTACATAGTTTGCGTAGTTTGGAGATTGCTATTTGGTATTTGCTAATTGGTCTATTCATTTGCTTATGGCATACTGTTCATTTGGTGGAACTGCAAGTAAACACATATAACTAGTTCAGTGTACAGTTCTAATCACTACATTAACAATAGGAACATTATATAACTGTGTTAAATACCTATTTTGGCCTCTTTGCTTCCATAAAACTGAGCTATCAGTGGAGTGAATGTCTGTTCAGCTTCTCTCCTCTGGTGTAATAAATTCTAGCAGCTCCTGCTAGGGGAATTTCCCAAACAGACTGAGTGTGAGGCTGGCTGTAATTGGCCAAGACTCCTGCTCAGTGTGACACAGTAAGTCACAGTAAATAACTCTGCTTTCGTCTCTAACATGTAAACATATGAACTGTATTAAGGTTATTAGCAGGTCTAGCTGTATATACATTTAAGTCATATTAGCAACCTTGGACAGGCCTTAGCTGGCCAGCTACAACATCTCCTCGCATTTGTAATGTGTGACCCAGTAACATAATATCACAGGCTCCAGGATTCAGTATCGAAACTCATTATCAATGTTTAACATTTATTGTAAAATGTAAGGTTTGGAAAGATTTTACAGATTCCTAGGAATATGATTACTGTAACGAAAGGCACAAATCAATATGTCCGACTCAGACTCATATCTATTGCCTTTAGCTGAACCAATATATAAGAAGAGTTCAATTTATGACTTCTGGTGGAGATTCTATTCACCTTGATGATAAAGGAAACTTTCTGGCGAAATTTGATCTGGTGAATTATCAGATATTTGCTAACAAGACCGTGGGGAAGCAAACAGTCGGACATTTCCATGAAGACAAAGGTCATCATCAGTTTCTTATAAATGAGAGCTCAATTATTTGGAAATCACAGTTTTTCCAGGTGAATTCAGTGTCTGATTTGTTACACATTAACAGTGTTGAGCGTGAATATTCACAAAGCGAATTTTTATCTCGAATATCATGATTTTGAGATTTCGCGAATATGTCGAATACATGACCCCATATTCGCATTTATGAATATTCGCTCTTAAGATGGATGGTGATAGGGAAACTGTATTGAAAATAAAAGAATCAGACATAATTCCCCCAACCTTAATTGCTTTCTATAACAATTTCCACTATTCCTGTCAGAGTAAAGACTTAATAGCTAAAAACTGTCCTGCGAATGTTCGTAACTTGAATATTCGCTTTAATCTATTCACAGTTTGTATTCCCTTTCCTACCAAGCATTAACAGGTTGTGTCAGACTCCAGTACGCTGCATGTGTTGGGAAAATTCGTATGTCTTTTTCGCACTTTTCCATTCGCACAAATGACTCCCGCCATTTTAAGCTTTCAATACATGTAAAGCTGTTTAAACATTAATAATAATAATAAAATTAATCGCCAATCATAAAATTGAATGCGAAATATCGAATATTGCGAAGTCGTGAATATATGACGAATATGATGCGAAATATTCAATATATCACAAACTCGAATATGGGTCTTTGCGCTCATCCCTACACATTAACAACTGTCATATGTTTACTTACATTAAAGGGGTTATCCAAGACTAAAACTTTTTAACCCCTTCAGTACTGAGCCACCTTTCACCTTAAATCCCAGACCAATTTTTGCAAATCTGACATGTGTCAATTCATGTGCTAACTTTGGAACGCTTTTACTTATCCAAGCCATTCTGAGAATGTTATCTCGTGACACACTGTACTTGACAGTGGTAAATTTGAGTCAATAAATTTCACCTTTATTTATGAAATAATCAAGAATTTACCAAAAATTTTGAAAAATTCATAATTTTCAAAATTTTAATTTCTCTATTTTTAAGGCAGATAGTAATACCTCATAAAATAGTTATCAATCAACATTCCCCATATGTCTGCTTTATGTTTCCATAATTTTGTAATTGTCATTTTGTTTTTTTAGGACGTTAGAAGGCTTAGAATTTTAAAAGGAATTTTTAAAATTGTCAACAAAATTTCCAAAACGGCATTCCGAGAGTTAATGTGCCAGCATCAGCTGCCACCACTCATCATATCAGGCTGCTGAGACACCTTTCATAAAATAACACCTAAGTACACTCTACAACCGCTAGCATTCTCAGGTTAATAAATAAATATAGGTAACACTTCTTCTAAGGTCATGGAATCATTAGAACACTAGAAGGTTCTTAATAGAGTGAAGTGAAGTTTTAATATATAAAAAGACAGTGGGTACAAACAATGGGGATATCATAGAAAATACAAAATAAAATATATAGACATAGACATATAGATACAATGCAAAATAACAGTTTGTAAAATAAAAGAGATAAAAACAGAACTTAATACGTTACGTGACTGTTAAGTCTGGTTGCCTAAAGAAGCAGAAATATTGGTCAGTCCATCAAGCTAGTGATCCCCCAAGAAATGACAGTTTGCATTTACCCATGCATGTGTTAAAAAGAGTTGGTAGATTCCCCCATAACCCCCCCCCCTCCCCCACACACACACACACACACACACACACACACACACACACCTATGATGTAAGAGGAGGCTAGTGAGTATGGAAATGTTGACTCCTGATGCTGTTGCCACCTCAGCACTCTGTCGCTGTTGCCACTCAGCGCTCTGTCACTAGGCCAATCTGCTGACTCCTCATGCTGTTGCCACCTCAGCGCTCTTCACTGGGTCACTCTGTTGACTCCTTATGCTGTTGTCACCTCAGCACTCTGGTCACTGGGCCACTCTGTTAACTCCTCATGCTGTTGCCACCTCACCATGCTGTCACTGGGCCACTCTGTTGGCTCCTTATGCTGTTGTCACATCAGCACTCTGTCGACTCCTCATGCTGTTGCTACCTCAGAATTCTGTCACTTGGACACTCTGTTGACTCCTCATGCTGTTGCCACCTCAGCACTCTTTAACTGGGCCACTCTGTTGACTCCTCATGCTGTTGCCACCTCACCAATCTATGACTGGGCCACTGAGTTGATTCCTCATGCGGTTGCCATCGTGCCCACTCTATAAGGGGCTATTGTCCCTGTTTGGCCTTGTTGACATCACCATTTATTTTACCCTTCTTCTGATCTGTCAGAAGGATGGAAAAATGAGAAACGCAACAGATCCTGTCTGTGTAGCAGCTGTAAGACCTGTATGGTCCCATCAGAATTGGCTTATAATTTGGAATTCCAAAGCAGGAGTGGGTACAAAACACAGAAGACATGCAAATATTCCATTCACGTGTCATCTCTGTTTTGGATCCACTCCAGCTTTTTTTGGCCTTAGCAATACTGATGGATTACCAAATACTGACCACTAGGGTTGAGCTAACCCGAACTGCAAAGTTTGTACCGAACTTTGCGAGTTTGGGTACCCGGACCCGAACCCAGACTTTTTCACTGTAGTTCGGGTTCGGTGATTGGGTGATTTTATTATTTTCCATTTTAACATAAAAGTAATAGCATTCTTAAGACAGAATGCTAAATCAAATGGCCATTGAGGGGTTAAAATAATAAAAAACTAATCTCATCCGCTTGAACGCACAGCCGGTATCCTCTTCTTATGCCCAGATATTTGCTTCCTTAAAGTAATTTATCCAGCTGCGCCCCCTCACAGTAATATGCCCAGATATGTGCCCCCTCACAGTAATATGCCCAGATATGTGCCCCTTCACAGTAACTTGCCCTGATATATGCTCCATCATAGTAATATGCCCAGATATGTGCCCCCCCCCACAATCATATGCCCAGTTGTGCTCCCTCATGGTAATATAGCCAGCTGTGCCCCCTCGCAGAAATGTGTCCAGATATGTGCCTCCCTAAATACACAGTACATGCCTTAATATATGCCCCTTCACAGTAATATGCCCAGCTGTGCCCCCTTACAGAAGAGGGAGTCATAATTGAGTAGCGGGGACTGGATGAGTATGGATTTCTCTATAGGTTCCAATATCTAAAGTGTATATGTTAAAAAAAGGGACAGCACCTTTATGTCTCAAAAGGCAAGCATTATATATGTACTAGACATTAGGCCCGTTACAATAACGGGAGCTAGAACATTAGTGCTGGCACTGTTATGGGGGATCTGTGGATGACACTGTTATGGGGGATCTCTGGATGGCACTGTTATAGGGGATCTGTGGATGACACTGTTATAGGGGATCTGTGGCTGGCACTGTTATGGGGGCATCTGTGGATGGCACTGTTATAGGGGATCTGTGTATGGCACTGTTATAGGGGATCTGTGGCTGACACTGTTATGGGGGATCTGTGGATGGCACTGTTATGGGGGATCTGTGGATGTCACACTGTTATGGGGGGGGGGGGAATCTGTGAATGGCACTGTTATGGGGGGATCTGTGGAAGACACACTGTTATGGGGGCATCTGTGGAGGACACACTGTTATGGGGGTCTATGGCTGACACTGTTATGGGGGCACTGTGCTGACACTGTTATGGGGGTCTGTGGCTGACACTGTTATGGGGGGGTCTGTGGCTGACACTTATGGGGGTCTATTGTTGACACTGTTATGGGGGCACTGCGGATGTCACTGTTATGGGGGGTCTGTGGTTGACACTGTTATGGGGATGGTCTGTGGCTGACACTGTTATGGGGGTCAATGGCTGACACTGTTATGGGGAGTCTGTGGCTGACACTTATGGGTGTCGTCTGTGGCTGACACCTATTGGGGTCTGTGGCTGACACTTATGGGGGTCTGTGGCTGACACTTATGGGGGATCTGTGGATGGCACTGTTATGGGGGTCTGTGGCTGACACTTATGGGGTCGTCTGTGGCTGACACTTATGGGGGTCATCTGTGGCTTACACTGTTATGGGGGTCTGTGGATGACACTGTTATGGGGTGATCTGTGGATGACACTATTATGGGGGATCTGTGGCTGACACTGTTATGGGGATCTGTGGATGACACTTATGGGGGATCTGTGGATGACACTGTTATGGGGGTGGTCTGTGGCTGACACTTATGGGGGCATTGTGGCTGACACTGTTATGGGGGCGCTGTGGCTGACAATGTCATGGAAGCACTGTGGATGTCACTGTTATGGGGGCCTTGTGGCTGGCACTGTTATGGGGCACTGTGGATGTCACTGTTATAGGAGGGGTCTGTGGCTGACACTTATGGGGGTCTATTGTTGACACTGTTATGTGGGCACTGTGGATGTCACTGTTATGGGGGGGTCTGTGGCTGACACTGTTATGGGGGTGGTCATGTGGCTGACACTGTTATGGGGGGTCTGTGGCTGACACTGTTATGAGGGTGGTCTGTGGCTTACACTGTTATGGGAGGTCTGTGGCTTACACTGTTATGGGGATCGACTGTGACTGACACTTATGAGGGTCAGTGGCTGACACTGTTATGGGGGGGTCTGTGGCTGACACTTATGGGGGTCGTCTGTGGCTGACACTGTTATGGGGGTCTGTGGATGACACTGTTATCGGGGATCTGTGGCTGACACTTATGGGGGTCGTCTGTGGCTGACACTTATGGGGGTCGTCTGTGGCTAACACTGTTATGAGGGTGGTCTGTGGCTGACACTGTTATGGGGGGTCTGTGGCTGACACTTATGGGGGTCGTCTGTGGCTGACACTGTTATGGGGGATCTGTGGATGGCACTGTTATGGGGGGATCTGTGGCTGACACTGTTATGGGGGGGTTCTGTGGCTGACACTGTTATGGGGGGGTTCTGTGGCTGACACAGTTATGGGGGTATCTGTGCATGACACATAGCATCTTATGCTATGTGTCATCCACAGATCCCCCCATAACAGCCTCACTGTTTAGTGTGAATGTAATGGCAGCGGGGCCTGGTGCAGTCACTGTATTGCACCGTGCCCCGCTATGAGAAGTAATGCTATGAGTAGCTGTAATAATAATGATGATCTTCTCTTCTTAACTTACTACATGGTGAGGCAGCAGGAGGCCAGGCGGACGGGCAGGCACTGGCAGCGCAACTCACTACGTGACACCCCTGCTTCGCCCACGTCATGACTGAAGCAGGCGGCGCAGGCGCATGACGTAGTGAGTTACTCTGAGCGAGGCCCGGTGCAATACAGTGACTGCACCTGGCCCCGCTGCCATAACAATAGGATGCCGCACTGTAGTGTCCTTCGAGTGTGTGCCGATTGGTCTGTGCGCCGCGCATGCGCACTTGAGAATTCGGCACACACACAGGGACGCCACTCACACACGGCTTTTATTATATATATATATATATGTGTATATGACTTTTCCAGACACCGCGCTCCATCTGTAGTGAGAGTTGCCTCCCTGGATACAGAAAAGTCCCACCAGAAGGAAGACAGAAATGCTGCTACTACTGTGCCCCCTGTGCAGAAGGCGAGGTCTCCAACCAGACTGGTGAGTTGGACCAATTTCACATGAAAGTACAAATCTACAAGATGGGCATTAGCACCGATCATACAACGTTCATCTTGAGCTCTATTGCAAGAAACAGATGTGAACAGATGTAGCCAACATTATCCTGGCTCCAGGCATGCCAGGATGGTCACTTTGCATTAACATATTAAGCCACTCAAGATAACATTGGCTACATCTGTATGTCGGGTAGATCAGTCATATTTTATAAGGTGCTATTTTGCTAGTTTCCATTGCTTCAGGTGTTCAATATGAAATATCATATAGATTAATAAAAAATTTTATCAGTCTCCATAGAACAATTTTTGTAAAAGGGATTAAAGAAGTTAAGGTGGAATTGATTGTAAATTAATCAGATTTTTTATAAATTTCACAAAAATTCTTCTTCCAAACAAATCCGTAGTTTTGGCAATTTGCTTTGTAGAAATTGCCAAAACAGTGATTGCTATTTTACTGTTAAAATGCAAGGAGAAATAGAGCGGGGAGGATGGGGAAGACAGATCACATGACTCTGGGAAGGGCCCTGGCTGGCAGGTTTTGCAGCCAGGGTATCAGCCAGTCATATGGCTGGATAGAAATTGGCTGTCCCATCAGGATCGGTGGTATGTCTGAAGCGCAGTTGCCATTGTGAGCTCAGCCAGTTATGTGAGAGGTCTTTTGTCACATGAGTCTGTCTGGTCTGGCAGACACGAAATATAAACTCAAGCCAGTCATCTTGGGGTATTGCCGGGCTAGTATAAGGATATACTTTGTTTGGTAGATTGAATTAATAGGTAGACATAGGGTTTTATCAATAGAGATTGAGAGCATAGGGGAATTGTTCTGTGTGTTTACCTTACAGTGTGTCAAGAACCAGCGGGTGTGAACCCACTGTGCCACTTGTCCGACCTTCTCTAAGGGCATTTTCTAAGTGAACCCCTCGATCTTCATAGTACCCCTGATGGTAGGGATAGACTTTCCTGAGGGGAACACCAGGTCGCTACCTCTTGAGGAGGATACGCAATCGAGGCAGCTGGTCCAGGCAGACCAGGAGGTACCTGAGAAATGTACCAGAGCTACAGGCGTTGTCAGCAGGCTGAGTCGTTACCAGGAGCAACAGTGCAGGACCGAAAGATGAGGCAGAGGTGAAGTCAGACAGGCAAAAGTTCAGGGCAGTCAGCACAGGTACAGGTCAGGCAATCCTGCATTATTCAGCAACAGGAGAGTCAAGGCAAGCAGACAGGGATCAAATGGGTAGCAGAGTCCAGGAATACAAGTTTGAGTCAGGAACACAGGAACACAGGAACACAGGAACACAGGAACACAGGAACACAAGCGGATATTAGGAACCTTAGCAGGACACAAGGATCTTGACACTGAGGCATCTGTGAAGGGGACTGAGCCACTTATATATGTGCAGAGGGCTAGGATTGGTCAGCGAGGTCAAATGACCCAACCCATAAAGCCCAGAAAGTGCTGCAGGAGAAAAGCAGCAAGCATGTTGTGGCCAGGGCTGAGAGGAAACTGTGGAATAGATCCCAGAACAACAGTACCTACACAGACAGTGCCCAGGACTGCAGTGGTGAATGGGAAGCACTGGCCGCAGATCACCGCTAAACACGGCGCCCTGAACCGCAGTGTTATACAGTGAGGGCATCTAGAGCTGTTCATGTAATGCACTACAATCACAAAAATCTCTAAAAAAATATTTTTTCTGTGCATGAACAGCCAGCCTTTTTATCTTTATTCCTAAAACCTGAACATTAGTGTGTTTTATAGGCATATTCCCAGCACCTCCAGCAGCTTATATTTTGCTGAATATTCTGTGCAGCTGCAATTTTTTCTTTCTACAAACCAGTAGCAATCATGCTACTGTTCAGCATATTTCAGTGCATCAATACCAGTTTGTTTATAGAAGGGTGTTTTCAATTAAGCCTTCTTCCCCTGCATCACTGTGATGTTGTCGGGGGAGAGGGGAGGCATCCTTGGGAGGTTAGGGGAATAGCAGACAGCTGGGAACTGGGACGGACTTAGGCCCTTTCAAAAGGAAAGCTGCCCAATTGGGAACTTGGAAGCTGTTTGGCATAGGAATAAAAGTGATTTTCCTGGACATGGAAAAAACATGACATAAAAGTATGGTTATGATGCTTTTACAATGTTCTGATAGCCATTGCTGGTAGCTATATTAGTGACATTTACAGGACAGACTCCATTAGTAGATAGGGACAAACATGGACAGTTAGCCCTTAGGCTAAAACCGAGACCGCTGTCCCTAGCTACTTGCAGTACAAGCCCTAAATAGCTAGACCGCAAAGGGTCGACCGTCCCTACACTATTCAAGTGCAGAGACTGACTAACAAAAAAGACAGACAAACAAAATTCTAGACATGTAACAGAACCAGACACGCTATGGAATACCAAACGAGAGACATAGAGTGGTCAGAAGACAAGCCAGAGTCAGTGGAATGAGCAATCCAATAAGCACAAGAAGAAGGAACCAGGAACACAGCTAGTGAGTCAGAGACTATCACTAGCATTGGTATATGGCCAGGAACAGGTTTAAATAGAGCACCTAGTCCCTAGATCAGAACCTGATAGGTCCATGAATCAGCACTGCATTAGTCAGAAACACTAGCACACATTCATAGAGCAGCTGAGCAATCACCAGGGGGCGTGGCTCAGCAGTGCACCTCTCCCAGTGCCACTGGAGCTCGAACAGGTAGGTTTCTTACAGACTCCCTTTAAATGTACCCCTTTTGTTCGAAATGACTGTGCCTTTCCTGTGGACTTCTGGGGAGGCAGATGGGAACAGTGGCTGTAAATGGCCCAGTGTGCTATCATTGTATCATTGTATCTTGTCCAGCTTCCAGTATACTGTTAGAAAGGGTATTCAGTGAGGCAAGTGGCACAATGTTATTCAGCTGTAAATGTGGCATTAATAGCAGTATATAAAAATGTCTGTTTTTTTAATTTCTTTCAATCACCAGGGGGCCAAGGTTAAAGCAGGCAGCATACATGGATATCCGTGAGACAAGGCCCGAGGTCAGCACAGGTGGCAGTGGGGAAATCCAAGAAACAAGCTTAGGTCAGTGAAGGCAACTAGAAGTCAGAGTCGGTAGTTAGGCTGGAGTAAGGCATAAGTAAGACATGTGCATGCTGACCTTTCAAGAGGCTGAGAGTAAGCACGCATGTGCCCTATAGAGCAAGCTTGGATGACTTTAAAGTAGGCCTGGCTCACAGAAGACCGTGGTGGGTGGAACCAGAGCTGTGGAAGGAAGAGGAGTGGGGCCAGTCACTGTGGGTAGTGCAGGAAGGAGTGAGGCAGCAGTGGGCTTAGGATATCAGTACAATACTATTTCCTGACCCCATGGACTTCTGGGGAGAAAAATTGAAACAGTGACTAGAACTAGCCCACTTTGCTGTTGCTGAACTGTCTTGTCCATACTCCACTGGGATTTCAGAGAGAGTTTTCAGCTTGGCAGGTGCCGTTATTACATCCAAATAGGCAACATTGTCCTGCACCATTGTCGAAAACATTACTGTTATCAAAATGAATCAGACACATGGATCCATGAGGATTTGCACACATTTTACCATGATGACAATGAATAGATCTGCTATTGTTGACAGTAGATGTTTATCACCAACCTAATGAAGCAACTGCTGATAAATGTATATGTATCCTAAGATAAATGTGAGTAAATGGGCCAGTTGTTCTAACACCATAACATGGCAGTACAAAAACTGGTCATGAAATACAAAGAAATTGTAATCAAGGGAATGTTATGGCAGTTGGTGTGGAAACACTGTGCCAACCAACCGATTTGACTTTGGGCTAGATATAAGGATTAGGGTTGAGCGTGAATTTTCTAATAACTAATTTTTTTACGAATATTGGCACTTCGCTAATTTGCGAATATTTAGAATATAGTGCTATATATTCGTAAAAACGAATATTCTTTTTTTTTGTTTTTTGTTTTTTAATCTGAAGCCAAGATACCATTAACGAAACAGAGAACATAGCGCTATATTCGTATTCGTTATCTTCATTAAATCTAGCAAGCCAAGTAAACTTGCCTATACCCAACTCTAAGTTGGATGCGCAATGCGAGAATATTAAGTCATTTTTGTCGCATTGCGCATCCAACTTAAAGCGGGGTATATGCAACTTACTTTACTATTGTTTGGCTGGGAAGAATTAACGAATATGATGAATACGAATATGGCGCTATATTCTCTATATTCTTTAATTCTAGCAAGACAACCCAATAGGAAAGTTGACTGTACCCAGCTCTAAGTTGGATGCGCAATGCGAAAATATTACTTTACCTATTTTTTACAATGAAGAGAATACTGACTCATAATAATATTTTCGCATTGCGCATCCAACTTAGAGCTGGGTACAGTCAACTTTCCTATTGGGTTGTCTTGTTAAAATTAACGAATATAGAGAATAAAGCGCTATATTCGTTAATTCTACCCAGCCAAACAATAAGTAAGTTGCATATACCCGCTCTAAGTTAGATGCGCAATGCGACTAATATTACTTAATATTCTCGCATTGCGCATCCAACTTAGAGCTGTGTATAGGCAAGTTTACTTGGCTTGCTAGAATTAACAAAGATAACAAATACGAATATAGCGCTATGTTCTCTATCTTCATTCATTTTAGAAAGCCAACCAATAGGAAAGGTATACCACGTTCAAAGTTTCATTCGCAGTATCCGAATATTAACTTATGTAATATTCGCATACTGCAAATGAAACTTTGAATGGGGTATAACTTTTCTATTGGTTGACTTGCTAGAATTAACGAAGATAGAGAATATAGTGCTATATTCGTTATCTTCGTTAATTCTAGATAGCCGACCTAATAGGAAAGTTGCCTTTATACCCCGTTCAAAGTTCAATTCGCAATACGTGAATAATTAAATCTCATATTAGTCGCGATAATTAGAATAATGCCGAATATTCGATTTCGACGAATATATGACGAATATTCGAAATCGAATATGGCACCTCCCGCTCATCACTAATAAGAATGTTATCCAGCCAGTCTGCAGGTATTCACCCTTTATTCCCAAACAGGGATTTAGACTTCACTGCAGGGAATCACCAGGCTGCTACCTTCTGGAATAGTCCCAATGTGATTGGCAGCAGACTTTTAGGAGTCAGAGACTCTGGTGCAGGGCACCAAGAGATAAAGCAAACTCATAGTCAGTGACAGGCCAAGATCATGGCAGGCAGAATACATGCAAATTTGAAAACCATAACCAAGGTCAGGGCAAGCAGCACTAAATCAATATGAAAAATCATGCACAGCTCAGGTTAGGCAATAGAGAAACAATCAAGAAATAGGAAGAGGTAGGTCCACATGCAGACAAGACCTTTGCAAGGAACTAGCGGATTATAGACCTTACATCTTCCTACATGGGAAGGTGCCTTAAATATCTAATGAATCTAGCTATTGAAGGGCCGCAGTGCAGTGTCCACATATCCTCTCCAAATGTCCTAACAACCGGTTGTATACTATCAGTACACTTGTATATTTCATTATAGTTATAAAATCAGGATCACAATAAAAATTTCCTTTTGAGATAAAAAAAAAATACATGAACTGAAAAGATATTTAACACAGCTCAGAACCATGGGAAATTGCATCTAATCCTATTAAAAAACAAAACCCCATTAAGCTATATCAGGGTAAAAATTCTAAGAATCTGGTAGCCCCAATGCAAAGGGGCAAAATGGGAAAAAGTGGCTACATCCTCAAAGGATAGAAAATGTGGGTCATTAAAGGGGTTATGCAGCTTTTATTACCGATCATCAGCATCTGATCAGTGGGGGTCCAACACCTGGGAACCCATCCAATTGGCTGTTTGAGAAGGCAGCACCGCTGCGGCCCTTTCGCTGTTTCCTGAAGGCCAGTGACATCACAACTATTATCAGCCGCGCCCAGGCCAGTAATAAGTCGTGATGTCACTATCCTGTTGGAAACAACAAGAAAGCAACAGCACTACTGCCAGAGCCGATGCCTTCTCAAACAGCATCTGTCGGACCCCCACCGACCAGATGCTGATGATCTATCCAAAGGATACAGCATTAGTAATAAAAGCTACAGAACCCCTTCAAGCAATTTTATTTAATTAATCTTACTATAAATTGACATTTCTACCAAATTTACAATGCTAAAATTTAAGATACATTTTATCTTCTTTATTGCAGATATGGAAACATGCTTAGCGTGTCCTAAAGATCACTGGTCAAATGGAAGAAGAGATTTTTGTGTTCCAAGACCGATGGAATTCCTGTCTTATGGAGACATGCTGGGGTCAGCTCTAATTATTATAAATCTCACATTTTGCCTTGTGACTATCATTGTGTTATGGATATTTATAAAAAATAAGGATTCTCCAATTGTTAAAGCCAATAACCAGAATCTCAGTTTCCTACTTCTTCTCTCACTCATCTTCTCATTCCTATGTCCTCTCTTATTCATTGGACGTCCCTCACAAATGTCATGTCTCCTCCGACAAGTGGCTTTTGGAATCATTTTTAGTCTTGCAGTTTCTTCAATCTTAGCTAAAACAGTGACTGTAGTCTTGGCTTTTCAAGCCATTAAACCAGGCAGGACACTGAGACAGTGGATGAAGAGATACCTCTCCACATCTTTACTTGTTATTGGTTCATCTGGAGAAGTTTTGATCTGTGTCTTCTGGTTGTTTTATTCTCCACCAGTCTTAGATTTTAATACTGAAATAGAGACTGAAAAGATAATCATACAATGTAATGAGGGATCTACCATTGCCTTCTACTTAGCCATTGGCTACATTGGATTTCTGGCCATCTTGAGCTTTATTGTAGCCTTCTTGGCCAGAAAACTTCCAGACACCTTCAATGAGGCTCAGTACATCACCTTCAGCATGCTGGTCTTCTGCAGTGTGTGGATCTCCTTCATTCCAGCCTATCTCAGCACCAAGGGGAAGTACATGGTGGCTGTGGAAGTTTTTGCTATCTTATCTTCCAGCGCTGGACTTCTGGGTTGTATCTTCATTCCCAAATGTTACATTATTCTAATGAGACCAGAACTCAACACAAAGTCCAATATAAGTGCCATAAGAAGACATTGCACAGGATAATTGTGATTTGTGTTTCAATGAATTTATTACTCTTTTTAAATTTGCATTATTAGTTATATATCTACTCTCGTATCAGTCTGGATCTTCCTCATTCTGTGTTGTTTTCATTTTATTAACTGTTTCTAAAACTATCAAATATGAATAACCTATTTACTCCATTGTATCGGAGTCTGCAAAGTTTTAATAAAAAAAATATATAACCAACTTTACATTGTTTCAAATTTCCATTTTAATCATTTGTAATCATGAAAGTTACCTGTTTGCATTGAACTTTTAATCTGTTCTATTGTGGTCTCATCTGAAGAAATGTTCACCTACAGGAGTCTCCAGTTTTATTTTATTTTGTGGATTTGTAGATTAATCTCAGATTATGGTTTCTTATTAGTTTCTGGAGCATAGATTCTTTCAGGCTTCCGTGGCCCAAATGTTCGAGCGTAAAAAGTTGAGGACGCCGGATAACCTTCTTGCCCAATGGCTGACCGCTGGCTTGTCGGAACTGCTAGCCCGCCAACTACTGCCATATAAACTAGGTGGACTCAGAGGCCTTTAGAAAATGTGTGGTCATTGGCACACTGCAATGGAAGGTCCCCGGAAGGAAATATTTTTCCCAGAAGGGCATCCCAGAGCTATATGGCCACGTTCAGCGGCAAGTGAATATATCTGGCACACAGTGTTCGTGCCGAGATACATCTGACCACAGACACGTGGTCTAGCAAACACAGGCAGGGAAGGTAAATACCTTTTACTGCCCACTGGGTGAACCTTCTGAGGGCTGTCAAGCATGTAACCCGTGGCTTCCGTGTGGATTTGGTGTTACCGCCAAGCATTGCATGCAGGCCTGCCTCTTCTTCTCCTCCTCCTACTCCATCCTCCGTCTCCTCCTCGGCTGACTCCTCCTTTTTCCCTGCTACCGCCTCTTCTGCTGCGCCCCCCAAGCTCCCCAGAACCTATTTGACGTCCCAGGTGAGACGTTGCCATGCTGTGCTGCGGCTGTTGTGCCTGGAAGCCAAGAGGCACACCGGTCCTGCACTGCTTTCAGCTCTGTGGTCACAGGCCGATCAGTGTCTAACCCAGGGGTAGGCAACCTTTGGCTCCCAGCTGTTGTGAAACTACAACTCCCAGCATGCATAGTTGCTCTGCTCTTCTAAGAACTTACATAGAAATTAATGGAGCATGCTGGGAATTGTAGTTTCACAACATCTGGGAGCCGAAGGTTGCTGATGCCTGGTCTAACCCCACTCAATTTGACAGTAAAGTGGTGTGTGACAACGGTGCCAATCTGCTGAGTGCTCTGAAACTGGGCAAAATGACACACATGCCGTGTGTGGTACACGTCCTGAACGTAGTCGTGCAGCGATTCGTTTCCAAATACCCCGGGGTCCAGGACGACTTGTGGCAGGCCAGGAAAATCTCTGGCCATTGTAGAAGATCTTACACGGCCATGGCTCGCCTTGCTGACGTTCAACGGCGACACCACTTGCCCGTCAGATGTCTGATTTGTGACTGTCCGACGTGCTGGAACTCCACCTTGTATATGCTTTATAGGCTGCTCCAGCAGAAATGTGCCGTTAATGACTACCTGTACCAACTGTGTGGCAGGACAGTTTCTGGAAGCTTGGTTTCTTTTCACCGCGTCAGTGGCTGCTGATGCGCGACGCATGTAGACTTCTGCGGCCATTTGATGAGATCACCAAACTGGTCAGTCGCAGCCATGGCGCCATCAATATCATCGTACCTTACGCCTTCTTTCTGGAGCTTGCATTGCGTCATGACATAGATCAAGCCATTGAGGAGCAGGAGCTGGAAGATTAGGAAGTCGCAATGCTGAATGAATTCCCAGGGGGGGCTACTCCATCTGAGACAAGTCCGCAGGAATATAAAGAGGAGTCAGAGGAGGATGGTGGCTTGGGGGAGAAGGAGGAGGAGGAGCAAGAAGAGCAGGCTTTAAATTTTTCGGGGATCCCTGGTGTTGTCCGTGGCTGGGGGGAGGAGACCGAGGACGACATTCTCCTGGGCCATGAGCAGGAGCCAGGGTGCTCCACCACTTCCAATTTAGTGCAAATGGGGGCCTTCATGCTCCAGTGTTTGAAGAGGGACCCCCGTACAAAAAGCATAAAGGTCAAGGACCAGTACTGGGTGGCAACGTACTTACACCCCCGGTACAAACACAAAATAACAGACATGTTACCAGCATCCCAGAGGGCTATCAGAATGCAGCAGTTCCAGGCCTTGCTTCGAGAGATGCTGCATTCTGCTGTTGTGGGCACTGGCAGAGGAATTTCCACCCACAGCAAAACAGGTGCTGGTACCAATCCTACAGCGCCTGCAAAAAGAGGTCGGTTTGAAGATGTGTTGGTCACTTCGGATATGAGATCATTCTTGAAGCCAACCCATCGACAGTCGCCCTCTGGATCCAGCCTCAGGGAATGCCTAGACTGACAGGTGTCCGACCACATCGGGTTAACTGCCGATGAGGACACTCCTTGAAGCAAGGAACCCCTTGACTACTGGGTGTGCAGGTTTGACCTGTGGCCAGAGCTGGCACAATTTGCCATGGAACTCTTGGCTTGCCCCTCGTCGAGTGTCCTGTCTGAAAGGACGTTCAACGCAGCAGGGGGGGATCGTGACCAATAAGCGCACTCGCCTAGCTCACAACAGTGTGGACTACTTCACATTTCTAAAAATGAATGAGGCATAGATCTTGGAGGAATTCAACACCTGTGATGACCACTTGTAATTGAATTTCCTCATGCCAGCCCACACACATCTGCCACCACCCAGAACAAAGAATGGTCCTTGCCTTATGTATATACAGCGGCATAAAGGGCCTTTTCTGTCAGGTGAATGCCTAATGTTTGGGGCCAACAGTTTTTATCCTGTGACCGCCTAATGTACCTCCAGCCACAGAATCCAAAGTTCTTTGCATTTGAGTGAATGCCTATTGGCTAATTTTCGGGGCCTGTACTGGTCGACAGTTAAATTTTTTATCTCTAGCCACATAATCACACCCCTGTCTCACTCCTCTGCCTCTTATTATGGTGGCGTATGAACCACATTCACCATGAGGACCTTCTAATGTCACAGGGTCATGTGCCCCCCACCCCGTACTGTCTTCCGGCCTGTATCCCGATCTGTACTGCTCAGGCGGCGCGATGACATCATCCCGCCGCCTGCACCGCTCTGATAGGCTGTGGGCCTTGTGCCGGCAGGAAGGCGATACAGATCACTATGGAGATGGACCCTTTTACAATGGAAGCGTTCATCTGCCTCTGTCCTGCCGCCGCCACTGCTGCCGACATTCTCAGTGCCCCCCTTGTCACAGATACCCATGGTCTGCAGGTGCCAACTCTGAGCTTTCAGCAGTGGACCGGGTGGGAGACAATGTGAAGGTTCTGGAGGCACTGTCAGCCACCCAATCTACTAGCGACTATTCTTGTTCTGGCCTCACCATTCGTAGAGCAGCATTCGGGCCTACTAAATAACGATGAAGGCTCTGTCGTCGCGCACCTGAGGAAGGTGTTTCATTTGGGCGTGTAGCTGGCACAGATCGACCACATCCTCTCCCTGCAACAGGAGCTCCACCAACACCAGCAGCACCACAACCAGGGCCAGGTCCCTTATTTGACGCTCTCCTCATTTTTTGTGGTCACCCACCAAAGTAACAGACGTTTTTACAAAATTTACCTCCCTGTCACCTATGCAGAGCAGGGCTTTGTATAAGGCAAAAATGGTAAAATGAAGCGCTCACTAGACTGCAGGAAGAGGGGGAGAGAAGCGCTGCCTGCGCTGTACTCACCCCTCCTCTTTGGTCTCTTCCAGGCTGTGCAGTTCGTTCTCCTGCATGGGATCTCTTCCAGAGCCAGCAGCAAGCCCCTCCCCCCAGCAATCCATCAATCAGCTGAGGACTGAAGAGTGGGCGCGGCTATACGCTGTACACAGCATTTACACCAGAAACCTGCAGGACCTTTGGTGATGTCACAGTCACCTGATTAAGGTCCTTTACCCAAACAGGGCACAGGAGGAGGACCGAACTTGGTGTGAAGAGGGTAAGTGCAGACATCCCAACCTGTGAAAACTCATTTCAGGGAGGTGCACTTCTTATTTCAGGGAGGTTTTCTTTTTTTTTTTTCTTTCACAAACTTTTTATTACATTCATCAGCCGCCCAGTGCCTCTCGTCAGCCTCTAGTGCCTCTCCATCAGCCCCCCAGTGCCTCTCATCAGCCCCCAGAGCCTCTCCATCACTCCCCCAGTGCCTCTCCATCAGCCCCCCCGTGCCTCTCCATTTCCGGGATATATTGTTTTGCATGCGGGCATCAGGGAGACTCCCTGAACGTCCGGGAGACTTGAGATCCCTGTAAGTGTCATCTATGTGATGTGTGTATAGGGGTCATCTCTGTGGGATGTGTGTATAGGGGTCATCTCTGTGTGATGTGTGTATACGGGTCATCTCTGTGTGATGTGTGTATAGAGGTCATCCCTGTGTGTGATGTGTGTATAGGGGTCATCCCTGTGTGATGTGTGTATAGGGGTCATCCCTGTGTCTGTGATGTGTGTATAAGGGTCATCCCTGTGTCTGTGATCTGTGTATAGGGGTCATCCCTGTGTGTGTGATGTGTGTATAGGGGTCATCTCTCTGTGTGTGATGTATGTATAGGGGTCATCTCTATGTGTGTGATGTATGTATAGGGGTCATCTCTATGTGTGTGATGTGTGTGTATAGGGGTCATCTATACACTGTGTGTTAGTATATAGGTTGTCATCTATATAGTGTGGTGTGTGTATATAGGGTGTCATCTATATTGTATGGTGTGTATAGGGTGCCCTCTGTATAGTGTGGTGTGTGTATATTGGGTGTCCTCTGTATAGTGGAGTGTGTATGTATAGGGTGTCCTCTATATATTTCATGTGTGTGTGCATAGGGTGTCCTCTGTATAGTGCGGTGTGTAGAGATGGCCCGAACTATCCGCCGGCGAACATAGCTTGTTCGCGTTCACCGCGGTGGGCGAACACATGCGATGTTCGGTCCGCCCCCTATACATCATCATTGAGCAAACTTTGGCCCTGTACCTCACAGTCAGCAGACACATTCCAGCCAATCAGCAGCATATCCTCCCTCCCAGACCCTCCCATCTCCTGAACAGCATCCATTTTAGATTCATTCTGAAGCTGCAGTCTTAGTGAGCGGAGGGACAGTGTAGCTGCTGCTGATTTAATAGGGAAATCGATAGCTAGGCTAGTGAATTCAGTGTCCACTCCAGTCCTGAAAGACTCATCTGATCTCTGCTGTAAGGACAGCGTCCTGACAGCACCCCAAAAAGCCCTTTTTAGGGTTGCAACATTAGTCTGCTTTTTTTTTTTCTCCATATACATATTGCAGTTGCCTGGCCTGCTTGTGTGTGAGGAGCTGCAGGCCCACAGACTGTAGTGTGCCCACTGCCAGTGCCCACCCTTGTCATCCCATGTGGCACAGGACTTTGCATCAAAAAAAGGCATTTAATTTTTACACTTTAATCTAAGGTTAGTTGCCTGCCAGTGTGTGTCAGGCTGACTTCCACTGACTGTAGTGTGCCCACTGCCAGTGCCCACCACTCATACCGGCTGGCACAGGAGCTTGCTAATAAATAAGGCATTTAATTTTTAGACAGTAGTCTAAATTCAGTTGCTTGCCTGCTGCCAGTGTGTGTCAGGCCCACTTCCACAGACTGTAGTGTGCCCACTGCAAGTGCCCACCACTGATACCGGGTGGCACAGTAGCTTGCCGATAAATAAGGCATTAAATTTTTAGACAGTAGTCTAATTTCAGTTGCTTGCCTGCTGCCAGTGTGTGTCAGGCCGACTTCCACTGACTGTAGTGTGCCCACTGCCAGTGCCAACCACTGATACCGGGTGGCACAGTAGCTTGCTGATAAATAAGGCATTTAATTTTTAGACAGTAGTCTAATTTCAGTTGCTTGCCTGCTGCCAGTGTGTATCAGGCCCACTTTCACAGACTCTAGTGTGTCCACTGCCAGTGCCCACCACTGATACCGGGCGGCACAGTTAGCTTGCTGATCAATAAGGCATTTAATTTTTAGACAGTAGTCTAAATTCAGTTGCTTGCCTGCTGCCAGTGTGTGTCAGGCCCACTTCCACAGACTGCAGTGTGCCCACTGCCAGTGCCAACCACTGATACCGGGTGGCACAGTAGCTTGCCGATAAATAAGGCATTTAATTTTTAGACTGTAGTTTAAATTCAGTTGCTTGCCTGCTGCCAGTGTGTGTCAGGCCCACTTCCACAGACTGTAGTGAGCCCACTGCCAGTGCCAACCATTGATACCGGGTGGCATAGTAGCTTGCCGATAAAAAAGGCATTTAATTTTTAGACAGTAGTCTAAATTCAGTTGCTTGCCTGCTGCCAGTGTGTGTCAGGCCCACTTCCACAGACTGTAGTGTGCCCACTGCCAGTGCCCACCACTCATACCGGGTGGCACAGTACCTAGCACGCGTAGTACCACTTATCTAAAAAAAAAAAAAATGACAGGCAGAGGCAGGCCACCCCGCAGGGGCCGTCGTGGTCGTGGTGCTGTGATTTCCACTGTCCCTGGAATAATGCCTAGTATTCAGAGGCCACGTACCCTGAACCCGAAAAATTCTGAGGACATAGTTGACTGGCTTAGACAGGACACCCAATCTTCAACATCTTCCACTAAGAACCTTGACGCACCATCCTCCTCCAGCTCAGCTTCGGTCACCTGCTCTAAAGTTACCACGCTCCCGCCCGCTGCCACCACCACCACTTCCACCACAGCCACCACAGCCGCTTCACTTGATCCGTCAGAGGAGTTATTTACACATCAGTTGAATGCAATTAGTGATGTGCAACCATTATTGCCAGATGATGTAGATTACAGGGATATGTCTCAGTCAGGCAGGATTACACACATGGACGTACAGTGTGATGATGATGATGTTGTACCCGCTGCTGCTTTCTTTGCTGAGGTGTCAGATACAAGTGAAGCGGTTGATGATGACGATGTGTCCACGGATGCCACGTGGGTGTCTGCTCGAAGAGAAGAAGAGGGGGAGAGTTCAGAAGGGGAGACAGAGAGAAGGAGGAGACGAGTTGGAAGCAGGGGGAGGTCGTCGCAAGGAGTTAGTGGCACAGTCAGACAGCATGTATCAGCACCCGGGGTCAGCCAGACAGCACGCCATTCAACGCATGCTGTTGCCACCACCAGAATGCCGTCATTGCAAAGCTCAGCAGTGTGGCAATTTTTTTGTGTGTCTGCCTCTGATAACAGCAATGCCATTTGCAACCTGTGCCAAAAGAAACTGAGTCGTGGGAAGTCCAACACCCACCTCGGTACAACTGCTTTGCGAAGGCACATGATCTCACATCACAAACGCCTATGGGATCAACACATGAGTACAAGCAGCACACAAACTCAAAGCCACCATGTTCCTCCTGGTCCGGCATCTTCAGCCACGTCAACCACTGCTGTCCTCCCTGCCCCCTCTCAACCAACCGCCACTCCGCCTATCACCTTCAGCAGTTCCTGCTCATCTGCCCACAGTCAGGTGTCTGTCAAGGACATGTTTGAGCGTAAGAAACCAATGTCACAGAGTCACCCCCTTGCCCGGCGACTGACAGCTGGGTTGACGGAACTCTTAGCCCGCCAGCCTTTACCATACCAGCTGGTGGAGTCTGAGGCCTTCAAAAAATGTGTCGCTATTGGGACACCACAGTGGAAAGTACCCGGACGAATTTTTTTTTCAAAAAAGGCAATCCCAAACCTCTACATGTCATTGAAAAGGAAGTCATGGCATCTCTGTCATACAGTGTTGGGGCAAGGGTCCATCTGATCACTGATACCTGGTCTGCAAAGCACGGTCAGGGCAGGTATATCACGTAAACTGCGCATTGGGTCAACCTGCCGACGGCTGACAAGCATGGAATGTGTGGCTCTGTAGCGGAGTTGGTGACACCGCCACGACTTGCAGGCAGACCTACTGCCACCTCCTCTACTCCTACTCCATCCTCTTCGATATCCTCCTCGGCTGAGTCCTCTTCTGCTGCGGCATCTGGCTGCACATCAACTGAATCCCCCCAGCTCCCCAGGTTCTATTCCACATCCCGGATACGACAGTGTCACGCTGTCTTGGGGTTGACTTGCCTGAAAGCAGAGAGCCACACAGGACCAGCACTCCTGTCCGCCCTGAACGCACAGGTGTATCAGTGGCTGACCCCGCACCAACTGGAGATCAGCAAAGTAGTGTGTGACAATGGAACAAATTTGTTGTCGGCATTGAATTTGGCCAAGTTGTCACATGTGCCGTGCATGGCACATGTGTTGAATCTCATCGTACAACATCGTACCCAGGCTTACAGGACGTCCTCAAGCAGGCCAGGAAGGTGTGTGGCCATTTCAGGCGTTCCTACATGGCCATGGCGCACTTTTTCGATATTCAGCGGCGAAACAACATGCCAGTGAGGCGTTTGATTTGCGACAGCCCGACACGTTGGAATTCAACACTCTTAAATGTTTGACCACCTGCTCCAACAAGAAAAAGCCGTCAACGAGTATTTGTATGACCGGGTGCTAGGGCAGCCTCTGCGGAGCTGGGAATTTTTTTGCCACGTTACTGGACGCTCATGCGCAATGTCTGTAGGCTCATGCATCCTTTTGAGGAGGTGACAAACCATCAGGCACCATCAGCGACCTGGAGCGTGCCCTGCTAAGATTGCTGGATCAGGCTGTAGATGAGCGGGAAGAGGAAGAGGAAGAGTTGTGGTCACCATCACCACCAGAAACAGCCTTGTCATCATCGCCTGCCGGACCTGCGGCAACGCTGGAAGAGGAGTATGAGGAAGAGGAGTCAGAGGAGGAATGTGGCGGCTTTGAGGAGGGGGAAGACCAACCACAGCAGGCACCCCAGGGTACTCATTGTTGTCACCTATCTGGGACCCATGGTGTTGTACGTGGCTGGGGGAAGAACAGACCGTCAATGACATCAGTGAGGACGAGGAACAGGAAATGAGTAGCTCTGCATCCAACCTTGTTCAAATGGCGTCTTTTAAGCTGTCATGTCTGTTGAGGGACCCTCGTATAAAAAGGATGAAGGAGAACGACCTGTACTGGGTGGCCACGCTACTAGACCGCCGGTATAAGCAGAAAGTGGCAGAAATGTTACCAAATTACCGAAAGTCGGAAAGGATACAGCAGTTCAAAACCAAACTAAAAAATATGCTTTACACAGCTTATAAGGGGGATGTCACAGCACAACGGGAATCTAACAGGGGAAGAGGTAAGTGTAATCCTCCTCCTACCACGGCGGCAAGGACTGGACGATTTACAGATGTGTTGTTGATGGAGGACATGCAGAGCTTTTTCAGTCCTACACATCGCCACAGCCCTTCGGGATCCAGCCTTAGAGAACGACTAGAACGAAAGGTAGCAGACTACCTCACCTTAACAGCAGATATCGACACTTTGAGGAGCGATGAACCCCTTCATTACTGGGTGTGCAGGCTTGACCTGTGGCCTGAGCTATCCCAGTTTGCGTTAGAACTTCTGGCCTGCCCTGCTTCAAGTGTCCTGTCAGAAAGGACCTTCAGTGCAGCAGGAGGTATTGTCACTGACAAGAGAAGTCGCCTTGGTCAAAAAAGTGTTGATTACCTCACCTTCATAAAGATGAATGAGGCATGGATCCCGAAGGGACTGACAGTGGGGGATACGTTTGACTAACAAAAGGCCTGATTATATGCCTTGGCCTCAAAATGGTCCCCACGCTGCTGTATTTAATGTCTGCATACCGGATGACTTTCGTGAATTCTCCACCACCAACTAGGGTTCAAGCCGCAATGTTTTAGTCACTTTTCTGCCTGGAAAACATAAATTTTTACGGCCGCTGCTACAATAGCGGCTGCAACAATGCCATTATTTTTCAGGCATGTGTACATGCCTAATTTTTCTGTCCTATGGTGCAGCACTGTGGCTGCAAAAACAAAACAAAAATAAAAGGCACATACAAGTGTCAATTCCCCTTCGTGATCGTTACCTTGTTGTGGTGAAGGGGCTTGGTATCACAATGAAGCAATCATCACCTCTATGAGTGTGTTGACAATGTTGCCACACCCCAGATGATAAGGCCGTTGCTTCATTATGGTCAGACCAAAAGCGATCGGACGGCTGGATAATATTTTATAGAAAAAACATTAATTTACTTTTTTTTTTTAAGTTGTATGGGTTTTTAATGCATAAAATAAAAAATCATAATAAAGTCTCTTAATAGTTTATTAGAAATAATGCAGACAACAAAAAAAAATCCCCATCAATTCCAATACAAAGCAAGTACAGAGCTCAGAACTAAATTATTTCATGATGTCGTAATGGTTCGCTAATTCGACAATGGTTAATCAATTCGACCGGATAGGGTCCGTAACAGGGATTAAACTGATAGGAATAGTACTAGTTAAGACACCACTCATATAGGGTGTCACAGCACATTGCTCTGTGCACGCGCAGTGCCCCAATTTGGGAGTAAGAGGACCGACCAAGCTGCTTTTTCCATCTCCCGGTTCCTGAAATCAATTCAGTTTGGTGTATGAGAGTTTGGTCTGTGACTGTGAAGGCAGTCGAATGTACCCGGCCTAAATTTTTTTTCACAAAAGGCAATCCCTGATATGGGACGTAACAGGGAATAAACTGATGAGAATAGTACTACAGAAAATACCACTCATATCGGGTGTGACAGTAAATTGCACGGCGCAGACGCAGTGACCGTGGATTAAAACAAAGGGGAGGGAGCCAGCATTTTTTTAACAATCTCCCCGTTCGAAAAATCAATTCAATAAATGGACCCCAGATTGGGGACGTTAGAGGGATTAAACTGATGAGAATAGTACTACAGAAAATACCACTCATATCGGGTGTGACAGTAAATTGCACGGCGCAGACGCAGTGACCGTGGATAAAAACAAAGGGGAGGGAGCCAGCATTTTTTTAACCATCTCCCCGTTCGAAAAATCAATTCAATTTACCTTTCGGGAACCCTTGGTGTTGTACGTGGCTGGGTGGAGGAAGAAACCTTTAATGACATCACTGGGACAGGGCTAGCTTGGTATCCAACCTTGTGCAAATGGGGAGTTTGCAGTTGTGCATATGGACTGTTTGCGGTTGTTTGAAGTGCATTAAAAGGGGAGTTTGGTCTGTCAATGTCTGTGAAGCGGGCGCAACCCTTACACTACCTGATCGATACAACCTCATACCTGATCGTATACACACACTGGATGTTTTAAAGCAGGTTATTCCAAACAATTTAGGAATGTTAGGTGATTTATGCCTTTTATGGATTAAAACCCGACTCTGCGTCCACTATGTAATTTTCCATGGGAGTTTTGCCATAGATCCCCCTCTGGCATGCCACAGTCCAGGTGTTAGACCCCTTGAAACAACTTTCTCATCACTATTGTGGCCAGAAAGAGTCCCTGTGGCTTTTATAATTCGCCTGCCTATTGAAGTCTATGGCGGTTCGCCCGTTCGCAAACATGGAAAATTTTATGTTCGCGACATCACTAGCGGTGTGTGTGTATATAGGGTGTCCTCTGTATAGTGCGGTGTGTGTGTAGGGTGTTCTCTGTATAGTGCGGTGTGTCTGTTTATAGGGTGTTCTCTGTATAGTGCGGTATGTGTAGGGTGTTCTCTGTATAGTGCGGTGTGTGTGTGTGTAGGGTGTTCTCTGTATAGTGCGGTGTGTGTGTAGGGTGTTCTCTGTATAGTGCGGTGTGTCTGTTTATAGGGTGTTCTCTGTATAGTGCGGTGTGTGTGTAGGGTGTTCTTTGTATAGTGCGGTGTGTCTGTTTATAGGGTGTTCTCTGTATAGTGCGGTGTGTGTGTAGGGTGTTCTCTGTATAGTGCGGTGTGTCTGTTTATAGGGTGTTCTCTGTATAGCGGTGTGTGTGTGTAGGGTGTTCTCTGTATAGTGCGGTGTGTGTGTAGGGTGTTCTCTGTATAGTGCGGTGTGTGTGTAGGGTGTTCTCTGTATAGTGCGGTGTGTCTGTTTATAGGGTGTTCTCTGTATAGCGCGGTGTGTGTGTAGGGTGTTCTCTGTATAGTGCGGTGTGTCTGTTTATAGGGTGTTCTCTGTATAGCGCGGTGTGTGTAGGGTGTTCTCTGTATAGTGCGGTGTGTCTGTTTATAGGGTGTTCTCTGTATAGTGCGGTGTGTGTGTAGGGTGTTCTCTGTATAGTGCGGTGTGTCTGTTTATAGGGTGTTCTCTGTATAGCGGTGTGTGTGTGTAGGGTGTTCTCTGTATAGTGCGGTGTGTGTGTAGGGTGTTCTCTGTATAGTGCGGTGTGTGTGTAGGGTGTTCTCTGTATAGTGCGGTGTGTCTGTTTATAGGGTGTTCTCTGTATAGCGCGGTGTGTGTGTAGGGTGTTCTCTGTATAGTGCGGTGTGTGTGTAGGGTGTTCTCTGTATAGTGCGGTGTGTCTGTTTATAGGGTGTTCTCTGTATAGCGCGGTGTGTGTGTAGGGTGTTCTCTGTATAGTGCGGTGTGTGTGTAGGGTGTTCTCTGTATAGTGCGGTGTGTCTGTTTATAGGGTGTTCTCTGTATAGCGCGGTGTGTGTGTAGGGTGTTCTCTGTATAGTGCGGTGTGTGTGTAGGGTGTTCTCTGTATAGTGCGGTGTGTCTGTTTATAGGGTGTTCTCTGTATAGTGCGGTGTGTGTGTAGGGTGTTCTCTGTATAGTGCGGTGTGTCTGTTTATAGGGTGTTCTCTGGATAGTGGAGTGTGTGTGTTTATCGGGTATCATCTATATAATGTGGTGTGTGTATAGGGTGTCCTCTATATAAGTAGAAGTATTAGTACTGGGGTTTATAGAGAACATGATTCCTAGTATGGGCACAATGTGGGCATTATTCCTAAATGGAGGCACTGTTAACACTATGCACTCTGGGAGATATTTGTTTCTATTGGGACTTTGGGGAGCACTATTACTGTGAGGTGTTGAGAAGATGTGAGGAGGATGATGGAGAAGTAGGAAACTAAAATGTCTGTTTGTCAAACTCTGCAGAGACAAGATGCAGCTGAAAGAAATCATCATGGCAGTCTGGTCTGAGAAGATGAGGAAAGAGAACATCCAAATCAGAGGAGACATCACTGGATGTAAGAGGTTTGTGGCGCTGTATGACCCTGTATGTGCTGTTTTACAACTATGTCTTTAACCCCTTAGTGACCAAGCCTGTTTGGGCCTTTATGACCAAGCGTTTTACTTCCTTTTTTCATGGTCTCGTTTCAAGAGCTATAACTTTTTTATTTTTTCGTCTATATAGCTTTATGAGGGCTTGTTTTTTACGGGACAAGATGTAGTTTTTAATGGCACCATTTTGGGGTACATGTAACTTTCTGATTAACTTTTATTAACTCTTTCTGGGAGGGAGATGGGGAAAAATGGCAATACTGCCACTGCGTTTTTACATTATAAATTTTACGGCGTTCATTTTTCGGTACAAATAACATAATATCTTTATTCTCTGGGTCAGTACGATTACAGTGATACTAAATACTTATAATTTTTTTACATTTTACTACTTTTTTTGCAATAAAACCCTTTTATTAACCCCAAAAATTATTTTGCATTGCCACTTCCCAAGACCCATAACTTTTTTATTTTTTATTCTATGGAGTTGATTGAGGGCTTTATTTTTGAGGGAAGACTTGTATTTTTCATTGGTATCAATTTGGAGTAAATGCCGCTTTTTGATCGCTTGTTATTACGTTTTTTCGGTGGAAACTAAGAATAAATTAGAAATTCTGTCTTTTTTTTTTATTTATTTTTACGGCGTTCACTATAGGGGCTAATTTACGTAATATGTATTTAGTCCGGGTCGTTACGACTGCAATACCAAACATATGGGGGATATTTTCTTTTGCAATTTTTTTCATTGAAAAGCGTATTTTCAATGGAAAAAAAGCATATATTTTTATTTTATGGAATTTTTTTATTTAATAAATGTGTATTTTTTTATTTTGTTTTTACTACTTAATAGTCCCACAAGGGGACTATAATATACAATATTTTGATTGCTTTTAAAATGTAATGCATTATGTCTATAATGCATTACATTTTAATAGCAATGCTATTCCAACATTGACCAGCAGGCTGCGCCAGAGAGGCACAGTCTGCTGGAGATGCCGGAAGACAGGCTCGGGGCCCTGATCGGAAGCTAGGTAAGCTTCCCAGCACATCAGCACCCTGCAATCGCATTTGCGGGGTGCTGATGGGAGACAGAGGGAGTCCGCTCCCTCTGTTACCACTTTACATGCAGCGGGCGCCATTGCGCCCGGCATGTAAAGTGTTAAACAGCCCGGATCGGCACTCCTGCCGGTTCGGGCTGTTAGAGCAGGGCCCCGACTCTCATGTGAGAGCCGGGTCCGTGCTCCCCGCTGCACGGGGGAGCCGTGAAGCGCTTAGACTGGGCCGCCATAAAAACGCGGCGGCCCAGCCTAAGGCCCCTTAGTGACCGCCGTAAAAACACGTATGGGTGGTCACTAAGGGGTTAAAGGGGTTACCCAACTCCTATAATAACCCCCCCCCCCCAATGCCCGTGCCCCTCATATAGCTTATACTTATCCCATTCCACGTCACCTGATGGAATAGCAGGCTGCGACCGGGACAAGCTTGCCTATGGTCACCCGTGATGCTAGAGAGGCTCTTCCCTGTCGCGGCCTGCTACTGCCTGCTATCCTCTCACAAAATCACCGGATGTTTTGATTCACGTGACGGGGAGATGCAGTGGCTGCCGTGCGGGGATCAGGAGCGATGCAGATGTCGGGGAGCGTGGTAAGTATAATCTATTTGAGGGGCCTGGGCATTGGGTTCATGTTTTAGATGTTGGACAACACCTTTAATAGTAGGGTTTGAAGGAAGGGGTTAGGTCGAGAATTTGGAATGCCGTTTCCATTTTCGCCTCAGGCAGCAAAAAGGCTGGGTGCACCCCTGTCCCTTGCCACAAAGCACTGAGGGAAGGAGGGGCCCAAGCTGAATTCTTGCACCAGGGCCCATGAGCATTATCTACGCCCCTGGTACTGCTTGATAATTTGTCCTGGCTACTAGACTGATAATTGGGGGAAGAAGGATTGCCTTGCTTACATTGGTGGCCAGTTTGACTTTTCCACTTGAACATGTGTTGTCTTCTCATGTGCTGAAAGAAAACCTTAGTACATTACATTTGTGCTCAAACTGCTACAGCTTATTCGCTTGCACAGTGCAATGGTTTTCTTGGCTGGAACTGTGGAGAAAAATTCTCCCATGTAAGATGTCCACCATTGGCACTGCTCACAATATTTTTGCCACCAAAACGATCACCACTCGAGCTTTCCCTAGGAAAAGCTTTTGAGCCTACGTCAACAGCAGCAGCATCACCTGTCCCAAAGCTGACCACAGTAGAAGCAGATCTGCCCTGACAGTTTTTTTTAAATGTTCTGGCCGTATGTCATCTCTGCTCTTTTTTGCCACCAACACGCCCCTTTTCTGTTGTCACCACCTCCTCATCACTCAGATCCAGTTCCCAGGTCTTGCCCAACACACAATCACCACTATAGTCATCATTGTCATTCGCACCACTTTTATCAGACTGTGAAGAAGTCCTTGCCCCCTTCATGATTCCCACTACTGTATTTGCTACCAGTACCTCTATCACTGCAAAGTGCCACTACTACCACCATCAATATAGCTGTGTATTTCGGTCATCATGTCCTCCTCACTCTGAACCACCTCTTCAAAGAAGGCTAAATGCTGAATATGCTTACAAAACTCATTGAACTTGAAATCTATCTTGAGCGTCTTTCATAGAGAAAAATAATGTGCCCCACTAGAAAGGGCCAGTGAAGACAGAGATAATTAAAGGCTTCTCTGGGGCCACAAGAAACAGGAGGTATGTGCTGAGCCTTGGATCAAAGGCATGGTGTCAGACTCAGAGGTGACATTCACATTATCCTGCTGTGACTGAGATGATGGACCATTCAGTCCACAATGTCATCCTCTTTGTCCTCAAAAATAATATGTTGCTTACTGGAAGAGAGAGTGATCTGTGGCTTGCCATAACTGGCCGAATGGATGGTGCCAACTGTTTGCACAGTACTACATCTACCCACATTCTAAACTTGTGAATGACATGGCACGGGTCTTTCATTTTCCATCATCCTGTCTATTGCCATTCTATTAGACATTTTAAACAATCAGAAGCCAAACTGTATTTTTGGAGCCCAGTACAAAATAACAGTGAAAGATGCAGTACAGCACACCAGGTACACACACCAGTTGTCTTAAATAGAGGATTGTTGTCATTTTCAACAAAAAATAAATAAAAATACACAGTTGAACAGAGCCCATATTCACAACATCTATCTGCAATTGTGATGTGAAATTTTCAAATGTGCAATTGGACAGGGTCCACTTTTATAAGAAGTAACTATATTCAGGAACATATGTCAGATCAAGTGCAACAGGAAATGGAACTTTTGTAATCAAATTTTTAACACTTTTTCAGAATGCAAAAATGCACAATGTAACTATGATGATGTCCGCCAGTACCAGGATTAATACTGTCGAAGAGTTCTGTCTGTGAGAGCGATTTTGTTTATGCAATTAGGCTGATAGCTGGCTCCTATACATTAAGAAAAAATTGAGTACTGTAGCTTTACATATTGATAGATAATGAAAACAGAGGTTTATGCAATGCTATGTGACACCTGGCTGAAGAGAAAGGTTTAACATTCCTGCTCAGTTACAGTCTCTAGGCAGGCACGGTACACACTGTGGGCCAGATTTATCATTACACTTACATTTTACTCCACTTTTACATCTGCCCACTTTCGGATAGTCAGATTTATTAATGGTCCTTTAATACTGTGATAAATGTGGATTGACGGTAGCAGTTTATCCTTCAGTAAGCAAAAGTCGCACGTCTTTACAAAAAAGTTGCATGTTCTATAAAAAAAAGTCGCATAAGATAAGCATGGTCCCCCCTGGAGTGAAATTGAGCATTTTTTTTTTTTTGCGACTTTTTTGCGACTTTTTAAATGGTTGCAATAGTAAATCTGTCTAGAGATTAATTTACATAAGACAACACGCCCACTTTCACAAAACTGGAGAGCTTAGTGCAGAGCTTGAAAAAGTCGCAAAAAAATGCGCAATTTTACCGATTTTTTTGCGACTTTTTCACTCCATTAAAGTGACTTTAGCTAATGATAAATCTGGCCCTGTGTACGGAAGATTTCAATTACTTACTACTGGTAAATGGTTTTTCCTCTAGCCCCCACATCGGCACATACCAGGAGGATACCACACCTCCCCCAGGGACAGGAAACAAAGTGGAGATCTTTAAATAGTCTCCTCCCCTTACCTAGTAACATAGTAACATAGTAACATAGTATATAAGACCGAAAAAAGACATTTGTCCATCTAGTTCGGCCTGTTTCCTACAAGTTGATCCAGAGGAAGGCAAAAAACCCCTGTGAAGCAGAAGCCAATTTTCCTCACTTAAGGGGAAAAAAAAATTCCTTCCCGACTCCAATCAGGCAATCAGAATAACTCCCTGGATCAACGACCCCTCTCTAGTAGCTGTAGCCTGTAATATTATTACACTCCAGAAATAAATCCAGTCCCCTCTTGAATTCCTTTATTGTACTCACCATCACCACCTCCTCAGGCAGAGAGTTCCATAGTCTCACTGCTCTTACAGTGAAGAATCCTTTTCTATGTTTGTGTACAAACCTTCTTTCCTCCAGACGCAGAGGATGTCCCCTTGTCACAGTCACAGTCCTGGGGATAAATAGATGATGGGACAGATCTCTGTACTGACCCCTGATATATTTATACATAGTTATTAGATCTCCCCTCAGTCGTCTTTTTTTCTAAAGTGAATAACCCTAATTTTGATAATCTTTCAGGGTACTGTAGATCCCTCATTCCAGTTATTAATTTAGTTGCCCTCCTCTGAACCCTCTCCAGCTCTGCTATGTCTGTCTTGTTCACAGGAGCCCAGAACTGTACACAGTACTCCATGTGTGGTCTAACCAGTGATTTGTAAAGTGGTAGGACTATGTTCTCATCACGGGCATCTATGCCCCTTTTGATGCAACCCATTATCTTATTGGCCTTGGCAGTAGCTGCCTGACACTGGTTTTTGCAGCTTAATTTGCTGTTTATTAAAATTCCTAGATCCTTTTCCATGTCAGTGTTACCGAGTGTTTTACCATTTAATATGTACGGGTGACTTGCATTATTCCTTCCCATGTGCATAACTTTACATTTGTCAGTGTTAAACCTCATCTGCCATTTTTCTGCCCAAGCCTCCAATCTATCCAGATCCCTCTGCTCCAGTAAATAACAGAGATACTCTGGAATGGATGCAACATATTAAAATTTATGTCAAATTTGAACAAAACATGAACAAGGATATTTTCCAAAAATTCAATATAAAAAGGCAAAAAATAATGAGGGGGAAATTCCCCGTGCCACTGTGGGGGCTAGAGGAAAAACCAATTACCGGTAAGTAATTAAAATCTTTCCAAACGCCCCCACAGTGGCACGTAACAAGAGAAATAACACAGGAGCTCTAAATTAGGGGGGGGGGGGAATACCGCAGATAACACTCTGCGAGCAAAGGATAACTCTTTATTCCTTAACACATCCAACTGATAATGCCTAAAAAAGGTGGAAGGTGAGAACCAGGTGACTGCCTGGCAAATCTGTTCTAATGGAACATCCGTTGATTCAGCCCAAGATGCTGGAAGGGAGACTTTTTTTTTTGAGTCATAACACAGCAAGATTGCAGATCTGATCCATCGGCTAATAGATGTTTTGCTTGCCGCGTTCCCCCTGTTTGGGCCTGAAAATTGAACAAACAGTCTGTCCGTCTTTCTGAAGTCTTCCGTAGTTTTCAGGTAGGTCAGTACGGCTATTCTCACATCTAGGTTATGAAACCGTCTTTGCTCCTGACTGCCTGACGGAGATCCAAAGGATAGAAGAGACACTTCCTGTAGACAGTGGAACTTAGAGACCACCTTGGGCAAAAAAGAAAGAGAGCGTTTTAATACTATTCTATCACCTCTGATGGTTAAATAAGTAGGTCTGCACGCAAAGGGCTAGTATATCCCACACCCTTCTAGCCGTGGTAATAGCTATAAAGTAAGCAATTTTAAAGATATCTTTGGTAAGGGCTCAAAGGGACTGTCTGTTAAGGCAGATAATACCAGGTTTAAATCCCAAGGGCGAATAGTGGGCCTAACCATGGGTTGTTTTCTCCGGTCCCTTTTCACAAATCTTTTGATGAGGTCTACCAGTTTAATATCCAGAAAGGCACTTAGAGCAGATATCTGGACTTTAATTGTGCTGACTCTAAGACCCTTTTGTAGACCCAACTGGAGAAACTCCAGAACCTTAGCGATCATAAAGGGGCCCCTGATATCACCACAAATTTTAAGAAAAACTGCCAGATTCTGTTATAGATCTTAGATGTCACACTTTTGCGGCTATACAGAATTGTGGAAATGACTGCATCGCAGAGGCCTTTTTCATTTAATAATTCCTGTTCAGGTTCCACGCTGCTAGCTTAAGTCGCATTGCCCTGGGATGCCAAACTGGGCCCTGGTGAAGGAGATCCGGGATATCTGGTAGTAGCCAAAAGTCCCCTGCTGACATCTTCAGTAGTAGTGGGAACTATGGTCTCTTGGTCCAATAAGGTGCAATCAGAAGCAACCTGTGGTTTCCCTGCGACACTTTTTGTAGAACCTTGGGGATTAGCGCAAATGGAGGAAAGGAATACAAGTTCTCGTCCGGCCACGGCTGGAAGAGAGCATCGACTATGAATGGATGATCTGTTTAGGATAGAGAACCATCATTTTCTGTCTGTCTGTTTAGTCGCGTTGCGAATAGATCTACTTCTGGAAAAAAACATTTCTTGTTTTCTGAAGAAATATTTTCCTGTCTGGGCACCACTCGCCCTCTTTCAAGACATCTCTGCTGAGAAAATCTGCAAACTCGTGTCTTTTCCCTTTATGTGTACTGCTGAGACTGACAGTACGTTTCTTTCGGCCCACTGGAATATCTCTTTTGAGACTTGCTAGGGCTGGACTTTTTGTGCCCCCTTGTTTATTCAAGTAGGTGACGGTTGTGGTATTGTCCGATAATATTTTTATGTCCATTCCCCTGAGTTCTGGGTGAAAGGCTTTTAATGCTTCACAAACTGCGGGTTAACTCCCTTAGGTTGGGAGAAGCTAGGCTTAGATGTTCCTGCCAGGTACCTTGTACTATGGACTGATCTGAAAAGGCTCCCCGGCCGCTTCTGCTGGCGTCTATAGTGATTGTAACAACGTCTGTTTGTTGCCAAGGAACGCCCCTGCCAAAATTTTTCCTGATCAGCCACCACCACGGAGTCTTTTACGTATTGAGGAACTCTCACTGTCATCTCCAGTGAGTCTACACTTTTGTTCCATTTTCTGAGCATGAATGATTGGAGGGTCCAAGAGTCAGCCTGGGCCCACCTCACTGCTGGGATTGCCAAAGACATCAGACCGAAGATCTTCATTATCAAATCGGATTGTTACCTTGTATCGGCTGCAGAACAGGGTTAATTCCTGACTGATCTTTTGGATTTTTTCCTGTGGAAGGAAAGTCTTCATGAGTTCCGAGTCCAACAACATCCCTAAAAATACCCTTTTCTTTTCTGGACAGAGATCTGACTTCTCCGTATTTATCAACCATCCTAGATCTGTTAGACTCAACTTTACCAATTCTATGTGTTCCAGAAGTAGATCCTCTGATTCTGCGGCAATAAGGAATTCGTCTAAATAAGGGACAAACTAATATTCCCTTCAGATGTAGGTCCGCTACCGCATCTGCCATTACCTTGGAAAAGACCCTCGGTGCTGACGTAAGGCCAAATGGGAGGACCTGGAACTGGAAGTGATGTACTACTCTATCTGACCGAACTGCAAATCTAAGGTATCTTTGGTGTTCTCTGCAAATTGGAACAGGGTAGTACGCATCGGTGAGATCTAAGGTTGCCATAAAGAGGTTGCTTTTTAATAGACTGATCGTGGATTTTATAGTTTCCATTTTGAAATGCTTGTAAAGCAGATGGCTCTGTAAGAACCGTTCGTGTTTTTTTACGAGGAATATCGGAGAATAATATCCTGTTCCTTCTTCCCCCAGGGGGACTGAAACTTTGGCTTCTTTCTGCAATAGGATCTTTACCTGGTCTAGGATTAAGGACTGGACCAATTCGGTTTTTACGATAACCTGGAAAACATTCTGGGGTAGAGAGAAATTACGTCCAGCACCCACGGAGAGCTGGAAATATTTATCCAGGCCTGGACAAAATCCTTTAAAATTCCTCCTAACCTGCCTCTGGAGTCATTGTTTTGATGATTTTTGGGAAGAATCTGAGGGGGTTGAATAAAACCCTTTTCCCCTTCCCAAACACCACCGGGATGAGAAATCTCTTCTTTTCTGATCCTGCCTGCCTCTTGATGATGAAGGAAAGTTTCATCTTTGATGAAAATTCCTTGGGTCTGATGGAAACTCCTTCTTTTTATCAGTGACCTAAGCCACACTGCCCTTCTGGTGGCATTTGAGAGGGCCGCTGATCTGTTTGCCAGTTTAACAGTGACTACCGAGGCCTCCGCTAAAAACTTTGCCGCCTGCTTAAGCATCGGCAAGGGGGCCACAATATCTTCTCTAGAGGTTCCTGCCACTAGATGTTCCTCTAATTGGCTTATCCAAATTGACATAGATCTGGCGTGAAAGTGGAAGCTACACTAGGCCTTAAGATGGACATGGAGGCTTCCCTGGATTTTTTCAGTAGCGCCTCATAGGGTCTTTCAGCAGACCTAAATCTTCAAAAGAAAGCGCCGACTTTTTGGTAATTTTTGCAACTGGGGCATCTACTTTTGGACACTTATCCCAAAAAATTGTATCTTCCTCTGCGAAAGGGTGTTTTCTTTTTATGACTCTAGAAACCCCAGGTCTTTTTTCTAGGTCGACCTATTCCTTATTAATCTCGTAATATTGGAGTGAAGGGGAAAAACTCTTTTCTCATAGACCCTTGAACATAAGATCCTGCACCGTCTTGGGTTGTTTGGACTCCTCTAAGCTTAGGGTCGCTCTGATGGTTTTTAATAATGCGTCAGTGTCCTCTATGGAACAAAGCAGCCTCCCGGGCTCATCCTCTGAGGAATCCGACTCAGACCCGGAGGGAAGGTCCCCTTCATTCAATTCATCTTCCTGACAGTCAGTCTCTAAGGAAGCGGACATCTCGGTCATGGAAGGAGAGGGTCTCTGAGACATGGAAGCTAATTTTTGATCCACCGCACTGCCCACTTCCTCCTTTATAATGTGTCTGATGTTATCCAACAGGGAAGGAGACTCCTCAGAAACAATCTTTTCCAAACACCTTGAACAAAGGTTTTTTTTTATATCCAGACGGCAAACCCTTTTTACAGATGGAACATTTTTTGACCCGCTGAGAAGATTCAGCTGATTTCTGAGCCTCCCTGACCTAGGAGATATACGAGTGCTTTTTTCAGCAAGGGGCCGTCCCAGTATATTTTAAAATAGACCCTTTCCCTGGTGCAATAAAAGATTGTTTCTGACCCAAAAAGTGCACAGATAAGAGAAAGAGCAAGGTCTTTAACCTCCCAAGGAGGATGTCTTACCAGCTGCCAGTGTTAGCTGGGTCTGCAGGCCTGCGCATCGCGTCCTCTCCTGGTGCCAACATGTTTGGATCGGCAGCTGCACAGAGGACGCCAAGCTTGATTCTCGCCTTTTTTTCAAATCTGCTCGTTGCCTAGGGGGAACTGCGTCATGCTCCTGCGTCCCAGGAGTTCTGCCTGCTCGTGAGTCAAAGGCTCACATGACCCGCGCGTCCTGTCGCAAGATCTCGCATGGAACGCCGCCCGGGGCCACCTGCACCGGAGGACTTACACATAGGAGCCAAGAAGGGCCGCACTGCGAGCCCCGCGGCTCTGCTCCTTGCCCAGAGTTCTTCTTTGCCGACCGGGCGATGCTACTGCTGGAAACCAACGTTCTCCCACGGGAGGATCTCCACGTACTCCCAGAGGGACAGGAAACAACTGGAGAAGGTAAGGGGAGGAGACTATTTAAAGATCTCCGCATTGTTTTCTGTCTCTGGGGGAGGCGGGGTATCCTCCTGTTACGTGCCGCTGTGGGAGCTCTCTGGACTTTTAATATTGAGGACCTATCCTCAGTAGAGGTCCGACACCCGGCACACTCGCCGATCAGCTGTATTAAGGGAAGGGATGCACAGTATGCACTTGCCATCTCCCTTCTATCTTCCTGCTCGCTGCTGCTTTTCCATAGACCTATCTGTACGGGAAGTGCAAGAACGACAAGTCTGTAGAGGTAACGCACACATTTTGTCTTATGGACTTCATAGCATATTGGCTAGGTGTAAAGGTCCTAAGACCTAAGGTCCCTTGTCATACAAAAGAAGGAGAGACAGATTACAAGTCTGTTAAAGGGGGTTTTCCAAGACTTTAACTGATGACTCATCTTCTGGATAGCTTCTGCCTCAGAACTGCATCGCGCTGTCCTTTTTGTAGAATTCGGAGCTGGTTACTGCAGTGCCGTTCCTATTCACTTTAATGGGAGAAGCACTGCAGTAACCAGCTCCGTCCAGTATACAAGGCTGTGTAGTTCTGGCACAGGAGCTACTGTAGAACAGCTGATCGACAGCAATGTGGGGTGTCAGACCCCAGATTGGATATTGATGTCCTGTCCTGTGAATAGACTATCAATATAACTATCCTGGACAACTCCTTCAATCTTGTAGCACTACAAAAATGTGTATTTTATGGTGAATAGTACAGTATAAGAATAAGAAAAACACAGCGCCCAGTCATTTCAAACTAAAATTATATGGTTTATTTCACTGAATACTTTTTGATGAATCTGTCAGGAATGTAATATGGGATAGAGCATTTTCTTCTTTTGATATTGTTGTTACTTTGGCTTAGAAGCCAGCACCACAACAAAGGTGAACCAGACATCGACTTCTGTTTCACTGGAGGACACTCCCATAATCTCAAGGAACCTTAAAAAAGAAAGAAAGGCACAAGGTTTAAGAAAATATATTCTAAACGTAATGATATTTTACATCCATAACTTTTCATAAAAAGTAGACAAGACTGGGAATGGGATGGGAATATTGTACAGTATGTCATTGCTTGAGTTCTAGTGACTGTACCAGAGATTTAATTAAAGTATTTATACAGTTTATACAGTTTTCAAACCAGCACCTGGATCTCAATATTTTTGTAATTGCATATAATTAAATAATTTGTATAGCCACTGAGCTGTTCAATAGAATGCCTGGGTCTGCAGGCCTGCACATCACGTCCTCTCCTGGTGCCAACATGTTTGAATCGGCAGCTGAACAGAGGACGCCAAGCTTGATTCCAAGCTTGAATGTATCTGTATAGCACCACCTGCTATTTGTTTTTACATTAATCATGGGATAACCCCTTTTAACATAAAAAATTGACTCAATTTGGGTGGTATTCTGTGACTTTTGTGACTTTTTAAAAAGTCTCAGTGATAAACCTGGAGTGAAACTCCTTAAATGATTTCTTTCAACAGATCTTTACCAGGCTGACCTGTTGTATGTGCGCTTGGCAGATGTGTTGGTCCCATGTTCATATGTGTCCGCATTACTGAGAAAAATAGTTTACAATCAAAATGCAGAGGGTGCGGCATTTGCAGGAAAAGCAGAGCCTCTAGGTGTAATGACAATGCACCCGTTGTGCCTAAAAGGCTCATTTACATATATTAAACATTTTTCTCAGCAATGCGGACAAATCTGAACATGGGACCAACACAGATGCCTTCATCTGCCAAGCGCACATGTAACAGGTCAGCCGGTGTCATAAGGTACAAAACTGCTGACAGATGCCCTTCAACGTGGCTAACCATATCCAATTTCCTTTTCAAAACTGGAGTGAGTGGTGCAAGAATGTAAAAAGTCACAAAAGGTTTGCGCATGTGACCCTAAAAAGTCGCATAGCCCCTATTTTGTGTTTTTTGAAGCCAGAATTCTGGCCCAAAGGGATTCAGGGGTGAATTTACATTGTCATTAAGTGGTGAATCTTTCTGTGAAACAGCCTTTTTTGGGAAAATTGATGGGTGATTGTAGACCGCCTTTTGCTGTATGCACCGAATTACGTCGATTAGCCATTCGTTGGGAATCTTTTTTGGTGAAACAGCCTTTTTTGGGAAAATTGGTCAGTAGCTGCAACTACGGTCAAGGACAATATATGTCCTTTACGGCGCACTGGGTAAATGTGGTTACTGCCCAGCCACACCAGCAACTTGGCCAGGTGACGCCGCTTCCGCCTACAAAATTTTCACACCGTTGGTCGTGAGACAATGTCCGCCTCCTCATCCTCCACCGTGTCCTCAGCCTCAACTGCTTGGACAATTTACAGTACTCCTCCAGCCACATGTGCAGGGCACGGCAGTGGCCTGCTGTTCTGCACCTTGTTTCCCCCGGGCCAACGGAGTCACACAGAGGAGGAACTGCTCCGTGTCCTTCATCAAGAAATCGAATCCTGGCTTTCTCCGCAACAACTCAAAATCTGAACCATGGAGGAGGGGGACATTGGAGCACAAGCAATGTGCAGCAAAATGTATGTAGTCAGTTGGCCGCTGCCTTTCTGCGCCATCTTCCATCCTCTCACAGGTCTGACCGGGAGATCCTGACCGGGGTAGGAGCAGTTCCAGCTCCATCAGTAGCAACTTGAGTCAAAAGTCGCTGATGAGCAGCTTTCTTCACCCTCTTAGTGAAGAAACTACTCACCAGCAGCAGCAGGTAGAACTGGACCAGCAGGTGGTGAAATACTTGGACAGCACCCTTCCACCCCACATTGAAGATCCGCTGGACTACAAACTGGATTTATGGGCACAACTGGCAGAGTTTTCCCTGGAAAAGCTGGCCTGCCCGTCCAGTAGTGTGGCATCAGAGCAGGTGTTTAGTGTGGCGGGGGATATAGTTACTCCAAGAAGAACTCGCCTGTCCACCAAAAATGTGGAGAGACTGACCTTTGTTAAGATGAATCAGGCGTGGATCAGCCAGGATTTCCACCCTCCAATGCCTGATACATCAGATTACATCATCCATGCTGCCTCACCCAAACCTTGACAAAAGAGACAGGTTTCTTCTGGCTACCTGCCTCACCTACTATTCTGATGCTGCCACCTGCCTGATGCCACACATCTGGTGCCAAGTGCTCCTTCTTACACCCACCATCGTCAGCGGGTACTGTTAGAGCCACCCACCTCCTCAGTCTGTCACCGGGTCACCCTGTGGCCTCCTCATGCTGCTGCCACCTCCACACTGTCACCTTGACACTCAGTGATGAGGTGGCGGCAGCATCAGGAGACCACAATGTCATAGGGCCACTCTGTGTTCTACACCACTATAAAGGCTCTCTGCAGCCAGGAAATAGCCGTTTTTTAACTAAATTCGCCGTGAATAAATGCGGATCAAACCTATTTTTTTCCCAAAAATTTGGCAAACCGGTGAATTTTTTAAAAATTAGCTCATCGCTACTTATATTGTATTAGTAAATCTGCTGCACTATGTTCGGCCAATACAGATAAAAGATTTGTCACCAGTGTGTCTAGCCACTGGAGACAAATGCCAAGACACTAACGTTGTACCTTTTCTGCTACGACAAGTAACAAAAGTCACAGAAGCACCAGCAGCAGCCAGTTCAAGCTGATTAACATAATGGAGGAGTTTTTTCAAGCACTGCACCAAGCTGACGCACAACAGCAAACAGATATGCAATACCTGAACAAACAGGTTCAGTACTACCTGGACTGTGCCCTTTATCTGACTCTTATCTATTCCCTGACCCCATGAACTCCTGAGCAAGCAGACTGCAACAGTAGCTAAAACTAGCCCAGTTTTGCCATCAGTGTACTGTGTTCTCCAGACTCTACTGTAGTGTACCATCATAGAGGGTATTCATTGTTGCAAGAGGTTTCATCACACAGAAGCAGAAAATATTCTGGCATGGATCCATGAGAATCCAGGGATACTTTTGGATGTTTGTTTAGAAAACGTGAATACGTCTTCAAATATTATCGTGTGTATAAATGTTAGCAGGCATCTGTCCATGTTAAGACAGTTTTTGGACCACTTATTCAGAACAAGCCACTGTTTCTTCCAATAGTTCTGTGTGCGTATAAACACCAGTATCTGCCTCCAATATGGAACAATTTTTGTAAAGTATTTTAATGTTAAAAAGCATATCAAACCCGACAGTCCAGTGCGTTTTCAAACAGGATATTTTTTAACGCTGCAAACCATGTCTTTACCCACAGCTATATATGTTACTCTGACATTATTTACTATTCCTTTGTAGACATTGAAGGCTCAAATTAGTACTGCTCTTGTTCCAGTGGCGTAGCTAGAACTGACCGGGCCCCACAGCAGATTTTCTACAGAACGTTCCCCCCCCCCCTCCATATTTAGATACTACTACCCATTTCCAGATATCTCACATATACAAAATAAGCAGATGTTGGCATAGAGATACAAACATTCACATACTAACACGCCCACACAGATAAACACCTGAACACACACACACACATTTAGACATACACAGATATACACACACACACAGAAACATATTACATACACACACAGATAAACACACAAACATACATGTACACAAACACACATACACTCACATATATACACACATAGACAAACACATATGCAGACACACACATACAGTACACAGACACACAGTTATTTACTTACAGGCTGCAGGTTTTCCTCTGATGTCTCTTGGAGGCTAAAGGACCTTTGGAATGCAGCAATGGTATCACATCAAAAGGTCAGGCTACCATTACTGCATTCCAAAAGGTCCATACTGGAATGTACACTTTTTCTAGTACATTTCAGGCCAGGCAAGCCGCCCTTCAGATACAGCCATACTGGGGGCCTGGCCTGGCCTAATTGTACTAGAAAAGACACTGCTCTCAGGCCCCTTCTCCACTCGGGCCCTGAAGCAGGCGCTTCCCCTGCAGTTATGCCACTGTCTTGTAGCCATATAATTCATTGGGGAAATGTATCAAAGACCAAAGGATAAGCCTTATTTATTATGAGGCACAGGCATCGTCATAAGTTAGATATATCCTCCGGCAGTCCATGCGCCCAAACAGAAAGCTATGGCAGCTGCTATACATTTGTCTTCATTTAGCCAGTAAACTGGAGTAAATGAAGATAAATGTGCCAGGCCCGCTGGCATTGCCCCTTCTACCAGACTTCCTTGTTAGAAAGTAAAGACAGTGGCATATAAACGCCAAGCGTGACAACATCTTCCTAAAGTGGTATTTAAAAAGCCAAACACTGCTCTTGCTATATATATATATATATATATATATATTTTTTTTTTTTTTTACACCAGATAAGTGGCAAGGTGGGAATGATAAATTCCCCCCACTGAGATTGAGAGGCTGCAGGCTAGTTATGTTATTTCTCCACCTGGGCATGCTACACAAAATGAAAGTTGATGGAAGTAATGGGGTCTTCTGGAGGCATGATCATTCGAGCTTGAGGGGCCCAGATAATTCCAATTTTGATACTGCAGCTACCAAAAACCTTAGCTTCTCTAGGACAGCAGAACTTCACCTATAGCGCTTGCTTATCCCGAGTCCTAATTACTGCATCTATTAACTATCTTGTTTCTCAGATAACCCCAGGACTTAAGTAGAAAGAGCAGAATTACAACCAAATAGTCGCAAGAAAAGATATTTGAAGCACATATCAGGCAACAAAAGCAGAATGATAAAGTGACTGAAAGAGGAAGGCAAACTGAATGAAAATGGCAAGGGGATCCGGTCACTGCTGTGGGCAGTGAATGGATGTGGGTGTCGTCAAACCGAATGTTTTCAGTGAGAGAGCCCAGTCGAGCATCGTAGGCCGGGAGCAGACAGAGTAGGGAGTCATCGTCAAAAAGTAATCTTTCCTTTACAGGTCCGGCCAAGTGTGTGTGTGTTTTATTATAGTTGTTTGGTTTCCTGTGACTTTGCTGATCTTCTCATGATAAGAATTTGTATGTGATGAAACATTATGAAATTTTATCTGCTGTACTGGATTATACTGTAATCATGGAAGAGAATATTGTATGATGTAATCAGCTCTAAATTACAAACTTAGATTTTCCTATTCTCTAGTTCTGTAGGGATAGCTTTTTTTAATGTCCTTTCCCTCAAATTGCAGAAAATGTAATTTGAGGGAAATTACATTAAAAAAAAAACTCAGTGTGTACAAGTCATGGCATCAACACTCAGGACACTTAACCCTCAATTATGACCACATTACCGTACATATTTTATACAACCAGGTTAAAAAAACTCAGATGAATACAGATCAAAATAAATACCGTATTCCATCATACTTCTCACCTTTGCTCTGTCGTCTTTATGTACTCTTTCGCTTTCTCAGGTTCATGTTCCCGATATTTTTGGAACATGGAAAAAGACTGAACAAGACCAAGTAAATGTGAAAGAGGCATCGTGATCTTTGCCTTCACGTTCTCCTTCCTGAAATACATAAAGTGGTTTTCCAGTATCATCCAGTCATATGTTACAATCAAACATGAAACACTCAAATCTGATAAGGTTTGCTAAAGGTGCAGAACCTCTAATTACAGAGGTTTTCCAACAATTTTATATTGATCAGCTGGGGTCTGTCACCCAGGACCCCATTGACTAGCTGTTTATGAAGGCAATGAGGCTCACAGTAACACTGCGGCCTTATCACAGCTTAGGCTACTTTCACACGAATGTTTTTGCTGCATCTGGCAGGGTTCAGCAAAAACGCTCCTGTTACTGATAATACAATTAGATCCGTTCATAATCCGTTGCATTATCTTTAACATAGCCAAGACGGATCCGTCATGAACTCCACTGAAAGTCAATGGGGGACGGACCTGTTTTCTATTGTGTCAGAGAAAACGGATCTGTCCCCATTAACTTGCATTGTGGGTCATGACGGATCATTCTTGCTCCGCATCCCAGGCCGGAAAGCAAACTGCAGCATGCTGCGGTTTGCCCTCCGGTATGAGAATGGTACGGAATGCATTTTGGAGCACTCCGTTCTGTTCAATTACGTTTCGTCCCCGATATTGAGACCCCATGACGGATCTCAATACCGGAAAATATTAACGCTAGAGTGAAAGTAGCCTAGCCTAGGTCATTTGATGTCACGTCCATCAGTCACATGGCCGAGGCGCAGCTTAGTTCCATTAAGCGGTTGTTGTAATATATTCCACACAACAACAAAACATAATAAATCCGTAGATACCACTAAAACCCACTCAGAATATCCACAATATTTGAAGCAGTTATTTCATAAGTATAAATACACCGGACTCTTACGATCGGGCTCAGATACTGCTGAAGTATCCTGCCCGTTGTTACTAATATGATTCAGCTGTCCGTATATCCAGTCAACACCTCCTGATTTGACTTGAGAAGTGGGATCATAACAGGTTTGGGAATATCCTTCCCAGCCCCTTTAATGCCCCTGGAGTACCCCTGCCTAAGAGCGGCGCAAGCACCCTGACATGGGCAATCCCACTTCTCGGTGGCCAAGCCCTGCTGATCCCGGATATAACCCTGCAATAAACATCAAGCTTTTTGTCCCGATGTGTTTCCTCAGTATTAGATACTCTGGTTTTTTGGGGACCCAAAAAAAAGGGGTTGATAAATAGATGAAAAGGTATTAGGGCACCCTTAAACAGCTACCTCATGTCTCCACATATTCTTTAATACCTTTGATTTGTGCCTCAGCTTGAATCGCATTCCATTCCTCCTATCCTCATCCATCATACTTCTGCCTCCACAGTTTCCTGTTATGCGCAGTCATCCAATGCGTTCCACTGTGGAACGCACATGGCTTCCAGCGATCTGTGCTTCCTCATGGGCTGTAGTATGGAGCACAGTAACCTGATGTATTTCACGCTCTTAGCTCCGGTCATGTTCGCTTGTTCCCGTGTTGAATGCATTCCACTTCCTGGACCATAATATTTCTCCTCTACTCCTAGGTTATGCAGTTAAAGGCTATGTACACCTTTGGGGGAATTTTTATTATTTTTGCATTTTACTCATGTTGGGCTAAAAAGAAATTTTTTCATTTGGGTGTCTATTAAAAATATTCAGCTGTTCTGTAACAAAAGGGTTAAATATTTGTCTAACTTTGCGAATTTTACTTTCAATTTGTGCCAGCCATCTAAAAACCCTGATCTGTAAATTAGTAAAAGGTCATAACCACCTATTTAAGCCACACTGTTATCAGTAAGATAAGAATTGAGCTATAATGAGTGTTAAGGAGAACAGAGGTCAGGAGCTGTCTGATGGAACAGAGTAAAAAATACAGATACTGCTGCTAGAGAATCTCAAAGATGTACAGAGAAAAGGGTTCAACATTTTTAATAAAGACCAACTGAGCCCCACGATCAGTATAAAAGGTTTGAAAACCTCTTTAGCATCTTTTCCCTAGTGAATCTAGCAGTTGCTCAGCACTTTGGAATGAAACAAAAACTTTATTCTCTAGTGGATTTCAGGGATTACAGTCCACATTATTCACATACACATAACCAATGTTCTACTGAAAAACCATGCATTTCACCAAGAGTATCTGGGCAAAATCCGCATGTCTAAAGGGGATGTCCAGGATTATTATTATTTCTTTTTAATACCCTTCCCTAACCCCCCACACATAACCAGTGGGACCTGTGAAGGGAATTATACTTAACTGCTCCCCATGGATCTATTCTATGTCTCCTGGGCTGTACCCGCCGGGAAAGTACCTGTACAGACAGAGTCACGGCAATGACTGGCCATAGCAATGATGTGTCCCCTAGTGGCACGTGACCCATCAGTGACATTCAGCTTGTGACCTCTGAGGCCTGTCATTGATTGCAGAGGAACAGATGACCCTGTAAGTTCAGGATATTTATAGGTGGGGACTGAAAGTCAAGTAAAAAGAGCCCAGGAGCCACAGAGCCCAGACAGAGCAGTGAGGAGCAGTTAAGTACACTTCTCTTCACAGGTCCTGCTGCGTAGAGGCGGAGAACTAAAAATAAAATTAAAAAAAAAAAAACGTATTCCTTGATAACCCCCTTTAATCTGCTAAATTCTTTTTGGATTTTATTTGCAACTTGTGATTTAGAGCAAAGCAGTTCGAATTCAACAAATGGTCTTGTGACAAGACAAATGATGAATCATCTAAATGCAATCTACAGCTTCTGAAAATACAAAAATAATAATGTACTAACCTTAGTTTGTCTGGATAAGGAATATCCTCAAAAACACCCTTGTAGCCAGATTCAACAATATTCACTTTCTGATGCTGATATTTGTTTAGATGATCACTAACCTGAAAAAAATAAACATCATGCAACATCTCTCTCAACTGCAGCTAATGAAGAGGTGGTGAGCATTGAAGGGATGTGATATAAGAACAGTCATGGGCAGTTGTATGAAAGATTTATTAAAAACTGAATTTATTCACATCTGCAAGAAATGAGAGGTCTGGTGATAGATATGTGACAACAATTTGAAGACGGGATCACCATGGGCCCATGTTTTACACCAAGCTTCACAAATGTGTACATGGGGGCCTTCGAGGACATTTACATGCACACTCCCTATTCCTGGTCCGAACATACCTTTCTTTACAAACGTTATACTGACAACTTGTGCGGGATCCTAAAGATGTCATTGAATTGTGTAAACCTCGTCTAGCCTCCTATAGAGCATAATACTAGTGTACGTGTCAACTTTTCCTAAATCTTCACTTCAATCTTCATGTTCCTGCTGTGCTCCATTGTTTAAAACCTGAACTTTCAGGTTGTAGATGAGCTGCATCCACAACACTTCCCATAGTTCTGTGCACTGCCAGATCAGCTAGAAATGTAAACTCCTACTACACCGTTTCCTGGGGTGAAAACTATGCCCTATACACCCCCATCATCCCCTTGCTGTCTCCTCCTAATGTTTCCTCCACTGCAGCTTCAATATGACATCTTCCCTTCTTTTGGATTAAGAGCATCGGCGACCCCATTCCAAGATCACATGGATCAGACATCATGGCCATTAGGGCTGGGATTCTAACAGAGGGGATCACGAGAGGCCTGGTTGTGATGTCAGAAGAAATACAGTCTCCACACAAGGGCAGTAACATCACCACTCTCCCGATTACCGGAATGAGACAGAAAAGGTAGAGCAAGTACATTAGTAAGTTGCCGGGCCTGACAGGGGAAGCACAGGTAAAGAGAAAATGTACACCCTGATGATACATTTATTATACACATGGGATGGCCCAATGACATTTGAGAAAAGTTCCAGCCTATCTAAACACCAAATCATTGGGTCTATAATTCAGTGGCAAATCACTGGAGAAAAGTCTTGAATATCTTGATCTCCTACTAAACATCAACAAAAGGGCAATCATTACCAAAATGTTTTTTTTTTAAGTTGACTATGCTGTACTAGACTATAGAAGTTTACACTTTTGTAAATGGAAAAACAATGTTCCTTATGGACAATTTAGGGAGACTCAGACGTAACTGTACCAGGGATTCTGACTTCCTAGTCCAAAGCCTAATCATGGAACAGATTCCTAGTGAAGAAATACCCTAAAGGGATTATCACAGCAGTCTTTAACAGAGCAAAGCAACTCTCTAAGAGGGAACGCATTCCACCCAAACAATGGTCCACTGAGAGCTCCATTGATAGCAGCACACACCAGCTCTACAGAAATCATTGTATCACTAATTACAATCAGTCGAGAACAAAATCAGAATCCAATATGGTGAAACACTGGCCTGTTTTACCAAACAATCTTCTTTTGAGATTCACCCTTCCAGATCACCCATGAATGACCTATAGACGAGTCAAGTCCAATGGAAAATCAAAAACAGTATTATTATTTCCTTCTTTCTCCCTGTGCTGTGATGTTGCTATGAGAAAGGCAATATTTTTATGTGCATTATTCCTGTTCTCGGTCATCACTATTCCTGCTCTGTTATTTGTTGTGCAATATTCCTTTACTAAATGCCAGTATATCAAAATTCGGGGATGCAGACTATTCTACCCTAAGGGCATGTTCACACAGAGCTTTTAAGGGTAATCTACTTGAGGATTCTGCATGGGGTTTTGGATGCCTTTTTTCCTCAAAATATGGGTTTTTGACATGTTTGATGCAGTTTTTCATCCTGGACAGATCTCTTCCTTTTTCCACATTGCGATTTTTAAAACCGGAAGTGAGAAGAAAAGCACATGCAGATTTCTAATTTAGATCAATGGGGAAGATCTGCATTTGTTTTCAGTGTGGTTTTTTGGCACCACAAAAACTCCATGCAAACATAACCCTAAAAACAATGCTTTTGGGGAATAAGGGGAATAAAGAAAGCTCCATTTATTTTTTTCTTGACATATTTTCTGCATGAATCCATAAGACAAAAAAAAAATATAGAAAATATATTAAAACACATTAAACTTTCTTTAATACTGACCTCAGATATCACCTTACACATTTGCTCTGACCGATCTTTGTAGTGAACTTCCAAATGCGGTAGGTAAGTATAGAAAGCAAGGCATCCACGAGGCTTCAGAATCCGGTCTACCTAGATCATTAATATACAATATGTGTCAGTAAATACTAATACAGCTTCCTGCTAGTGTAAATGGCGTCCATCATGTCGCAAAGGAAAGATTTGCCTTTATATGCGAGTGAGCAGGTGGCACCTTCTAGATGTTGTGCCTTTTGGCAACTCATATACAACTCCAATTCCCAAAAAGTTGGGGTGCTGTGTAAAATATAAAAGTAAGGCCTTCTATTATTTTATGGTAAGAATAAACTCATTTAGAACATGATGATAGCAACTCATCTCAAAAACATCAGGAGAGGGACATGTCTACCACTGTGTAGCATCTCCCAATGTAACACTCTTCACAATATTGAAACCGCGCTGCCCTCCAATAACTCCACACTCAGACCACTTCAGCATGTGCCGACATTCATCAATACGCCAATTACTGTCTTTTTGTCACACATCTATTCGCCTCTCAAACTTGAGAGGAATACAAGCACATCGGACAACTTGACCGGTTTTCCCGTCTATCACCCGACCCGGGTTTCACCTTCGCTTCTTGTCTGAAGTAGGATTCTGGCTGCTCAACAGTTCTGGGTCTTCTTTGCTGGATTTTTAATTTTATGAGGCGTTTTCTATTGGTGAAGGGTCTGGACATCAGGCGGCCAGTTCAGCACTTGGACTCTTCTTCGGCGAAGCCATGCTGTTGTGATGGATACAGTATGTGTGTGGTTAAGCAGTGTCTCGCTGAAATATGCAAGACCTTCTATGTAAGAGATGTTGTCCCTCTAAGCAGGGGGTAGATAAAGGCTCATGGGCCCTGGTGCAAGAGAGGGGAGCACATAGCCTTCATGCTGCCTGAGGCAAAAATTGAAACGGCACCCCTCCCCCATGCCAAATTCTTGACCTAACCTTTTGCCTAAAGCCAGAGAGGTGTACCTTAACCAGCATGTACTTTCTATAATACCGTTGTCTTCTTATGTGGCACAAGTGTCTTTTTCCATTTTAAATGAGCTTTGGCGCAGAGAAGACAGCTGCATTTCTGGATGGTGTTGGCATATGGCTTATTTGCATGATACAGCTTTAACTTGCATTTGTGGATTGCATGGCAAACGTGCGTTCTGGGAGTGTTCCTGAGCCCACGCAGTGATTTCTGGGAGTGTTTCTGGGCGCACGCAGTGATTTCTGGAAGTGTTCCTGAGCCCACGCAGTGATTTCTGGGAGTGCTCCTGTCCTGAGCCCACGCAGTGATTTCTGGGAGTGTTCCTGAGCCCACGCAGTGATTTCTGGAAGTGTTCCTGAGCCCACGCAGTGATTTCTGGGAGTGTTCCTGAGCCCACGCAGTGATTTCTGGGAGTGTTCCTGAGCCCACGCAGTGATTTCTGGGAGTGTTCCTGAGCCCACGCAGTGATTTCTGGGAGTGTTCCTGAGCCCACGCAGTGATTTCTGGGAGTTCTCCTGTCCTGAGCCCACGCAGTGATTTCTGGGAGTGTTCCTGAGCCCACGCAGTGATTTCTGGGAGTGTTTCTGGGCGCACGCAGTGATTTCTGGGAGTGTTCCTGAGCCCACGCAGTGATTTCTGGGAGTGTTCCTGAGCCCACGCAGTGATTTCTGGGAGTGTTCCTGAGCCCACGCAGTGATTTCTGGGAGTGCTCCTGTCCTGAGCCCACGCAGTGATTTCTGGAGTGTTTCTGAGCCCACGCAGTGATTTCTGGGAGTGTTCCTGAGCCCACGCAGTGATTTCTGGGAGTGTTCCTGAGCCCACGCAGTGATTTCTGGGAGTGTTCCTGAGCCCACGCAGTGATTTCTGGGAGTGCTCCTGTCCTGAGCCCACGCAGTGATTTCTGGGATGTGTTCCTGAGCCCACGCAGTGATTTCTGGGAGTGTTCCTGAGCCCACGCAGTGATTTCTGGGAGTGTTCCTGAGCCCACGCAGTGATTTCTGGGAGTGTTCCTGAGCCCACGCAGTGATTTCTGGGAGTGTTTCTGGGCGCACGCAGTGATTTCTGGGAGTGCTCCTGTCCTGAGCCCACGCAGTGATTTCTGGGAGTGCTCCTGTCCTGAGCCCACGCAGTGATTTCTGGGAGTGCTCCTGTCCTGAGCCCACGCAGTGATTTCTGGGAGTGCTCCTGTCCTGAGCCCACGCAGTGATTTCTGGTAGTGTTCCTGAGCCCACGCAGTGATTTCTGGGAGTGTTCCTGAGCCCACGCAGTGATTTCTGGGAGTGTTCCTGAGCCCACGCAGTGATTTCTGGGAGTGTTCCTGAGCCCACGCAGTGATTTCTGGGAGTGTTCCTGAGCCCACGCAGTGATTTCTGGGAGTGTTCCTGAGCCCACACAGTGATTACTGGGAGTGTTTCTGAGCCCACGCAGTGATTTCTGGGAGTGCTCCTGTCCTGAGCCCACGCAGTGATTTCTGGGAGTGTTCCTGAGCCCACGCAGTGATTTCTGGGAGTGTTCCAGAGCCCACGCAGTGATTTCTGGGAGTGTTCCTGAGCCCATGTAGTGATTTCCAGTATAGAACCATGCCTTTTTTATTGCAGTGCCACCTCAGGGCCCCTAAATCCCTCCCTTGCCACATGGATTCAACTTTTTTGAGATACATTGCTTCCACCAAGTTTTAAATGAGTAAAATATTGTCATCAAATGGTAAAATGTCTCTCTTTCGGCATCTGATGTGTTCTATCTATTCTGAATAAAATAGGGGTCTATGAAATTTTCAAATTATTGCATCCTGTTTATATTTTACACAGCACCCTACTGTATATTTTTTAATAACTGACATGCAGATTGTATATGTCCATCATTGTTATTAGAGTACAATGGGTGCATTTCATAATCAGAAATAATAATACAGAAAGTTAAATCAGTTTCAAACCAAGACAAAAAAAAAAAAAAAAATGTTTTATATATATCACATTTGCACTGTACATCATAAATTAACATTTCCTGGATGCTAATGTATACTACCATCAGAATTTAGTTGTTCACACGGGAAAAATAATTGCAGGAGCCTGGAGGGTCGAAGAAAAAAATGTGCCACCCATGGGGGGGGGGGGGGTGACATGATGAGGGGACAATATGAAGGGAGGGACAATGTTGGAGTCTGTGCCATTGGGGGGGGGGGGATTTGGGGTTGGGGGTGACATCCCCCTTGGCACAGACTCCAACATTGTCCCTCATCATGTCACCCCCACTGATAGTACAAACTCCAACATTGTCCCCCATTTGGGAGCATGATGGATGGGGGGCTGACGGCTGACAGCTGGCATGATGGATGGGGGGGACTGACATGAGGGCATGACGGCTGACATGGGGGGCTGATCTGAGGTGTGATTAACATTGGGGGTCTGACCTGAGGTATAATGGAAAATATTGTCTCTTATTATACTCCTCTAAAACCTAGGTGCGTCTTATAGGGCAAAAAGTACAGTCCTCAAACCAGCGATTGAAGCAGAGCGAAGATACCAGGACCACACAGAGGAGAAGCCAGCTGCTGCAAACAGGACCAGGTGAGCTGCGGGCGGCGGCCGGGGAGTGACACCATTTTCTACCGCACCGGGTGACACCAGCCCTAGCAACGCCACTGGGTGTAAATCACAGACTATACAAATAAGTCACATCACCTGCACCCCGAGCAATGTTTGGCCAAATTTGGACAACCCTTTTTAATTCTTCAATGGCTTGGATACCAGCACTTTCATCTTAACAACTCATTTTGGCTGTGGATGCAGTGCCCTGAGGGAAAAAGGGTCTCTCCTGGTGACACATTCCCATTAATATGCAATATGACATGAACAAAATGTTGGATAGCTACTGTTTTGCTGAAATATGCAAGGCCTTCCCTGGAAGAGATGTAGGAGTTTCACCTGTGTGCTGATAGCAAGCTGCGTGTTCATCTGTGAAGTTCATCCAGTTCAGGGGTCTCAAATACGTAGCACATGGGTCACATGCAACCCTTGGGCGGTTTTCTGCTTCCCGAGAAACCTCAAGGAGGTGGCGGTATTATTAACTAATCAGCGCTTCTATTCTGGAAGCACTCATTAGTACAGGACAGGAGGTCCAATAAGTAGTGAGTATGGCACCACGAGCAATGTGTTGGCATTATTCACCGCTCCTTGATCCTGACAGTTTACAGCTTCAGAGCATGCAGGCGCGCCCTATGACTTGATGCTGTGCATTGTCAGGATGTAGTAAAGTGCTGGCGACAGAACACAGTGCTGCTATGAAAAGCCATAGTAGTGGCTGTGCTTGGAGGAAGAGAGGCGAGTATTTATTTCTTTTTTGTACGCTCGGAAGTCTGCATTTAGGGGACAGATGGGTTTTGTGGGTGGCAACAGTCTGATTTGGATCTGTATAAATTTGAATCTACAGTATATAAATTTGTGGGTGGATTTGGGGTCTAATCTGGGGTATGAATGAATTTTTGGGCTGATTTGCGGTGTAATCTGGGGTCTTTATAAATCTGTGGGCTGACTTGGGGTCTGTATGAATTTGTGGCAGTGATCTGGGATTTGTATGAATATAGGGGCTGGGGCCTGTATAAATTTGTAGGCTGAGATTGATACCCCAATCTAGTTAGTAGCAAAGAATTGCCATAATATAAAATCCAATTAAATACAATAAGTTTACAGTAATTTTACCAACACAGAACTAGAATCTAGTACCCGTTGCACTCTATTATGGCACAGAACACAATGAGTTAATGTTCTCTGTCTTAACAGCATGTCAGAGTTATAGCACAGGCTCAGGGTCCATGGCATGGCTTGTGGGTGCCACCTGTACAGTACAGGGGCGTAGCTAACGGCTCATGGGCCCTGTTGCAAGAGTTTAGCTTGGGCCCCCTTCCCTCAGTGCTTTGTGTGTTTTCCTATGCGGCACAAGGGTCTTTGGGCCCCCTTAGGCTCCTGGGCCCGGTAGCGACTGCTACCTCCGCACCCCCTATAGCTACGCCCATGCCTGTACTATAAACTGGCTCTCACTGCTGGGATCAGAGATAACGCTGATCCCAACACTTGAACTGCTCAGATGCCGCCTTTAATAGTGACTATTTTATCTGAGCAGTTAGAAAGAAAGCTCCATCTGTCCTTAGACTGGCACAATGTTGTGGGGTGCCGAGGAATTGTCATGGCTGCTGGCAGACTTCTGAAGGCTTCTAGGCCTGTCATGGTCTGGCCTCTGGCAGCATGTAATAGATTGCATGTGAAAACCCATATACACTGTTATAGACCCCTAAGGGGAGTAACAAAATGTGAGAAACAGCTGAATAAAGTTTTTAAGAATATATATATAAACAATATTAAGATTATATGAGGTAATTTATTAAGACTGCTGTTTTAGACACCAGTCTTAATACCCCTGCGCAGTTACATAGAGGCGCAGTAGAGGTGAAACTCATTGAGATCTTCACCTGGATATATTCAATGAAGTTACCAAAGTCCTCCTCATATCCAGCCCAGACAACATTGATAAATCTGGCATGTATGTAGCTTAAATCAATTTGTCAAATGGATTTGAGGCTGAGAAGACATACTATTCTTCGAAGATTAATAAGACAAATATTTGTCTTCGTCCATGCTGTGCTGCTTGGTTCCGAAGAATAATTAAAAAATGAATTTTTTATCTGCATTTGTAGCTACTGAAGAGCTGGACATGAGCCCTGAGATATGTATAGCCTCCACAGCTGTAATTTTATTCCACAAATCTTACGAATACCTACCCATACTATTGCTGGACTTCCATCTCACATACGATTGGTGTTAGGAACTGCATAAATGGCTCCCTATCATCGAACTAGATGCCATTTTTATACCATCTAGGGTCTGGTCCAAGCACATATTGGGCGCTCGATATGCAACACTTGTGGAATCAACCCAAAAAGCAGGATTTTATCTAATAGCGGGAGCTCTAAGGCCTTACATCTAATATATTCATAGGCTAGGCCATGCCTAGTAATGTTAAATGGAAATCATTCCTCTGGCTCCATGCTGGGTCTTCTCTAAGCCCCTTCTGAGTGTCCAAGGAAAGAGTAACCAAGCCATACCTCGTGTGTATTTTGCTAGGAGATCCCGGACTTAGATGTAACTACAGCACGCAGGAAAGTGGGTGATCACCTCCTCATTGGGATGATTGCTGAGGAACTCTATCTCGTGCAGGGAGCCCTTACTCCCCATAAAAATGAGTGCTCAACAGAGCAACCAATCATCGCTGAGAAGGACTAGCCCCATCTCTCCTCAGTGCAGCGTTTCTTTGATTTCAACTCAGTATCGCTTTTTTTGCTATGATTTAGCCCAAAACAGCAACAAAAAACGTAATACTAGATTATTTTATGAAGGCATCGCCCATATCTAGTTTGTCGAAGGACAGAAATCCAACAGATGGTGAAAATTTTAGAAAGAAAACCACTGCGCCCTCCACATAACAGATAAGTAGAGCATACTTACCAATAATGTACATTTTGGGCATGTAAACCCCCACCCCAAAACCTACCCAGTAATGCCCACTTATGGGTGAGGATTTCATAAGCACCACCTGTTTTAAAACCAGAACAGCCCGAATTTGCCAGGCTTGTCCTTCTGTGACAGACTTACCTCCGTACAGTACAATGCAGAAAAATATACCAGCTATACCATAATTTCCTGAGAGAAATCAATGACTCGCTTCTCTTCACCACATAACATTTTCATTTACCTCTTTCAGAAACTTTGCAATGTCGAACCAATGGACGGCGGCACATGCAGTAATTAGATCGACAGAGGCATCATCTACTGGTACCTCCTCAGCTGGCAAGGCTCTGTAGAGATGACAAGTCCATTTAAACAACAGAACAGTGGTGGTGGTAGAAGTAGTAATAGTGGTAGTAGTAGTAGAAGTGATAGTGATGAGATATTACAATACTCTGGATGTCTGGGATAGCAGTAGACTTTGACTGTCAGTGCTTTTATGTGGGCTGCCTGTGTGATTAGAGCCAGAAAAAATAGTAGTAAAAAATTTTAAAGTTGGAAGCCATCTCCCCACTTCCCCTCTCCAAATCAGATTATATGTGAACCAATATGTTTACAAGAAACCTGTCAGCTACTTTGGCTGCATTTAACTAAAGCCAACCATCATTCCAATTATACCTTTGTGCAGGTAATCCATGTAGCTAAACGCCTGAAAATGAAATTTGTATGTTATGCTAATGAGCCTCAAAGTGCCCAGTGAGGATCGATCAACTTTTCCGGGAGCCCAAGACCGCCTCCTGTAAGTGCCCAAACCCACTTCTTTGCTTGTGCCCAGTACCTTCCAGTCCACTCCTTCACTCCATGACATTTTGATCATCTTTAAACTCTACCCACCTGGTCACCTTGTCCCTGCGCTTGTGCACTCCCTTCCCTGTGCATCTATCTCAGTGAAGCTACATCGCATGTGCTGAGCAGTGGGAAGTCAATGCAGGACCAGAGGAACTCGGCACATGTGCCGTAGCTTCATTGAGTCAAATGCCCAGTGCAGGGAAAGGAGTGCTTAGGTGCAGTGGCCAGGTTTGGGGTAGCCCCAAAGCTACGCTGGGTCCCCCGAACACTGTTGAGGTGTTACCACATGTTGCTGCTCTCCGGAAGGGATGGTAAGGCGCGGTGGACTCCAATGGGAAATAAGTCCTGAGAGTAAGAGTCTGCAGTAAACCAGTGTGCTTTTTTACTGGAGGAATTCAGATATAAACAATACAGGCGAGGAATTAGGCTGGCTTCTCTAGTCTCCTCCCTGGCAGAAGAAGGGTTTGATGCTGAGGAAAGGCCTGAGCTAGCTATCCCTCTATCAAAAGGATGGTACCCTGGTCAAAGGCTGGAGGCCTACGATCTGTAGCTCAGTAGTACGGGTGGCTCCTTGGTCACAGGGCAGGTCTTTGGCTCAGTCTTGCCAACTAAGCGTCTTCTTCTGATCACTCAGTAGTCTGGCAGAGTCTCTCCCTCCAAGCACTGTTCCCTAACTGCAGCACACTAGGGGCTCTGACTCTCCTTATATACCATTTTTAACTAGACTGGAACGTTCTAGTGGGAGGGGTGGAGTGGAGGAACTCAGCACAAACAGATGCAAAGTTACAACTCCCGTCTGTCTTAGACTTACATTAGAGCTTCAATAGTACTCAATGACTGTCACTACCAGAGCTTTGAGACGTTCTCACAGCTCTGTTTCTCCACCCCTGTGAAGTCACTACTAGAGCTTGGAGGAGTTCTCTCTGCTCCGTTTCTCCGCCCCTGTGATGAAGTCTTTACTTTCAGTTTCCCTCCTCCCAGCTGTCCCTCTTGTGATTGATTCCTCTTCCTATAAAATACCCCTCTTCCTGTTTAATCGTGCGGATTATACTTTTCATTTTACCTGTATCTCTCGCTTGAGTATCTTCACTTGTGTGATATCTTTTCACTGGACCTGTGTTCTGCTGAAGCAAGTACTTCGGATATTGTCTGCTGACTTTGGATCTGTTTTCACTGCTGCTGCAGCTCCTTCAGTTAAGTGTGCAGACATTGTGTGTTTCTGTTTGTTTGCTGACTGGATCCGAGGCGACCCCGGTTCCGTCCATATACTGAGCAGGGCACCGGTGGCCGTGCCCCTTCCACTATTGTAGGGGTTACAGTGGTCATCAGCCTTAGGTACGCGGGCATGTCTCGATCCACCATCTGGATCTGGACATGGGCTTAGCAGCATAGGGAGAGCTTTTAGGGTCTGACAGGGGTCACCCTTTATGTTCCCTAGTTTGGGTCCGGTCAGTAGCTTATTCACTGTGTATGCTCTTGTTGCTCACATACAGCCGTGACAATGACACAGCAGTTTTTCCAGACACAAACAGGTTTCCAGACATTGTAATTGATAAGGTCCTGCGCGACCTACCCACACCACCTATAGTACTGTTAAAAGAGAGCGCTGACGTGCAATTACAGTTTATTTAAAATGCTTTATTACCCGTCTTGCGCTTCACTGTCTTGTCCTTGCGCGTATCCATCTTCTCTCGGCATCAGCACTTATATGCAGGGGTGAGGTAAAAAACCCTATATATGGTCTACGAGCATGTCCCGGCCGGTAGCACAGCTCGATACCAAACACTATTGCTCGTTTGCGCTCACCGGAGCGCTGTGTGTGACGTCACAGACTGAGCTATGGATGTCTAGGAGTGACAAAAGCCCTCCAACGCATTTCGGCTACAACGTTATCCTTCATCAGGGATGTCCACTCTTCCTCCTAGTGTTCCTTATATAGGTATCTCCTCCCCTCCTTAACGCCTTGTTGGTTGTTTGTGTTCTTTTTATTCATTCGAATGCAAACAGTTCAATTTCTGAGTTTAACCCTAGTGGTGCCAAAGTGTTCAGGTTGAAGATCCATTGTGTTTCCAATTTAGACATTTTTTTGATAAAATATTCTCCTCTCTTGTCCTTCTTAACTATTTCAATGCCACTAAATTGGGTTCCCTCACTATTTTCCCCATGTTTCTCCTTATAATGTCGGGATAACGGGTGCCCATCATACTTTTTATGAATGTTATAAACATGTTCCCCTATTCTTTTACATAGGGATCTTTTAGTGCGTCCTATGTATATATTATTACACGGGCAGCTTAGAGAATAAATAACACCCTGACTTTTGCATGGAATGTGATCTTTTATATCATACATCACAGAATCATTTGTGTTATTAATTTTAATTTAGGAAATTTTCCCAGTTTTTTTGGTGAATTTTAACTTTTTACATGCCCCGCAAATTCCACATGGGAAGAAGCCTCTCTCTAATTTTTTTCTTGGTTTGATTGTCCCCCTGTATATTAATACATTTGCTTGTAGGCGTCAGATTCCCCACGTTTTCAGCTTTCCTATATATGAATTTTGGTATTTTTGGGATATAGTCACCTATTATTTTGTCCTCCTTGAGCATTCCCCAGTGTTTTTTTAATAATATTTCTGAGTATGCCTGTTTGGCAATTATACTGTGTGACAATTTAAACTGTTCCCCATCTCCCTTCTCTTTTTCATCTTCATTTTTATTATTAATCAGATTCTGTTTTTCCATTTTCCCCACCGTTATTTTCTGCTCTAATAACTTCTCCTTATTGTAACCGCTCAGCTCACATTTTTGTCGCAGTTTATTTGCCTCCTCTTCATATTCCTTCCCTTCAGTACAATTTCTTCTTATTTGCATAAATTGGCCTTTTGGAATATCCTCTAACCATTGGGGAAGATGGCGGCTATCCCTGGAAATAAAACGGTTTGTGTCCATAGGTTTATTGTATGTGTTTTTCCAGGTTTCCAGACATAACAGAGCTAAACCAGATAGTCACAAGGTCAGTCTGTCTGGTTTTGGTGGTAAACAACGTCTGGCTTTTACAACGTCAGTGCTGTGCAAATGAACAGGATATATATCACAACATAGATATAAAATGCAGTTACACAGTATTCGACAGTAGAAGTTGCAAGTTAACCCTTTCAATTGAAAAAAAGTACGAGGTTAATAACTTTGTATAGGGAAAACAGGGGCTAATGTCCAGACTTCAAAGTATTCCTGCTCCAGGCCAATGACTGTTCTGTTCTTGTGCAAGATTTCACAGAGGGACAGGATGACCAGGTGGGTAGAGTTTAAAGAAGACGATGTCCTCACAGAGGAGGGGGGGGGGGGAGGACGGGAAGGTGCAACAGGAGGTACTGGGCACAAGTGAAGAGGTGGGCTTGAGCTCCTGGAACAGTTAATGATGCCCCATTGGGAACTTTGAGACTGGTATCATTGGAATGATGGTACATTATTATTATTATTATTATTATTATTATTACATTGGCTTTTGTTATAGACTGCCAAAGTAGCTGACAGATTCCCTTTAATTACATAATGGTAATATTCCTTTAAATGTCAAGTATTTAGGCCTCATACACAGGGCCGTTGTGTGCCCGTGGCTGCATTGCGGCCTGCATATGGCGGGTTCACTTGAATGGGTCCGCAATCACGGAGATGCGTAATGGAAGCACGGATCGGAACCCCACGGAAACACTACGGAGTGCTTCTGTGGTGTTTCTGTTCTTGCTTCCGCACCGCAAAAAATAGAACTTGCTCTATTTTTTTGCAGTGTGGACAGATCACGGACCCATTCAAGTTGAATGGGTCTCAATCCGTCCTAGTGTTCTGCCAGATTTCTATACCTCGGCAGAAGGCTATACCGGAAGTTACACGACCTCACAGGAATCAGCTGGAGGAGAGTGTATGCGGCGCTGCGCACGCACACATCCACTGGATTAGCAAAAAATCATTGCAGCGCCGCGGGAGAAGGACTTCATGCGTGAAACCGCACACCGCACGTTCATCCTTACCGCAGAGCTGAGTGCAGAATATCGTGGTCACCACATAGCAGAGCTGGGGGACACTGCAGAGCTATGTGGTAACCTCGATATTCTGCACTCAGCTCTGCAGTAAAGATGAACTGCTCCTGATGATTTGTGCGCACTCAGGGGTAGGGAGATCTTATGGAACATGTTGCGCTGGGAAAATCTACCTACCCCTAAGTGCGCACGGGCGGTGTTCGGTTTTGCGCATGCAGTCCTTCTCCCACGGCGCTGCAATGATTTTTTGCTAATCCAGTGGATCTGCGCATGCACAGCACCGCACACACCCTCTTCCAGCTGATTCCTGTGCGGCCGCGCAACTTCTGGTATAGCGTTCTGCCGAGGTATAGATATCTGGCAGAACACCGGCCGCCACATGGACGTTGCCCATGCATTGGGGACCGCAAATTGCAGTCCCAAATGCACGGAACGGACACACAACGGCCAAAGGCATGAGGCCTTAGGAGGTGGCTCCCTATAAGTGTCGACTTTTTAGCCTGCTTCGGGACAGAACAATGGAAATAGCCAAGCCAAATATCCATCCGCTGACATTTCAGGGTTCTTGCCCCTCATCAGTACGGAGTAGGATTCTGGCTGGCTGAGTAAGATGCTTTGAATGCAGCTTAGGATGGTACTGGCTCTCCTTAGATCACCTGTGTATAGAGACTTAGTGGATGGTCTCCATAGATAAAGTACCCTGACTAAGCAGCATCCAAGGCATCTCACTCTGACAACAGAATCACACACTGCACTGATGAGGGGCATACACCACAGAACAGCCGTCTACAGATGGATATTTGGCTTGTGATTTTTCCCTGGTCATGCACAAGACTTGTTACTCATAGGGAGCCACTTGTAAAAGGAGGCACTGGGTACACTCTTCTCTTTCCATGGGAGATACCTGTTTGCATATTGTTTTCCCATGGAGCATTGCCAGTACATCTCCATGCACAGCTGGTCTTTTCAAGGAGAGCCAATGCCCATCAAGCTTCAATTATCAAAAATACCCACCTGAATGTTGTATTTGGAAGTTTATGTGTTTTGTTAGCCTCCTCAATTTGGGCTTCGCTAATATCGGTTCCCAAAACCTTTTTAAAGAGTGAAGCCAGCATTACGGTGCTCTGTCCTGTTCCACAGCCAACATCCACTGCAAGTTCATAAGGTTTGCTTAACTGGGAATGCAGAAGACATACATCTTAGAACACTGAAAAAAACCTGGTCAGGTGACACCATTTTACAAAAATTTGACATAATTAAGAAATTTTACATAACTCTGTGGTGCTGAACACAAACATTACATGGAAAATGTGAGATTGGTTCTTGCTTGGAAGTTACAGAGGACAGAAGACAAAAATACTGAAAAAACTAAAATATGAGAACGGGTTGAAGAAGCAGATGCCACTTAATGGATTAGGCACACCTCTGGCACTTTGTGCACCAGAAAATCAAATCGAGCTGTAAATTAGGGCAATTTGTGGACTGTTATAGTAAATCTGGAAGGCCACGGTACGCTGCGCCCCTCCTGAAAAACCCCTCCCTCTTTCTCACCATTTTAAAAAAAGTTGCAAATGATGGCACTCGCCACAATAGTGAGGTAAATGGCTTGATAAATGCCCCTCAGCGTTCTTTCGTTTTTCCCTCTGTAAATTCAATACAAGAACCAATCTCCCATTTTCAACGTCATTTTTGTGTTCGGCAATTATAAAAATGATATAAGATCAGCTAATCGTGTCTGGTACAAAACCTGCGTTGAACAGAGTCATTGCTTGCGTTACTTTTTAAGAATTCGGCTTTACACCAATTTTATGATAGACTGAAATAAAGGGATTTTCTTACAGATGCAGTTCTAGAGGAGGTTGTGGATGCCATTTTTATTTGGCCAATATTTATAAAACCATCAAAAAGCCAAAAACTGATGGTTGCTAAGAAATGACGTCCATCACGAAAATAAACTTCGAATTCCGTATTGGTATGCGTTTATGAGACCCAACTCCAGCACAATTATCGATGTAATTTTCGGGGCAAAAATGGCAAAATTAAACTCCAGCTCATTGGACCCCTATCTGCAATACTATATTAAAATGTTATACTTTATTGTTGTACTCTAAAATGAGACATACCGTCCCTACAAACTATCTAGACAAAAACAACAGTGCGCACTGGAGGAGGGAGTTTTGAACGAACACTGCGAATCAGTAAACAGGTGATCAGGTGGTAGAATCATATTGATGGGGAATGACCACCCCCTACCACCACCGTGTCCTGGACAATCTTTAATAGCGGTGTGTTGTGGGTAGACTTGGAGACTCCATCCCTCTTCCAGTGGCAACTATACCTTATCAGGTTTTGTGTTAAGCACATTAGATTTGCAGTATAATGTATCTAATATACTGTGCTTCTGCCATCTAATATTGTGGTAGTTACACCTTATTTAGGGGACTGTTGTCCCATGGTGGGAGCCACATATATTTGTGTTATGACTGATATGTACACATCACATGGTAGTCAAAATTATCAGAGAATTAGCCTCCTGATGAACCCAGATACGCTGGGGGAAACGCGTTGAGGCAAGGTATTAGTGCAAGAGGCACGTATCATCACTTATTGTAGCCCTATATTGGGCATGAGCACAGGGATATCCAAGGGAAAGTAGGGGTAGGAACGAGGACAGGGAGTCCCCACCTTCAGGGGTTGTCCCTGGGCAGAGGGGTAATATAGGGTAATTGCAGGGAGAGCCATTGACCCTGACCCGTTTAAATTATTTCCTCTGGGCTGCCCCCACCCCTCACCCTGTTAATCTCACGACTTTATGTTTTTTGTTTTTGTCAATATAGTTTGTAGGGATGGTATGTCTCATTTTAGAGTGCAACAATAAAGTATAACATTTTAATATAGTATTGCGGATAGGGGTCCAATAAGCTGGAGTTTAATTATGCGTTTATGATAGAATTACTGTACCTGCGGTGGATGTCACAGCTTTATAGGGAATATGTTCTGACTTAGGGTAGCATAAGCTAGTGAAAGACCCTCTTAGAAAAATAAGGAGTCGCTTTATTTAACCTCTAGCAGACTACTCATTCACTATACACATTCGGGAAATCCGCATATACAGTGGGGAAAATAAGTATTTGATACACTGGCGATTTTACACGTTTTCCCACCTACAAAAAATGGAGAGGTCTGTAATTTTTATCGTAGGTACACTTCAACTGTCAGAGACAGAATCTAAAGAAAATCCAGAAAATCATATTAATTTGTATTTTATTTCATGCAATAAGTATTTGATCACCTACCAACTGTAATAAATATGTATGACAAATATAACAAAATCACCAGTGTATCAAATACTTATTTCCCCCACTCTAATTCTGCAAGCGCAGTGCCCAGCACTGGGGGTATCTTCAAATGGTTTGTAAGGTAATGTTATGTTTTTCTCCTAGCTTGGCTGCACATGAAATAGACACGGCCAGGGTTCATGATCACGGCCCAGTCCTCTTAGGTGTGAGGGCTATCCTATTCCGGGTTTAGGTAATACAACAATAATGACCTCATAGTGAAGCTGGTAAATATTCCCTGGTTAAACTGTCCTAATACAGATTTAGCAAATGTGGTAGTAGCTGCTCCCCATCTCATCTAAAGCTGAGTGTATGTATGTCCGCTAAAGGAATCCGTCCCGTTGCATTTACAATCACACAGGTACACTGGTACACAGGTACATCAGGTATCCGGGAAGGTTTTAGACCAGGTCTCAGCTCTCTAGGACGTACTGTCTCTGAGATATTCCAAAAAAATGCATTAGCCAATAGAAGCCTGGTCACATGACCCTTTTCAGCCAATAGAAGCTCGCAGGCCCTTAGTCTCAACATACACAATTTTAAACCAGGTTTCCAAAACAACCCAGTCATTTTTCTTCACTGCTGAAGGTCAGCTTTAAAAAGGGGCAGAGCGCTGTGGATGACACTGTTAATGGAGCGGAGTGCTGTGGAGGTCACAGTTCAGGGGCACGTAGGGTGGTCATTCAGGCCACCCTCAAAAGACGGACTTAAAAACCTCACCCCAGGGTCCCGTTAAGCCACTCCCCGACCTGGTTAGGACACGCCCCCTCCCACTCTGCAGCCGACGGAGATAGAAAAAAAAAAGGAAGGTGAATTTTTTATATATATATATATATATATATATATATATATATATATATATTCAAAAGGACATATTTGTGTCTGTCTATGCCCTGCGCCGGACGGAGGACAGGAAGTCTGAAAGCCAGACTGTCCGGCCTAAAACCGGACCTCTGGCCATCCTAGGGACGGGCTGCTGTGGAGGTCACAATTAAGGGGATGGTCCACTATGGAGGTCAGTGCTAAGGGGAAGATTGCTGTAGAGGACACTGTTAATGGGGCGGGGTGTTGTGGAAATCACTGTCAAGGAGACGGGGTATTGTGGACATCACTAATAAAGGGCTGGCAGCTGTGGAGCTCTGTTAAGGGGACAGGATGCTGTGGAGGTCTCTGTTAAGAGGGCAGGGAATGGTGGAAGTCACAGTTAGGAGGACGGTCCGCTGTGGAGGTCAGCGTTAAAGGGGCGGAGTGCTTTAGAGGTCAATGTTAAGGGGGCAGGGTATTGTGAAGATCGCATTTTAAGAGAACGGAGCTCTGTGGAGGTCACTGTTAAGGGGGCAGGTTATTGTGGAAATCACCGTTAAGGAGACAGGTTACTGTGGAGGTCACTAATAAAGAGCCAGCCACTGTGGAGGTTACTGTTAAAGGGGAGGGCGCTGTGGATGTTACTGTTAATGGGGCAGGCCTTGGTGGAGCTCAATATTAAAGGGGCAGGCACTGTGGAGGTCAATGTTAAGGGGAGAGGGGACTGTGGAGGCAGCGGGATACTGTAGATGTCACTGCTATAGTGGATACTGTCGATATCTTTTGATGACGCATACAAACATTAAATAGATGAAATATACCCGTGTGAAGCTAGTAGATTTAATACATCTCAACTGGAATACCAACTTCTCCTGGATCTTTCTCATTTGTAATACCCCTCTAAAGTCAATAAAGCCTCCATTCTGGTATACCCATTAGCTTCTTACTAGGGATCCCATTAGCTTCTTACTAGGGATGAGCGAACCCGGACAGCACTGTTCTGGTTAGTACCTAACATTACGGTGTCTGGGTACCCGAACAGACATTGGCGCGAAAGTCCGTATAGGTTTTTTAAAATAAAACTTGTTGAAAGTTTGCACACAGAAACAGTGTTGGCTTCCTCCCCCACCTCCTCTGCTTCTTCCACCTACACGTCCCCCCCTCCTCCACTCAGACATCCACCTCTTGGCTCAAAATTATTATGTCTCATATTGGAAGAGTAGAGAAATATACCGGCCGCACCACAAAAACACACATTTAAGAAAAAAAATTAAAAAACCACACACACGCACCAGAAAGAGTGTTGGCTTTTTCCTCTACCTCCTCCACCAACACCGCCATGTCCACAGCCTCCTCAACTTCCTACTGCACTTGGACCTCTGACGCCTGTTTCAAAATTATAATTTTTTTTATTTTTATGTATTTTATGTTATTTTAAGTCATTTCCCTATCCACATTTGTTTGCAGGGCAATTGTACTGTTCTTACCACCATGTTGGATCTTTTTTGCAGCCCTCTAGCCCTTTCTATGACTGTTTCAGCCCCAAAGTTTGAGTACTCATTGGCTTCGATGGGGTTCGGCATTTGGGGTCACGTTCGGGATCCGAACCGAACTTTAAAATTAAAAGTTTGGCCAAATCAGAAAATCCACGGTCTGCTCATCACTACTTCTTACATTTCATATTTGCTATACCCCTTTTAAAGACAATGGAGCCTCCAGGTCCTCTCTGTCCTCCAAGCTTAACATCACCCAAGACATCCCACCCAGATCACCTGTAAACTGTTGATTATTATATTCTGCTCTAGAACTATACAGTCAGATTAAAAAAAAATAATAATAAATGAAAAACCTCCAAGATATCCAGAATATCAACAATAAATCGGACCCCCACATCTTTAAGCTGATAAATATATGCTGAATCCTTTTGTGGCCGAGCACCCCAGGTCAACAGCATACATGCCCTTAAAGGGGTTCTCCAGGAATTAAATACTTAAATATTACTTTATAATAAATATATTCCCAAATATATCTTTCATTAGTTATAATGGCTCGTTTTCTCTAGGGAGCAATCATCAGGGGAAACAAAACGGCCGCCATCCTATTAGTACACACAAAACCTGTCCTAATCACATAGGAGGAAGTTACTTCAAAACGCTGAGCTGAAGAGCTGCCTCGTCCTCCTCTCTGCTCGTCAGGGATTATAGCCCTGAAGCAAGTATGATTTTTATTACTGACATTGTTCCTTACCTTTTCCTGAAGATAGCTGAAGATCATGTCTTGTATCTCTTGTGGTGGAGAAAACCTGTACTTTTGATAATAGGATGCATGCTCTTTATTCTCAAACATTCGTGTAGCCATTTGGGAAATCGGTTGAACCACGACCTGTGGTGCTAAAAAATAAATAAAAAATAAAAGGTTTTTGAGAAACCTGTGAAGGTATTCAAGACCTTTGTTGCATTTATGAGACATAATAGTTTGATCTAGAAGTTACAACTGTAATAAAATGAAATAGACAGTATACTTTTCAATATGAATAGGGCTTCATGGTGACCAGGGGCGTAGCTATAGGGGGTGCAGAGGTAGCAGTCGCTACCGGGCCCAGGAGCCTGAAGGGGCCCAAAGTGACTTGTGTCGCATAAGAAGACACGGAAAGCACTGAGGGAAGGGGGGCCCAAGCTGAACTCTTGCACCAGGGCCCATGAGCCTTTAGCTACGCCCCTGATGGTGACCCTTTAGGAAAAGATCATTACAGGTTTTCTATTTGGCAGCTGCTTTACCTATTGAGGTTTACAGTATAAGCAAACATTGAAAGAATACTCGAGGGCTAGAGGCTAGAGTTTACTTCTGTTGCTTAAAACCACAATAAGGCTTAACTATTGTTACATGTCTTCCATAAATGAATAGTGTACACAAGGATAATAAAGATTGTAATCTCTTGTTAAGAACATTCACTTTCTCCACATATCAGATGCATTTTTTTTTTGTCTCATATGTGGCCACTGCACTCTATGTAACTGTTGTAATCGGATTAATGTGATCACCGTGTTCTAGTGTAGAAGGGCACACAGCAGAAGGCACATCAAGAAGTGCATGCCAAGTTTTCTTTTTGTTTTTTTAAGAACTGGCTATGACCAGCTTTTTGGTTCTCTTACAAAAAGTATATCTCAGAACAGTAAAACAGAAATTGTACACCGCTAAATACAGAAAGTGGCTTTGCTCCCTACCACGGTGAATTTTCATAGGGTCCAGGCAGGGAGCCGTGTGAGTAAATGAGTAATTACGGTACACTTACCTTGAAGTCTCTACGAGAGCACATCTGAAATCATCCCACCCTGATGGGACAGGAAAAAGACATGCTGAGGGGTTAAAAAGCCCATCTCTGCCCTCCACCTTCAGTGATTTACCAAGAACCTCCAAGGCAGAAGGTATTAAAATATTACTCAAACCCAAGAAAAGAGACATAGGGTAGGAAATTATGGGTGCTGTCATGGAGACCTCCAGGAAACCCAATTACCGGTAAGTGCAGTTGTACATTTCCCTAGTCATCTCCATGAAAGCAGACCCGAAATATATCAAAGATCTACATTTACTAAGGGACTTAAACTGAAGGGCGTGTTAACGCCTAAAGTAAAAAACCTGAAGTATCAAAACTCCAGTACTGCATACTTATCTGAGAAAACAAGACTCTTTCTGCCAGGAGATAGTTATCGCCTAGAGAGTACTTTTAAACCCGGCATAAATACTTCCTTCAGAAAGAAAATTGATAAACTTTTGCTAGAACTGTTTCTATGATGTAGTGTAGATTGCCATTTTCCACATTTGCTTTAAGTTTCCAGCTAGCCACATGAAAACTTCTTCCATCCGGTAAGCTCAGGGGCTATAGGCCAAAACTCAGACACGAAGCACTAGCATCAGAGGTGTGAAGCCCAAACGTGATGCAGACAGCGCCAGCCAGAAAACCCTGTTCATACCTAAAAACTTATCCTACTACCTCTAACATGATACCATATTAAACAAAAATTCTACTATCTCAAATGAACAACCCTATTGATACGTAGACATTGGGGTAAAAAAAAAAAAAAAAAAAAGGATAGAAAGTTCTGACAGGTTTAGGGCCGAATCATATGGCTGTGCTTTGTCCAGGAAACATAGCGAGTGTTGGCCACATCTCCTGAACCGTTCGCGGCTCCGAGATTTATGATGCAGTCCGTTCCTATTTTATGGCTAGTCTAATGAACGGTTCCCACATGATGAGTGATTCCAGAGCCAATCACGGCCGTATGAATCAGCCCTTAGCAAGTACTCGATCTTCTTGTTGAACACAGGAGACACACCCTTAAAGGCTATGTAGACATTTGAGTGCCTTTTTTTTTTTTTTAAGTGCAATGTACTTATTTTAAGCTAAAAATAATTTTTTTTCAATTGGTCTTTATTAAAAATATAGAATCCTTTTTTCTGTACAGAGCTGAGATGCTCTAGCAGCAGCCAGTGGATTTTTTGTATTTTCCGTCATCTGGGGAGCAGATGGACTCTTATTTCTGCGCTCTCACATTATAAATACTCATTATAGCTCCGTTCTTATCTTACTGAAGTGTTTATGACCTCTCAGTAGTTTAGAAAGGAGGATTATTAGATGACCGGCACAAAGTGAAAGTACCAGTCACAGAGAATGGCTCAATATTTTTAATAAAGGCCAATTGAAAAAAGTATTTTTATCCAAAAATGAATAAAATGCAATCAAACAAAAATTTCCTCCAAAAGGTGTACATAGTTTAATGACATCCAGCTGTATAGTCCCATATTCAGGTTTAATCTGACTCACATGGGTATAGGATAACCACTCCTATATTAAAACATGAGCAGGAGAAGAATGAAAATTCTACTATAGTTAAGTGCTAATCTCAAGCAATACACAGCAGGCCTGGATTAGATACTGAAGGAGATTAAAAGCTCCATTCCACAGAATTTACTACACCAAACACCTGCTGGTTGGGATCAAGACCCAGAAACATACAAGGTCTTGAGACTGAGTGACTGTATAGGAGGAGTGGTGCAGGCCTGGGAATCATCCTCTGCTCCCCCTATACAGCCCAGCAGAATGATGTGTGACAGTTTTCTGCTTGCTGCTGGGGAGTGCAGGTTGAGCTGTGATGATCATCGGAAGAACTAAGTGAGTATTTACTGTTTTTTTTATTCCTGTGAGGGGGCACATATCTTGGCATGGCTATTGGGAAGGGAGGATATCTGTGGACATAACTGCTGTGAAGGGGGCACATCTGGGCAAAACTGGTGTAAATGAAAACTGGCTTAGTTGCCCATAAAAGCCAATCAGATTCCACTTTTCATTTTCCAAAAAAAGCTCTGAAAAATGAAAGGTAAAATCTGATTGCTTGCTAGGGCAACTAAGCCAGTATTACTTTACAGCAGTTTTTATAAATCTACCTCAGTGTGTTTTGCATGAAGATCACATACTTCCTCAGGTCTACGCATCAGATGACTAGACCTGGCACAGAGTCCATGTGATATTGAGGATTCATATATACCATTTGTATGTCACATTCTAAAACATTTATCTGCCTTTTAGTAGCTCTATTATACACTGTTCAGAAACTCTGCACTCACTGAAACAAATTTAGGAGCCATAGAGTTAGACTATTAAGCCTCAGGCATTCTGTGCGGGCATGTGTAGGAGGCCGTATGGTGGCACTTATGTACTATGAAGCTGTACTAGAGACATTGCATGCCAGGTTGGTTACCATACATATGGAGCTTTTGTCCTCTAGAAAAATTTCTTCTTTAAAAGTGTTTTCCGAAATCTAATAACTGATGACCTAGCCTTTGGATAAGTTGTCAGTATCTCATAGCTAGGTATCCAACACCCGGGACCCCCACCAATAAGCTGTTTGAGAAGGGACCTGACTCTCCTGCGAGCTCCGCTGCCTTCTACATGGTTATCCAAGCACAGCGCAGTACATTGTATAGCGGTTGTGCTTTGGTATCACGCTCAGCCCCATTGACTTCTACGGGACCGAGCTGCTCCTAGGTCACGTTACTGATGAACGTGTCATCACTGGCCTAGGAAAAGCTGTGAAAAGGCCTTCTCAAATAGCTGACTGGCAGGGGCCCTGGGTGTCAGACCCCCACTATTTATATACTGATGACCAATCCAGAGGATAGGTCATCAGTTATAAAGTCTCGGAAAACCCCTTTAACTCTGAACATATGGCATCCAATGGAACATGCCACATATAGAATCCTACAGAAAGGCCTCCATATGGCTCATGCATCTCTGATCGACACAGCTTTTTCTTTTTTAGCATTTTAGGGTGTAGCTTATGTACTTTGAGCTGTTAATAATAAAAATCACCTCAAAACTTTCCTCTCATGTACTTTTTTTTTATTAAGTCTTCAGTTTCAATGATTTTGCCATATTTTCATTCTGTGCGTATATAAGAGGTCTTTCATTTGTCCGGGCATGCAGTCCTTGTATTGGATTGAATTTGCACAACATCAGTTGCTAAAGATTAGGCGCATATGGACAGGTCTAGGCAGTTCTGGCTGCTGTTTGCAGAGGCTATAAAAGCAGCTGGCGCACATATGCCGTCATTAGACTGGTATCAGCTTGTATATGTTGATACTCTGGTTCTTAGGCATAGCCAGAGCTGTATATGAAGGTTACCTGAAATCTAAGCACTTATAAACTGCTACAGGACGATCTGATATACCAGTAGTTATAATGTGCTGCCAGTGTCGCATCGGCCATGATGCATATGTTACATTTGTGGTGAGTACAAACCTCAAGGATGCACCACGGTAGCTCTGATTATGAAAGCCTATGAGATGTACTATGGATGTAAGATCAGTGAAAGCCTGGGCTCCTCACATCTGCTCTAGATCTTAAGGTGGATTTACACTGCCTGATGTTCGGGCAGATTGTAAGGAATAAAAGTTCCCGACAATCTGCCCGTCTAAATGTGCCGTTGATCACCTGATGAACTAGCGAAACGCCGTTCGTACAGCCAGTCGTTCGTACAGCCACACCAATATCGTTTCTTCACAGTATGAGGACAAGGGATCGCTCGTCCCCATACAGAATCACTGTTTAGACCGCACGTTCTGCTGCCCAGAAACAGTGATTCTGTATGGGGATGAGCGATAGCAATAGCGACCACTCATCCTCATACTGTGAAGGAGATCGCTGCATGTAACGCTTCCTTCCCGACATTTGGCTGTTACATCCGGATGTGTAAACCCACCTTTAGAGCTTGGCTGAGGGGTCCTTGCAAGTCAATGCCAATCGCTGCCCCAATGATATGGTGGAAACAGAAGAATTACATGACTGATGGCTAGTACTTCTGTCTTACCAATGTCTCTGGGTTCTCTTCTAAAAATAAGAAATCCACTGAATATTCCAATCTCCCATCAGCTAGACGACCAGCGCCATATGAGGACACTCTTCCAGTACTATAGCCACAGAGCCACGATGTAGCAGCCAATGATGTTGCAGTCCATGGGTCAGAAATGGGGAGGGTGACACTCAATCAGTTTTTGCACCATATATGCCTGGTAAATCAGAGTAAGTTAGCTATTCTCATTGGTTCCTTCCTCTTTAATTATTACTCTTATTATCTTTAATTATTAGCCGTTTAATGTAGTGAATGCAGTTACCTAGATTAGCTAGTCAGCATATAGAGGACCCCCACTGAGCTGTGAAGGCTACATGTCTAATGCTAGTGTAAACGCATGTAGTTAATCATTGTTATGTATTCCTGGGAAGGTAAATCCAGTTGGTAATTCAGCTTCTGCGCTGTTGGATGCGTGCACGCATACTGTTGTCTCTTGGCAAACGAGGAGGAGCAGGATCATCAGGACCAGCAGATGATGGGAATGACAGACAGCTCCCTTTGACTGAGGTGGTGGAGCGCTGACTGCCTGACACCAGGTGCGTCCCACTGAGTGATGCAGCAGTTGCTGCGGCAGGCTGGACCACCAGATTAGAGCCACGGTTTTCCCAGGCCACTTTATGGTGATGCTGCATATGTTAACACACGGCCGTGGTTCCAGCATTGGCACCCTGTCCACGCTTCACCTTCTGCCCACAGATTCTACATGTGGCCATGCTTACCTTCTCTGGCGGCTTAATAAAAACTGCCACACTGCCGAATAGGTGATTTTACCCCCAACACTACGCACTGACTGACTGCTACCGCCGCTGCCTCCGTGAACACCTGCACCACCACTTTCTGGGCCAGTAGGCTCCTGTGAAGCAGGTGGTCTACCCCCAACACGATTGGCTCCCGACCTCCCACTGCTGCCACCCTGCTGACTCCCGGCCACACTAGCGACTTGCTGGCTCATGGACAAGCCGCCACCCTCTTCTCCCGATGATGAAGCCCCGTTGTCACCCGGCTCTTAAGTGCGATCAGCTACATCATCAGGGTACTGTCTGCACGTCACTGATGTCCTCCTCAACCATCTCTGGTTCAGGAGCCTGACCGATTGCAACACCAGCTCCTACTCAACTCTCCTCATCACTACTTTCCTGCCTACCAGAGGAAGCGGCGGATGTCTCCTCCACATCTTGCCTGGGCAACAATAGCTGCTGACTGTCCTCTAGTAGCTCGTCCTCGCTGAAAAGTGGAGCCGAGCCTACGGCATATAATACTTCTCGTGCTGAGGGAACTGAAAAGGACAGACGGCAAGTTGAGGACAGGTGAGGGCACAGGGTCTGCTCCCGGGCCATGCCAACTAAGCGTCGTGTCAGAGGAAGCCACCGACTCTTGGCTGGGGTTGTCTGATGTCACTTGGGACAAAGTGGATGAGAGAGTCAACCATTCAAGAACCGCCAGGTTGCTGGTCAAGACATGACCACTAACTGACACTGGGAGCTCAGGCAACTAGAAGCGACTCCTGCTGCCACGCCCTCTTACTCTGCTGTGACCTGTGCCTGCGCCAGAAACATTTAGGCCTCTGCCCCTCTCCTGTGTAGGGCCTGGCACTTCTGTCTGACATACTGTTAGATCCAATAAATAAAAAGGAAATTAATACTCCCCAGAAAAGGCTTCAAAACATATAAGTGCACCACTAAGCGGCAAATAAGATGTAGAAATATTTCCTTGTAATAAACCCTGTTAATGGCTGTAACACCCCAATAACAAGAACGGTTTGCTGGAATTACAGAGCTGTATAATGGCAATTTGGGTCCCCAGTCAGTGCACCAAGGTGTAATAGGATTGTTCCTATTACCCAGGCTGTAACCTACCCTACTGAACCCTGTTTTACATAAATGCTGTGGAATGATTCCTCCCTATCCTTTCCCTACACTTGTAAATAGGTGTTTTTTTTTTTGCACAAATTTTTTTTTTTTTTAGCGCCTGCAGAGGTCTCTCCCTGCACTAAGTACACTGGTAAATGGCAGAATCTAAGATGGCTGCCAGGCTGCATGCATGGCATTATGGGTGATCCCGCCTTTTCAGAGTTCCCTTCTCCATGTCCTCACACGTGCAGCAGCCATTTTGGGAAGAAATGCGATTCGTTACTACGAATCGCAAGGAAATTCTGATTCGGTGCGAACCGAATTTTTCCTGAAATTCAGATCGAATTCTACTTCGTCAGCTCCGATTTGCTCCTCTCTATTCAGCACATTCTACCAAACAGATAAAATAGTCCATCTGGCTAATATTTAAAAAAGGTCGTTCGGGTCATCTGGCCAGTGGTCATGAATGATCTGGCCTTAACAAAGTTGAATATTAAGCATGTCAACACTGTTTGATTGAAACTTTATGGCCCATGTAAAATAGTTACATGGGTAGAAGTTTTACTAAAGTAAAAGAGCAGGAACTTCCTGAAGCCTCATCTGTGGAGTGGACGAGCGAACTGCTCAGAATTTCCGGAAATTCCTGGCTTGGCTGAAAATTGTCTTCCCAGACGAGGTGTTGGCCTGGATGTTGTATGCTGAAATTACATAATTGGTGATGTGTTTTGTTTTACCAGATTTGCTAAGTACTACATTCTAGATGCAGTTAGAATTCCAGCTGAAGTGTCGGTACTATGTGTCCTGTTTTATGTAATCTTTATTGATTATTCAACTCCTACAATAAAAGAACCCTTTTTACTATTATCATCATCTATTGCAGGGATGAACAACCTGCAGCTCTCCATCTGTTGTAAAACTACAATTCTCACCATATCCTGCTGTAAGCTGATCGCTGTAGGCAGTCTGGGCATGCTCGTAAGTATAGTTTTGCAACAACTGGACAGCAGTGGGTTGGCCATCTCTGATCTATGGTGTCCTTTTCTTCTGGTTATCCTTTGGATTAGGTGAAACTCACAGTCAGAAATAAATGACTGTCAGGGACTTAGGTTTGTCAAAAAAAAAAAAAGTTACTGGGCTCAAGACTTCAAGGATGGCATTTGCTGTCACCTGGTATGAAAGTTTCTGTCTTTCGAACCCGTAAAGGTGACTTGACAAAGTTTTTTATACAGGTGGACGACCTGTGCTTCTGCACCAACAATGATGGGTTGTGAGCAGCTTTGGGTTGTGAGCATGAGCCAACACTGTGGCATCTTTTCAGTCACAGCAGATTGGCCAGAGACCCTACAGGGAAATTTGCAGGTGGGCCAATGCCCAGGAGTCAACCGAGCCCTCGGCAAGTCACCGACCACGTAATATTGATCTGATGCTCAACAGCAATTAATGCTAGGAGTATCAGGTACTCATACACCTGGCCGTTAACTGCAGGACAGTGATGCCGTTGAACACTGCGGCAGGGGTGGCAGCATTTTGTTTACAAAGCGTTAAAAAAAAAAAAAAATTGCTTTACGGCAGCCCCATGGTCCATAGAGACAATGGTCAGGAGGAGACCTCATTGACTTCTATGGGAGAGTTTTCTAGGCCTGCTCTGTGACCTGTGCTGAGGTCATTGTAGAAGGAAAGAATAGATAAGCTCTGACAACCACCTACTGCAAATGTTGGATCTCCTTATCATTACAGGCAGGATTACAATAATATATAACTGTAAAGACCAAGAAGTGGCACCTGTTATTTGGCTTAGTGGCCAGTGCAAAAACTGCAGGATTTAATTTTAATTTAATTTTTTTAAATGTGTGATATGGAAAATAAAATAAAAGTAATTGGAAATTCTTTAAAATACATTAAATATAAAAAAACGTGATTTAAACAATAATTTTTAGGGATGAGCGAAATGACTTCGGATGAAACATCCGTAGTCGATTCGCATAATACTTTGTTTGAATACTGTACGGAGCAAGCGCTCCGTACAGTATTAGAATGTATTGGCTCCGATGAGCCGAAGTTATTACTTTGCAAAGTCTCACGAGATTTTGCAAAATAACTTAATAAATTAGTTTCTACTGTAAAAAAGCATTTCCCGAAATCGGGTTCGGTTCCAAGTGGTACCTTGGAACCGAACCAGAGTTCATAAAAAATGTTTTTTTTTACAGTAGAAATTAATTTATGAAGCCAATAAATTCGCTCAGTACAATATTCAAACAAAGTATTTTGTGAATCAACTTTGGATGTTGAAGTCAATTTGCTCATCCCTAATTATTTTCTGATTTCCCTTTAAGTTTCCAGTTCACCCCTATCTTTATTGATTCTTCATTGCCAAGCCTCAAGGCTGTCTTGTTACACAATGGTGATGTCTGTCTCCAGTACCCATTGGTTATGCTGCACACATGAAGGAAACATAAGACCCTTTCATACGGGCGAGTTTTCCGTGCGGGTACAATGCGTGAGATGAATGCATTGCACCCGCACTGAAACCGGACCCATTCATTTCTATGGGGCTGTGCACATGAGCGGTGATTTTCACGCATAACTTCTGCGTTGCGTGAAAATCGCAGCATGCTCTATATTGTGCGTTGTTCACGCAAAGCAGGCCCCATATAAGTGAATAGGGCTGCATGAAATTCGCAAGCATCCACAATCAAGTGTGGACGCAGTGCGATTTTCCCGCAAGGTTGCTAAGAGACGATCGGGATGGGGACCCGATCTTTATTATTTTCCCTTATAACATGGTTATAACGGAAGATAATAGCATTCTCAATACAGAATGCTTAATAAAATGTGGATTAAGGGGTTAAAAAAAAATTAACTTACCTTATCCACTTGATTGCGTAGTTGACGATCTCTTCTCTCTTCTTCAATCATTAGCTGCCGGCTAAAGGACCTGTGGTGACGTCACATCACATGGTCCATCACCATGGTGATGGACCATGTGATGAGCGCAGTGACATCATCGCAGGTCCTTTAGCCGGCAGCTAATGATTGAAGAAGAGAGAAGAGATCGTCAACTACGCGATCAAGTGGATAAGGAGAGTTAATTTTTTTTTTTAACCCCTTAATCCACATTTTATTAAGCATTCTGTAGTGAGAGAATGCAATTATTTTCCCTTATAACCAATGTAAGTCAATGGGACTTTAGGCCTGATCAGGCGTTCAGTCATGTGTTCAGGCTTTTCAGGACGGAGATAAAACCGCAGCATGCTGCGGTTTTATCTCCGTCCTGAAAAGTCAAAAAGACTGAACTGAAGACATCCTGATGCATCCTGAACGGATTGCTCTCCATTCAGGATGCATTAGGATAATCCTGATCAGTATCTTTCCGTCCTAGAGCCCCGAGGACGGAACTCTAGGACGGAAAGTAAAAACGCTAGTGTGAAAGCACCCTTAAGTTCCATTGACTTACATTGGGGCCGGATCCGGCATTAAAAAAAGACTGAAGGACGGATCTGATAATCAGTCTAAATATTGGGCCGTGTAAATCCACCTTTAGAGGGTTTTCCCAGATGTCCACTGAGTGTAGGAAATTGGAAACATTGACTAGAGAGTTTTTTTTACATCAGGTTATTTCCTGATTCTGACTCATCACAATTTATAAGCTGAAGAAAGCAAAAAAAAAAACAAGCTGTGCCATAGGGCATAAGAATGCAATCTATCCTGCCCACACACCGCGCCCTATTTCCATCAGGTTCCTAACTGTTTAAATATCAATCAGCCATTCTAATGAGGGCGTTAATTACCCCATATCTTATCCACGCAGAGCACATTAAGGGTGATGGTGTCAGCCAAGTCCTAGAAGTGGGAGTCCTACCATATAGTAAAAAAATCAATGAAGGGTGAAGAAATCGTTTGATCGACTGCATTTGTTACCAAGTATCCTCTAGGACAGGGTATCTTTTGAATAATGGAATTAATAAAATCCAAAATAATAAATGAGGACCTTGTATATGGCGATCGGCCCATCAGTATAGTTAATCCCATCCCTGTACATCAGCAACATTTACCCTTCATCCGCAGAATTAGAGATGAACAAATTTTTAAAAATGTCGATTTGCTGGTTTGTTGAATTTTTTTGAAAAATTTACTTCGATCTGAGTCTATTTGTGGCGAATCGCATTAAAAAACACATCCATTTCCTGGCTGCAGAGAGCCTTTATAGGGGGGTAGAACACTGTGCTTTGCAGTAACACGCATAGGGAGTCTGCTGTGGTAGTGAAATAACACTGTGAGTCAGTATAATATGCAGATGACAGGCATCGCTCTTAGAATCACTGCACACTTCACTTATTTGGGCACTCACGGGGCCAAAACTGACCAAATAACTCAAGTATGAACTTGGCATTACAAGTCAATATAAGCGTCAAGAAGAAGCGCACTCCTTTTACACCCTCGTCAGCTGATTCCACATAGATGTCTACAGAACCTGTTCTATTAAACGCTTATACAAGTAGAGCGCCCCCATTTAGGCCTGTGCCCCTCCCCTGTGCAGGGCCTGGCACTTCTCTGTCTGACATACTGCTAGCTGAAGTAAATAAAAATGAAATTTAAACATCCCTAAAAGCGCCAAATATTATATATAATTTCTCTTTTTGTACTGAAATAGGCCACTAAATGCTTTCACCACATATAGGTGCAGATGTGAACTGCATATAGAGTTTTCTTTTTCCACAGATATAAGCCACTAAAAGCTTTTCAACATGGCACTTGCACCACAAGAACAAGTTGCTGGAATGACAGAGCTGTATAATGGCTATTTGAATCCCAAAATTATCTTTCCCTGCACTTATAAATAGCTTTTTTTTTCCACAATGAGGTTTTTCCCATCACTGTCACTAGCGCCTGTTCTGACGTCTCTCCTTGCACTAAAATGCTGTGAAATGATTCCTCCCTATCCATTCCCTGCACTTATAACTCACTTTTGTTTCACAATGCAATGAGGTTTCCCCATCTAGTTCCTTGCCCTATGTCCTCACACAATTAGCCGCCATTGTAGACGCCATTTTGGAAAAAATTGGGATTCGTTACCACGAAGCGAGAGGAAATTAACATTAGTTGCGAATCAAATTTTTCCTGAAATTCGGATGGAAGTCCACTTAGTCATCTTTGATTCGCTCAACTGCATTTATTATCCTCCACAAATTGAACAATTTGCCAGAACTTCATGCCAAAGCTTGCTGGTAACCAAGATAAAGTTGGTAGATTGTTCCCTGATGAGAGTTTATGCCAAGTAAAGCTATTAACTACTTCAAGACAAGTCTGGACTCAATTCATTCTACAACTCCTTCAACCATTCACCCTATTTGCACTGCTTTGGACTATAAAGCCTGGGTTTCCAGGATATCCAGGTAGAAGCACCGTGACAAGTGCAAAAGCCACACCTAGAGGGACACTTTAGGCCACCCTCGTACCACTCTGGCATTCCTACACCTGGGTTCCACCATCACCTTCTACATAGCGGGACTCAGTCCCTCGTTGCTGAAATGCAACTGAAAACTCTTTCACTTTAAGGGACCCCTGGTAGTAGCCCGTCTGTTGCATATTTCATGAAGTACACAGAGGTGTCCACACTTAACATGGTCAGATGGGTGTAACACATAATTCCAACTGAATACCTCAACTGTACAAAATGTGCCTGCAATGCAACTCTTCAGACAGCAGGTGGTGCCTGTTACCAGCCGATATCGGAACAGGAGGTCATAAGGTCAAGACACAGAGCACAGAGGATTTCAGGAGAGGAGTGCGCCGATCTTGTGAGAAGTCACAGATTGAGAGTTACATAGTGGAAGGAGCAGGGTCCCCAGCAGCACAGAGGATTTCAGGAGAGGAGTGCGCTGATCTTGTGGGAAGACACAGATTGAGAGTTACATAGTGGAAGGAGCAGGGTCCCCAGCAGCACAGAGGATTTCAGGCGAAGAATATGCTGATCTTACGGAAATCACAGACTGAGAGTTACATAGTGGAAGGAGCAGGGTCCCCAGCAGCACAGAGGATTTCAAGCGAAGAATATGCTGATCTCATGGAAATCACAGACAGAGTTACATAGTGGAGGGAGCAGGGTCCCTGGCAGCACAGAGGATTTCAGGAGAGGAGTGCGCTTATAGTGTGTGTGTGTGTGGGGGGGGGGGTGTACTCATGTATTGTGTGAGAAACTGTCTTCTGAGTATCCACTCCTGTCATGTGTGATACTGCCTGCTAAGCTATGTATCTAATCCGGAATCATAGCCCCTCCCTCTGGTCTGCTGGAAGGTTACTATTGTCAGGGATCACTCATCCTCCTCCACTTGCTTTCTCTCTTCAGCCATCTGCTGTCTCCAATGCCATCTTATGTGATACTGTGTCCTACTGTCTACTAATCTTTTCATGTGTGATACTGTCATATTAGCCATGTATCTAATCCTACCATGTGTTATACTGTGTATCTAATCCTGTGGTGTGATACTGCCTCCGTCCCCCATCCTCCCTCCCCAGCACATTCCCGGCTCTGTCTGCACAATGTATTTATTCAGTGAAGCCCCAGCAAAACACAAAGGTTCTCAGCCCCTTCCCCTGAATTCTCCCGGATACATGATAACAGCAATCTAGAGTCACAGTGAATATTGGGGACACAGTGAGGAATCCCATATACAAAGTAACCAACAGGACACCGCATTATATACCGGAAATCAGGCCCCCACACATCCCCCCCGTTCAATAAATGAGCTGGCCGTGCACTCTACACAGGCCTGTGGCCACCTCATTTGTAGTCCATATGGACCCACCTGCTTTAGTCAATGTCCTTAGGGACAGTCCATGGCTGGGTCATATCACAGGGGTGTCTGAAAACATCCTGAGGTAACAGGAATCTCGCTATAGCTTCCAGACAACCACCAATAGTGATGAGTGAGCAACCCATAAGGCCTGGTCAGGTAGCTTCCGGGACACTACAGCCTGTGAAATGGAGTCATCCTCTCCCCTGAAATGGCTGATAACAGGGGGCAATAGACTGTATTCTCCTGTCCTACAGTCATCCTCTCCCCTGAAATGGCTGATAACAGGAGGCAATAGACTGTATTCTCCTGTCCTACAGTCATCCTCTCCCCTGAAATGGCTGATAACAGGGGGCAATAGACTGTATTCCCCTGTCCTACAGTCATCCTCTCCCCTGAAATGGCTGATAACAGGGGGCAATAGACTGTATTCTCCTGTCCTACAATCATCCTCTCCCCTGAAATGGCTGATAACAGGGGGCAATAGACTGTAGTCTCCTGTCCTACAGTCATCCTCTCCCCTGAAATGGCTGATAACAGGGGGCAATAGACTGTATTCTCCTGTCCTACAGTCATCCTCTCCCCTGAAATGGCTGATAACAGAGGGCAATAGACTGTATTCTCCTGTCCTACAGTCATCCTCTCCCCTGAAATGGCTGATAACAGGGGCAATAGACTGTATTCTCCTGTCCTACAGTCATCCTCTCCCTGAAATGGCTGATAACAGGGGCAATAGACTGTATTCTCCTGTCCTACAGTCATCCTCTCCCCTGAAATGGCTGATAACAGGGAGCAATAGACTGTATTCTCCTGTCCTACAGTCATCCTCTCCCCTGAAATGGCTGATAACAGGGGGCAATAGACTGTATTCTCCTGTCCTACAGTCATCCTCTCCTCTGAAATGGCTGATAACAGGGAGCAATAGAATGTATTCTCCTGTCCTACAGTCATCCTCTCCCCTGAAATGTCTGAAAACAGGGGGCAATAGACTGTATTCTCCTGTCCTACAGTCATCCTCTTCTCTGAAATGGCTGATAACAGGGGGCAATAGACTGTATTCTCCTGTCCTACAGTCATCCTTGTCCTGAAACGTCTGATAACAGGGGGCAATAGACTGTATTCTCCTGTCCTACAGTCATCCTCTCCCCTGAAATGGCTGATAACAGGGAGCAATAGACTGTATTCTCCTGTCCTACAGTCATCCTCTCCCCTGAAATGGCTGATTACAGGGGGCAATAGATTGTATTCTCCTGTCCTACAGTCATCCTCTCCCCTGAAATGGCTGATAACAGGGAGCAATAGACTGTATTCTCCTGTCCTGCAGTCATCCTCTCCCCTGAAATGGCTGATAACACTGAGAAACAGACTATTCTCTCCTACAGTCATTCTCTCCACTGAAATGGCTAATGACAGGGAGCAATAGACTGTATTCACCAGTCCTACAGTCATCCTCTCCCCTGAAATGGCTGATAACAGGGAGCAATAGACTGTATTCTCCTGTCCTACAGTCATCCTCTCCCCTGAAATGGCTGATAACAGGGGGCAATAGACTGTATTCTTCTGTCCTACAGTCATCCTCTCCCCTGAAATGGCTGATAACAGGGAGCAATAGACTGTATTCTCCTGTCCTACAGTCATCCTCTCCCTTGAAATGGCTGATAACAGGGGGCAATAGACTGTATTCCCCTGTCCTACAGTCATCCTCTCCCCTGAAATGGCTGATAACAGGGGGCAATAGACTGTATTCCCCTGTCCTACAGTCATCCTCTCCCCTGATATGGCTGATAACAGGGGGCAATAGACTGTATTCTCCTGTCCTACAGTCATCCTCTCCCCTGAAATGGCTAATAACAGGGGGCAATAGACTGTATTCTCCTGTCCTACAGTAATCCTCTCCCCTGAAATGGCTGATAACGGGGGCAATAGACTGTATTCTCCTGTCCTACAGTCATCCTCTCCCTGAAATGGCTGATAACAGGGGGCAATAGTCTGTATTCTCCTGTCCTACAGTCATCCTCTCCCCTGAAATGGCTGATAACAGGGCAATAGACTGTATTCTCCTGTCCTACAGTCATCCTCTCCCCTGAAATGGCTGATAACAGGGGGCAATAGATTGTATTCTCCTGTCCTACATTCCTCCTCTCCCCTGAAATGGCTGATAACAGGGAGCAATAGACTGTATTCTCCTGTCCTACATTCCTCCTCTCCCCTGAAATGGCTGATAACAGGGAGCAATAGACTGTATTGTCCTGTCCTACAGTCATCCTCGCCCCTGAAATGGCTGATAACAGGGCAATAGACTGTATTCTCCTGTCCTACAGTCATCCTCTCCCCTGAAATGGCTGATAACAGGGGGCAATAGATTGTATTCTCCTGTCCTACAGTAATCCTCTCCCCTGAAATGTCTGATAACAGGGAGCAATAGGCTGTATTCTCCTGTCCTGCAGTCATCCTCTCCCCTGAAATGTCTGATAACAGGGAGCAATAGACTGTATTCTCCTGTCCTACAGTCATCCTCTCCTCTGAAATGGCTGATAACGGGGAGCAATAGACTGTATTCTCCTGTCCTACAGTCATCCTCTACCCTGAAATGGCTGATAACAGGGAGCAATAGACTGTATTCTCCTGTCCTACAGTCATCCTCTTCCCTGAAATGGCTGATAACAGGGGGCAATAGACTGTATTCTCCTGTCCTACAGTCATCCTCTCCCCTGAAATGGCTGATAACAGGGGGCAATAGACTGTATTCTCCTGTCCTACAGTCATCCTCTCCCCTGAAATGGCTGATAACAGGGGGCAATAGACTGTATTCTCCTGTCCTATCCTACAGTCATCCTCTCCCCTGAAATGGCTGATAACAGGGGGCAATAGACTGTAGGACAGGAGAATACAGTCATCCTCTCCCCTGAAATGGCTGATAACAGGGAGCAATAGATTGTATTATCCTGTCTTACAGTCATCCTCTCCCCTGAAATGGCTGATAACAGGGGGCAATAGACTGTATTCTGTCCTACAGTCATCCTCTCCCCTGAAATGGCTGATAACAAGGAGCAATAGACTGTATTCTCCTGTCCTACAGTCATCCTCTACCCTGAAATGTCTGATAACAGGGAGCAATAGACTGTATTCTCCTGTCCTACAGTCCTCCTCTCCCCTGAAATGGCTGATAACAGGGAGCAAAAGACTGTATTCTCCTGTCCTACAGTCATCCTCGCCCCTGAAATGGCTGATAACAAGGAGCAATAGACTGTATTGTCCTGTCCTACAGTCATCCTCGCCCCTGAAATGGCTGATAACAAGGAGCAATAGACTGTATTCTCCTGTCCTACAGTCATCCTCTCCCCTGAAATGGCTGATAACAGGGGGCAATAGACTGTATTCACCAGTCCTACAGTCATCCTCTCCCCTGAAATGGTTGATAACAGGGGGGAATAGATTGTATTCTCCTGTCCTACAGTCATCCTCTCCCCTGAAATGGCTGATAACAGGGGGCAATAGACTGTATTCTCCTGTCCTACAGTCATCCTCTCCCCTGAAATGGCTGATTACAGGGGGCAATAGACTGTATTCTCCTGTCCTACAGTCATCCTCTCCCCTGAAATGGCTGATAACACTGAGAAATAGACTATTCTCTCCTACAGTCATTCTCTCCACTGAAATGGCTAATGACAGGGAGCAATAGACTGTATTCACCAGTCCTACAGTCATCCTTCCCCCTGAAATGGTTGATAACAGGGGGCAATAGACTGTATTCTCCTGTCCTACAGTCATCCTTCCCCCTGAAATGGTTGATAACAGGGGGCAATAGACTGTATTCTCCTGTCCTACAGTCATCCTCTCCCCTGAAATGGCTGATAACAGGGGGCAATAGACTGTATTCTCCTGTCCTACAGTCATCCTCTCCCCTGAAATGGCTAATAACAGGGGGCAATAGACTGTATTCTCTTGTCCTACAGTCATCCTCTCCCCTGAAATGGCTGATAACGGGGGCAATAGACTGTATTCTCCTGTCCTACAGTCATCCTCTCCCCTGAAATGGCTGAAACAGGAAGCAATAGACTGTATTCTCCTGTCCTACAGTCATCCTCTCCCCTGAAATGGCTGATAACAGGGGGCAATAGACCGTATGCTCCTGTTCTACAGTCATCCTCTCCCCTGAAATGGCTGATAACAGGGGGCAATAGACTGTATTCTCCTGTCCTACAGTCATCCTCTCCCCTGAAATGGCTGATAACAGGGGGCAATAGACTGTATTCTCCTGTCCTACAGTCATCCTGTCCTCTGAAATGGCTGATAACGGGGAGCAATAGACTGTATTCTCCTGTCCTACAGTCATCCTCTACCCTGAAATGGCTGATAACAGGGAGCAATAGACTGTATTCTCCTGTCCTACAGTCATCCTCTCCCCTGAAATGGTTGATAACAGGGGGCAATAGATTGTATTCTCCTGTCCTACAGTCATCCCCTACCCTGAAATGTCTGATAACAGGGAGCAATAGACAGTATTCTCCTGTCCTACAGTCATCCTCTCCTCTGAAATGGCTGATAACAGGGGGCAATAGACTGTATTCTCCT